>VXAC01004205.1:224698-350275 GCA_013399225.1 Rhipidura dahli
GCGGCCCCCCCCCCCCCCACGCGTCCCTGTCCCCCGGGACAGCGCTGGCGGGAGGTGCACGGGTGACCCTGACCCCGACGCGGTGGTGCTGTCTCGGTCGAGTGAATGGGAACAGCCGAGCAGACGCCGTTCCCGGGGCTGGGATTGGGGTCGGGAGCGGGGCAGACCCCGCCCGTTAACGGTCCCGGAGGCTCGGGAGGTGCTGGGGAAGGGACGAGCAGGGGATGCTCGGGGGAGGAGGGGGGGGGGTGTCAGGAGCGGGGGGGTCCCCGGCTGCTGCTGGGGGACAGGGTCAGTGTTTGTGCCCTCCGAGGGCTCAGGTGCCTGATGCTGCTCTTCCAGCGCTTTCCCCGGTGTTTGTTTCCCTCCGCCTGGCTCTCCAAGGGCTCTCCCATGCCAAAGGCATTTTTTTTCTCCCCACCCGCCTTCACCAAGCACCTAAAATGTGCGAGAACGTTACATTTTCCTTGTCAGCCTGTTCTGCTGTGCCAGGGAAGAAGCTCTTTTCTCTTGTTTGTTCCTCCCTGTGTTTTTAATGCCCTGGGAGTGCCATGCCCTTTCCCAGAGCGCCCACACGGTGAAAACACCCTTGAGGCTCCTGCGTCGGGATGCTCCGGAAAATCCTGTTGACGTGCCCAAGTGTGCCCAGGGCAGAGGTTTCTCGCTCCCAAGCCCTGGGCTCTCCAGTGTGTGCGGAGGGACACTGGAGAGTGGTGGATTTTCACCATCAATGAGGGAGAGCCAGAATTTTGGGAGGCTCCGAATGATGCTGATGCTCCTGGATGGACCTGTCCCTCTGGCTCTGTATCTGCAGCTCCGTGGTGGAGCCTGTTTTTTTCTCCCCCATCAAGACTTGCAGTTGCATTTGTTTCATTTTTACCCTTTTCTTCTTGTTCCAAAACTCCTGTTTCATGTTTTCCCTCTGGGTGTCTGGACCGGCCCGGAACAGGGATGCTGGTGAGTCACCTCCTGGCCCGAAGTGCGCATTTTTCCCTTTGTTATCCAAACTAAGACAAGCCAGCCCTATTTCAGCTTCCCTGGGAGCTTTCCCAGAATAAAGCCTATCGGGATCAGGGCCCTGGGGGAGGGGGGACACCCCCTGGAAGACCGAGGCAGGTGCTTGTTGGTGGCGTTAACCCCTGTCCTGGCTGTGACACCCTCCTTGTGCCTGTTGATGTTCTTTTTTTCCCATGACTGCAGCTGGGATGGAGCTTTTCCATCATTTCATCGCCCAGTCCTTGCTCTGCAGAGGGGCTGGGGGCTCTGAGCACCCCAAAATGCCCCATAACAATCCTCCCTGGCTGCAGCCCCCCTCCAGGGACTCACTGCTTTGCTTTGGGCAGTCATGCGAGGGTTAAGCACGAGGGACTGGAGGCAGGGGAAGGCAAATCCTGGCTGCATCCCTGGGAGCTGGGAGGTAGCACAGGCTCTGGAGAGCCTTATCGACACGGCCCTGCCATCTGCCTGCTTAAACCTCCACAAATAAGCTTTTTAATAATCTATTATTAATGTGCACTATAATTGTCTTATTAGATGTGTCTGGAACCTTTATTTACTGCATGATTAAATGTCAAGATTCCCAAACCTCTTCTCCCCCATGGCAGCTCGGGATTTGCTTTGCAGCTTTCCTTGGATCCTGCTCTCCCATTCCAGCCTGGAGACACCTCCTTGTACTCGGTGAAACTGAGGTTTTCTCCTCTGGCCAAAAAGGATTCCCAAAAATTAATCCCCTGGAGCCAATTGCCTCCTTGTTGGCAGCCTCAAAATAATAAGTCCTGGAGATGGAGCTTTTCCTTCCTGCTGCAGGTGGCCTGGCAGGAGCTGCTGCTGCTTTCCCCATGCTGGGATGGACGTGGGTGTGTGATGGGGTGGGGAGGGGGGTGCCAGCCTGGCTGGAGAGGTCCCAGGGACACGGGATCTGCTCCTCCTCGCCGGGTGAAGGGCAGCGCTGGGGAGGGGCCATGGAGCTGGCAGGTGCCAGAGGGACTTTCCTGGGTGTTTCTGAGCTGTTTGCTTTCCTGGCCCTGGGAGCGGCAGGTTCTGCACCCTCTGCCACGATCAAAAGCCAAAGTCCAGCTCTTCCAGCTGCTGGAAGGCAGAGGCAGGAGAGCCCCTGCCTATGAAGCAGCCCTGTCCCCCTCCCTGCTGCCAGCACTGGGGGGTCACATGTCAGCTGCCCTTCAGGGCTGTTATTTTGTGTATTTTTATTAAATCAGGTGTGTTCTGCTGGCTGTCTGTTGGCTGCAGCTCATTCCCTGCTGCTCCTGTGCTGCTCCAGGTCCTGCCTGACTGTCACAGCTGAGGTCTGCAGCTCCTGCCTGGGCACTGCTGGGGGGTTTACTGCATGTTTAAGGGCCCAGGCTTTTCACCCCAATTTCTCCCACCTGGAGGGTGAATCCAAGTGCAGATTGTGGTGAGCCAGGTTGGGGCTGTCCCTATTCCTGTCTCTGGGTGCCTCTGCCAGACCTCAAATCTGGGTGCTGGTGCTCTGCTTGCTGCAGGAGCAGGGCAGCAGAACTGTACCTGTGCCGTGGGGTACAGAGGGGTGTGGGGGCTGAACACCTGTGGGTGCCTGGCCGCTGGGATGCTGCTTGCTCCGGAGAGGAGGCTGGGCTGCGTTGGGAATGCCGGGAATGTGATTCTGCTGCAGTTTGGAGCTCAGTGGGGTCTCAGTGTGTGAACCCCACTGTGTGTGACAGATTCATAGCTGGAAGGAGCCTCCTGACTGGCTTTGGCCATAAATCTTTTATTTCCTGACCTTCCTGCCTCCCAAAGTGCTCCAGATGTTGAGGAACAGGAGCTGGGTACGGGAGGATGCTTGGCACCCCTTTGGCACCTGGCTGACCCCAGTGTCCTGCAGTGGGGATGGTGGTCCCGGCTTGGGGGGGGGCCTCTGGGCAGCCCCGTTGCTGAAAGGGGGGCGAGGATGTGCCTGCCATGCCCCTGTTGCCTGGGGATCCCACTGCTCACTCAGGATGGGCCCTGACTGGAAGATGGGGAAGCCCCATCCCTGACAGGGATGGTGGGAGCAGAGCATTGCACTGCAGCTGGGGGTGGGAGCACGTTGCAGCTGGAGCTACTTCCTGAGTATTTTTGTCATACACAATTTTTTGATGCCTTTCATTTAATTGGGCTTGAAAAATACTGGCAAATCACCCGTGACAGGGTGGCTGTGCTGGCACAGTCCCCCCAGATCCCTGCAGCCTTCCCCATTCCAGGGCTGTGCTGGTGCTGGGGAGCCCTGAATTAACCAATAACTGCTTTGGCTGCCTGGACCCCCCATGTGGATTCAACCTTTCCTGACATCGTTAAGTTAATCAGGATTGTGGCTGGGATGGGGAGGTAGGAGATGCTCTGAGGATGAGAGATGGGGACATTGGTGACCTGATGAGTCTTAACGAGGCCACCATCCCCATGGCCCTGCTCAGGAGACAAGCCCTAGTGACCCCTGGGTGTTTGAGCTGCTTCGTGCTGGAGGCCTTCAGCCTCATTAGCCCAGTTGGCCGAGCTGAGGAACGTGTGTGGCTCTGGTCCAGCAGCCAGACCCTCAGCTGCTGGACACACGGCTGGGGCAGGGTGTCCCCCAGAGCAGGATGTCACCAGAGGCGAGTGGTGGCCAGTCTGGAAGAGGAGATGAATCACTTGCTGTGGCCCAGTTGCTCCCCAGAGTGGGGGGCTTGGCTTTGGGTGCTGCCCAAGGCGTCTTCCTGCTGTCTGCTGATGGGAGATGTGGGAATGGCTTTTCTGCAGCCACTTGCTTACGGAGGTGAGAGTGGGGGGAGGGATGGACTACAGCAAGCTGTGTTTCCTCGCTTGGATGGATTGGGAGGCGTTTGTGGAGCCACTGTGGTTTTGGCGGTGCTCTGTAGGGCTCCTTGGGGTGCAGCCTTCTCTCTGTCTGTGCTGTGTGACTCTGAGATCTGGATTCCTCCAAAAACTGGGATGGTGGAGGGTTCAACAGCAGCAGTTCTCAGGGCTGGTCAGGAAGTCCAGGCAGATCCACCCAAGGATGGAGTCTCCTCCAAAGTCCTTCCCTGCTGCTGGCCCGTGGGGACGAGGACCTGTCACAGCCCACACACCCTCGAGGCCAGCTCCTCATCCCCTGCCAGCACATCCTGCCTGTCGGCAGAGGCACGCTGACACCCTCGGTAATTAGCTGCATAGATATGCTTTCCTTAACTACCAGGTGCTTCAACGTGGTTAATTGAATTAGTGGAGGTGGGTGATCCTGGTCACTCCTCAGCACCTCAGAGTCCTTACTGGGACATCGGTTCTGTGGTTTTGGTGGCAATGGGACACCCCCCACACACATCCTGTGGAGGCGGGTGCTGGACCTTTCCAGTGTGTTTTGTGTGCTTTTGGGGAAGGAGCAGCTCGAGAGTGACTTTGGAAGCCCCCCCAGTGCTAGGGCAGGCTCTGACCTCTCCCGGTGCAGGTTCAGCCACTGCCCTTCTGGGGCTCTTCCCAAGGACTCTTCTATTTCTGTTATTATTTCTACTTATTTTTACTGTGTTTTCATCTGTCTGCTGAGTGATAATATCCCATTGATTTTCTGCAGCCAGCAGCCAGCCTGCTTTCCCTGGATTATAACAATATTAAACTAAAGCAGTGCATCTCCATGTTGGACTATTTCACTTTATATCAGCTGAACTTTTTATTTAGTCTCTCACCCAGGCTCCTGTCTGGGGAGCTGCTGGCTCTGAATAACATTTCTCCGTGTGAGGGGCTCTCTCCTGCCTTCCTTCCCGTGGAATGGTGGCTGCAGCTGGCTGGGGATGGGAGCTGGGATCTGTCTGGGGCAGGATGTGTGCGGGGAGGAGGTGGAAGGCGCTGCACATTGGGGTTTCAAGGTTCTCCCATGGGGGTTGCAGGGTGTTGTGTGCACTTCTGGCACTGCAGGGATTCCTCAGTTATTCCTGCATAATTACTGTAATCCCAGAGTTTTTCCTGGAGTGGGTTGAAGATGCTGCAGGTTGGGATGGATGGGACGAATGCCCAGGCCAGCACTGACTCGGGTGGTTGAGCCAAATTCATGGACCGGTAAAAACAAACCTGTTTTTCTGGGAGGAAGCTTGATTTGCCATTTCCGTGATTTTGCCTGGCTGAAGGGTGCCTGGCATGGCCCAGCATGTTCCCCAGTACCCACTGGGCACAGGGCTCCTTTTTGTTGTGCCCTGAGGGCTCCTGCCCTCAACCTCCCCGCGGATCTGGTCCTCCCATCCCAAAGCAGAGGTTTGGCCGGGCCTGCCGCTGGTGATGGATGTGCCCACGTCACACATTGTCACCTTGCAGCCCGTGTCAGTCAGCCCACGCTGCTGCTCCTGGCTCTTCTGGCAGCACGGAAGGAGGAGGAGGACAGCGACCTGGATTTTGCATGGCTCTGAACCTTGCTCCTCTTCTTCCCACCTTTATCCCACCCAGGGCTGGCTGGGAGGCCAAGCACGGTGGGGATGCTGTGGCCCCATTGCTGGATGGTGGCCAAGGGCTCTCTGGCTCCATTCTCTGCCCTGAAGGGCCATGAGTGACCCTCAGAGCTGCCCCCCGAGGCTCTCCCAGCACTGGCACATGCTCTATCCCGGGAGGATGAGCCTCCTGGCACTCCCACATCCATCACTGCAGAGATGTGGGACCTGCTGTGGGAGGGGAGACTGAGGTTTCCCCCTTTTATCTCCTGCAGAATGGGGCTGGTTTGGAAAACTTAGTCTTTCCCGTGATTTCTGCAGCTGGTGTTGGTGTCCCCTAGGGCTTTGGTGGTGCTGCTGGGTCCTGGGGCAGCTGCTTTTCCTGCTGGAATTCGTGCCAAGGGAGCATCTCTGTATCCTCAGGCATTCCCCAAAAGCAGCGTGTCCCCCTTGGGGCTCGTGGTCCTGGTCTCTTGGGGTCCCTGGGTATGTGGGGTGGATGGTCCTCAGCAGGGACCTGGGAGACCTGATGGTAGTAAAGGAGCCAGGGGCAGAAATGAGCTTTCCTTCTCCCTGCCTCTTCCAGTTTATTTTAATTTGTTCCCATTTTTTTTTCCCCAAGGTGTCGCACAGCTCTGCAGCCCATGAGCTGTAATTGCACAGGGAGCGATCGATAGCAGCAGGACGGAGGTTTCCAAAGGTTTCCTGCCTTGTTTTTCTTCCCATGGAGTCCAAGAGGCAGCACTGATGATATTAATTAAGTGATGGTTCATTATTAAAGCACTTGTGCTGTGGGTTAGTGGCCTCCTGGCTGTGCAGCTCGAGGTGTTCTTGTGCTGCAGGACCTCTCCTGAGCAGGGTTCAAGTAATGGAGCAATGCTGGTCCTTCCCTGGGAACAGCACAGGCTGGATCCAGGTGCTGGGCATGAACAGCCCTTGGGTGGGATGTTAAATCCCCACATCCCCTCTGGGTACAGAGCTACAACCTCTGATCCTCCTGAGCTGCTTTGGGGTGGGAGAGAGGAGCATGTGGAGCTGCAATTGGCAGCTGGACTTGCCCCAAGGAAGGTTTCTGGCAAGATTAATTACTCCCTTTTGCTTTTAAATGCATTTTCACCACATGGTGATGTATGGCACACTTGGTCCTTGCCCAAGCCTTGCCCAAGGCACTGCAAACTCTTAGGAGTTGTATTTTCCCTGTTGTGTTTGCTTCAAAAGGCCTGTAATGAATCCAGATTTCCCAATTCTCCCCCATCCCTGGGGTTCCTTGGAGGCTGCTGGGGCTGGGTAGTCACTGCAGGAGGTTTGACAACTCCATGGGGACCTGCAGGTAAAAGCCATAAAGTGTCTTTACCGGTCAAAAAAAAAAAAAAAAAAAAAAAAAAAAAAAGAAAAAAGGGAAATTATAATNGAGATTTATGTCTTCTGTAGTTGCTGGCAGATGGATATTGTTCTCTAGTCCTGCGTGTTGCAAACACTGAGGTTATCAGGCATAAGTGACTTATTATGCAAATCCTCCATCTTAATATCTGGCTGCTCTCTCCCTGGAATTGCATTGGCCAAGCCCCACGCGTTTCTGGAGCTGCTAATGTTTACACATTAGCTTCTCTGGCTAATATACAAGGCTTCAAGTTGCAAATTGATGTTTCTTACAGCTGAGCAAATTATTTTTCTATTAAATACAATATTTAAAATGATTTGGAGAACCAAAACAAACTACTGGTGAGAATTCTAATGGTGCTGCTTTCCATATTCTTCCAATCAGCTTTTATTGGGGCTGAGACATCAGTGATATTTCTCTTAAACGTTTCTCTTTGGCAGAAGTGGGGAGCAGAGGAGCAGGGAGGGGTTTGTCCTCATCCCCAGGGCACGATGCACAGAAACACTTTCTGTGCTGTGCCTGTGCCCCAGGCCCTTGGAGCGTGCCAAGATTCAGCTCCCCTTTGCCTGGGCTGGAAGAGGTTTGTCCAGTGAAATGCTGGGGTGTTTGGGCTTGGCTGGGCTTGGCCATGGAGCTGTTGGAGTCCCCGGCGTGGTGGGGTCCCTGTTGGTGTGAGATGTTGGGGTGCTGGCACACAGGATCCTCTCCCTGTCTGGATTTTCTCTCTGAGCTGAACTGCTCAGTGCCAAACAGCCCCAGCCCCTGGAACATCCCACCCTGGGAGTCTGAGCCCCCTGCAGAAGGAAATGACCCTGGATCCCTTGACCTCACCCGGAGCCTGCGGGGTGCTGTGCACAGGATCGCACTGGCTGAGACGTGTATCTTATTTTAGATGAGTAGCAGAACGTGCTCCCTGTCCCCGGTGTCTGCCGGCACCCAGAAGGAAGCAGCTCCCAGCGTTTCCTTCCTGGGGCACGTTCCCGTGGGAGTGTGCCAAGGAAAGCACCTTTAAATAGCAGCTGGGATCCGGGAGGTGAAGGCTGGCTCTGCTCCGGGGGCGCTGGGGAAAGGATGGCACCTTGCCGGTTCCAGATCCCGGCAAACCCAGCTCCCTGGGCTTGCTGCCATCCCTGGGGTGATCCCGGGTTGCCAGTGTTCTGGGACTGCACTACGTCCCCTCTGTGCCTCGGTTTCCCCAGCTGCAGCAGCTCGTTGACCATTTATCCTGCGTAAAGAGCTTCCTCGTTTGGTGCAGGCATAGCATCTTCCCCACGTGTGTTTAGAGGAGAGGCTTTGGGTGTGGTAGTTTGGGGCTGCGCAACTGCAAAGCCTCTGGCTCTATCTCTTCTCCTGGGAGGCAGTGAAAACTCTCGATTTGATGACAGAAGAGCTCTGTTCACCCTCTGCTACGTCTTGGTGTGGTCAGATTCTGGTTTCACTCTGCAGGGTGTGGCGTGTCCTGTGGGTACCTGAATCCTCCCCATTTCCTGCTGAAAATAACCTGGGATGGAAGACAAGGGCTGCTGGAAAAGGCCAGGGATAAAAAATTTATCCTGACTCTGCAAGATGGACCAGTGTTATCTCCCCTGGCTGGTGCCTGTGCCATGGGCTGCTGTGACTTGTGCCCCCAAGGTGCTGCACCCCAAGGATGACCATGGGGCTGATCCAGTCCTGGCTAAGCCAAGATAGGAGCAAAATGGGCTTTTTCCCATCAGAACTGGGAGTCCTGGGTGGCTGCAGCTCTGGGCAAGCAGCACATGCTAAAGTTTTGGTATGAGCCTATTTCTCATAAAGCCTGTCCCCATTTTGGGATGTTATTGGTGTGATGTTGCCATCAGATGATGCCCCAGAGGGTGTGGGTGGTGTTATTGCCCCCTTTGGGTGGGGGAGAGCAAGACCCCATCCTGGGTGGTGCTGGGCTGTGACCCCATCCTGGATGGTGCTGGGCTGCCCTTTGGCACGGGAGCTGTCTCGAGGCTGCTCGATGACAGGCAGGAGGAGCCATGGATCGTGTCTCATGGTGCAGGAGGTTAAACAGGAAAGGTTTAAGTGTGTAATTAACTTTGAAGCGAGAGCAGCGCAGACTCTGCGGATGAAAGAGCGCGGGGTGGGCTGTGGGCAGGCGGCCACGTTCCTCGGTGGCCATGGAGAATTAATTAGATGCTGTCCTTTGTACTTGGCTCTTTGGTCCTTCTTTTCTTCCCTCTTCTTTGTGAGTCCCTCGTCCCTCTCCTCCCCAGATTTCCTCCTCTCCATCCCTGTGGAGGGGGATGCTGGGTGGCAGCGGTTCCCAGGGGTTGCTGAGTGCCAGTGGTGCCCTTCTTCCCAGCGAACCCATTAATCCACCTCCTTTTCTTTCTTTTTAAGAGAATTCAGTCCATCTGGTGTTTAACTCTCGTGTTGGTGCTCATGCCTCTGCTCCCTCTGTGTGCCCTGGTGATGCTGTGGTACCCAGGGGGGGATGCTGAATCTGCTACCAAGCTACCTGACAAAGCCCTCAAGCCACCTTATTTTGCCTTCTTTTAAACAATTTTGCTTCATCTGGTGTTTAACCTCTGTGTTGGCACTCGTCCCTCTGCTCCCTCCTGCCTGGGCACATGGTGGATCTGTGGAGGTGGCAGAGGCACCTGGAGGAGGCTTAGCAGTAATGGTACCCATCTCCCTGGCAAGTCTCTCAAACCATCTATTTTTTTCTTTCTTTTTTAAAAAAATTCTGGGCCATGTGGTGTTAAGCTCCCGTGTTGGTTCTCATCCCTCTCTCCCCTGTGCCCAGGAACACTGTGGTGCTGTGGGGGTTTCGTGTGGGGTGTTTAACAGGGCACTCTCCTCCTTGGCACGCGCTGCCTCTGGTGCATGGGGCAGGCTGTGTGTTCGGGGTGATTTAGGCAGCTTTGGGGTGTTCAGGCTGTGTCTCGGGCACATCCCACCCTCGGGGGCAGACGCCGGTATTTTTAGCCGCTCTCACGTTGGGATCACGCCTCCCGCGCTCGCTGCCTTCACCTCCGTGCCCGGAGCTGCTGTCACCACCCTGGCCTGGAGCCAGCACAGGGAGCCGGGGGCTCCTCGATTCATTTTGAGGGTGTATCCATACCCGGAGCAGTGTCACCCAGCTCCCACAGTCCCTGTCCTGCTGCCCTTGGGATGGAATAACCCTCCCACTGCTGCAGGCCAATATTTTGGGTTGCAGCCTCCCTGCCGTCCTTGCCAACCATGTGATGAAACATTAATTTTTTGCAGGTTGCTCTGGGTGTTCCCCCCTCTGACTTTGCGCAGCTGCTGGAGCACCTCCAGGCACCCCCTCTGGAGGTGGGCTGTTGGCATTTAATTTCTCAGGTGTTACTTTTTATGCCCTTGGTGCTGTAATAGGGAGGGAGAACCTGCTGGAGGTTGAGCTTCTCCCAGCCCTGTCCTTGGCTGGGGAGAGATGGTGCCAGCAGCATTCCATAACTCATGGAGACCAGGGCTCTGCGAAACCCTCTGGACTTTTTCCCTGTGTGTACAAATCATGGACAAATTAGTCAGGGAAATGGAGTGGCCAGTCGAGCTGCCTTCGTTCTGTGCCGGGGGTGGGAGGGAAGGCTCGTGCCGGGAGAAGCCACAGCAATAAACCTTTCCAAGGGGGAGATGGATTGGCTCGGCCAGCTGTGCCTCTGCCACCAGAATATCTGCTCTGTAATTGCATTTTAAACTTCTGGAGCCTGGGCACCGTCTCGTGGGTGGCTGAGGACAGAGCCGTGGGGGAACTGAGGCATGGGGTTGGTTGGTGGCAGTGGCTGTGCTGGGGGTGGCAGCGGGGTTTGAGTGGGGGGCTGTAGTCCAGGAGGAGGAGGGGACGGCTCTCCTGAGGTTTTCAGTGTCTGGGAATAGTTTATTGGGGGTGAAGGAATCACTTTTCCTTGGGAAATGGGGCTCTGCCAGCCTGAAACATTGTTTGTCTCTGCTCTGGTTTCTCAGGCCAAAAAAAATCCCCCAAGAACAAATTTCTGCCTCCCAGAATATCCTGCTCAGCAGATCTTGGAAAGAAGCACTTGGGCTTTTTTTTCTTTTAAATCACTTGGCACTTAGTCTCTGACACTGTTTTATTTTGAAATTTACTTTATTTTCCTTCCTTCCTGGAAAATTTTGACAGATTTGTGCTTTTCCTCCTGTTAGAAAGTGCAGCCAAGTTCCAGACTCTAAAATCCGACACATCTCGTGGTGAGAGCGAGGACCAGGGGCTGTGGTGCGGGGGCACATCCGCACGTGGGCTGGGCAGACGCTCCATTTCGGGAAGGGCTTTAAGAAAGCTGTGATGTTTCAGTGCCTCCAGACATATGAATAGGAGAGAATTTGCTTTCAGTTTTTTAAAAAGAAGTTTCTTACGGCTTTGAGAGGAAAAAACAGTTGGTGATGGAGCTGGAATGTGCCCTTGTGCTTTAAAAAATGAGTGCAAAGGGGCGAATAAGCCACAAATGTCTTCTTATATATGAAAGAGTTGGGAACTGAAATTTCCTGGGTATCTTATGGGCTTTTTTCCCAGTGTTTGGACTCATGTTTGACTAAGTGTTGCATCCAAGCATCCCTGAGCACAGGGAAGCACAACCCGTGCTGGCAGCGAAGCCATTAACTGCCAAATCCCCGGGTGGTGGGGGGAGTTACTGATGTAATTTGGGATAAAATAGGAAGAAAACATCAGAAATAATCCCTTGGCCCAGCTCTGTTTTCCTGCTGGCCCATTAGGGGATATTTGCCTTTGTTCATTCTGCTTGCTCAGGGCTTCCTGGGGCCCCTCGTCAGCCCAGGCCCGTTAATTAGCGCTGTGCCCTGTCCCTGTAATCGGGGGTTTAATGGGACAATGAGGCAGTGTGAACCAACCGGCCCCTGGCGGCCCCACGGGCAAAGCCGGCCCCAAGCACCAGGGGTCGATGGATGTGGGATGGTGTGGGGGCTGGAAGATGGGGGTGACTGGAATGTGGGATGGAGGCTGGATGTGGGATGATGGGAGGGCTGGATGTGGGATGATGGGGGAGCAGGAAGATGGGGGTGACTGGAATGTGGGATGATGGGAGGGGGCTGGGGACATGGCATGGGGGCTCTTTCTGTGTCCCCTCCCATGGGAACAAGTGGCCTTTTGGCATTTGCTCCGCTTCTCCGTGCTCAGCCAAGCGCGCTGTGCGCCAGGGATGAGCTGTGTAAACGCCCTTGGACCCCCAGGAGATAAATCTGTGATAAAATAGAACTGCTGAAGGGACTCTGCAGTGCTGGGGGCTCGGGGGGTGCGTTCAGGGGGGTCGGAGGTCCCGGCTCAGAACTGCCATGCTCATATCAGGCCATGGACAGACCCCAGGACAACCCAGGCAAAGGGCTGAGGTCAAAGCAGGAATTTTGTGTGGCTGCCACAGTCAGGTGCTGTTTGTTGGGGGAAAAAGCTGGGAGCTGCACCCTGCTCCTGTGTCTGAGGCCTCCCCGGGAACCAAGACCCGGGAGCCAGCTCATGTTGCTGGTGGGGCTGAACAGGAGCCGTGGGGCCCTGGCAGCACCCAGGACCAGACCCCTGCTCACGGTGCCCCTGGGGAGTGCCTGGAGTCCCCCAGTGTTCCAGGGGCATCATCCCAGTGGGGCATTCCAGGGGCATCATACCCTCCTGGTGGGGCTTTTGGGGAGGGAGCAGCTTCTCTGGGGCTCAGGGGCTGACGGGTCTGTCCCCACAGCTGGCTGCACCTTCGAGGAGGACAGTGACCCGAACCAGTGCGAGTACAGCCAGGGCGAGGACGATGACTTCGACTGGGAGCTCATCCGCAGTTACCTGATGCCTCGCCTGACGCCTGACCTGCCCCACGGTGAGTCCCGGCGTCCCCCATGTCCCTGGGGACCTCTGTCCCCACCCCCCTTTGTGTCCTGTACCCCAGGGCTGGACCGTGTGGCTCTTCCTGGTTTCATTCCTTCAGTATTTTAGGCTTGGCTCCTGCCTGATTGTGTGGGAAATGGGGAAAAACCCCGTGATTCTGGCTTTTTCAAATGTGGAGAAGGGCATGTGAGTTGGAGGCATCTCCACAGTCTTGGGAACTGTAAGGAAGAAGATGAAAATGGACTTTAAAAAAAAACCTCATTGGTTTTAAACTGTTTTTTATTTTCTGGGTCCATCTCCTCTCTGGCTGGCTGGGGGAGCAGGGCCAGCCAGGCAGCCATGGGGAGCTCTTCTCTCCACGAGGATGGTGTGGGCAGCGTGTCTGGGTGGCATCTGGGGGCTTTGCTTGCTCCCTGCTCTGAACTCTGCCCCACTGTGACCCCCTGGAGCCATCCCTGAACCCATTTGCAGTGAGATGCACTGGACTTGGGGTGCTCCTTGTTTCTGGGACTGCTGGCTGCCTGATCCTGGAGGCCAAGTCCTGTACAGGAGAGCTGGTTTAGAGCTCACCAGGAAAAATAACCTTTTTTGTTTATTAAAATATTACCTGCATTATAGGGAACTCTTCACTGCTCCACCAGCCTGCCTCTAGCCATTTACCTTGTGCCTTCTTCATGCTTAATTTGGCTTTTCCTCTCCACTAACTCCCCTCTGCCTTTACCTTTTCCCATCACCTTTTCCTTCCATCCTGTTCCTGCTGGCATGTCCTGGGTGCTGGGCGAGGGCAAATGACCCTCAGGGATCAGCTGGCAGATCCCTGCTCCTCTCTTGATGATTTTTCCAAGTAATTGCTTTAAACGTAGCTGTCCTAACTGGTGTGTGTTCAGGGGGGGTTTCCTGGGGAAGGCAAAACTGGGGGTTGAGGTCGCTTGTGATGGAGAGTCTGAAACCTGTAATTAGTTGAATTTTCTCCTCAATATTCAGCTGTAATTTAAAATCCGCAATGAACTGCCTGAGTGTAAAGCCTGGGGGTTTGCAGGGGGCTGGAGGGTCAGGTGGAATGGGGCTTCTCCCCCTGCTTGTGGGCCAGCAGGAGATGGGCACTTAAAAGAACACAAAGAGTTCAAGGAACGAACTCCAGGACTGAAGAGGACCTGGGTGTGACATCCCAGGTTGGATGGTGTGAGCTTGAACCTTGCAGTGTCACCCTGGGAAGAGGATGCTTGTCCCTGTAGCTCACCTGGGACCAGGGAGATGCTGTTTGCTTGTGGCCTTGGGCACCAGGGGGGTGCAGGGATCCTGGTTTTGGGTGGTTTTACCCCACTTTGGGTGGGGAGCTATGCAGGAGGCTCCTACAGGCCCATCGCCCCCTCGGTCCCTGCAGCAGCTCGGGGGATCAAAGGGATTTCACAGCACCAGGGCCTCTCCAGGGAGCACTTTGCAAAGGAGTCTCGTGGTTTCAGATTAAAATGAGTTTTTATTGGAGATCAGCCAGTTTCAAGGAGTGTAGGATTTATTGGAGCGGGTTGCTGGCTGCTGGCCACCTGCTGCTACCTTTCCATCCCACTCCTCTCTTGCTTTCTTGTTTGGTTTGGGGTTTTTTCCCCCTTCTCTTGACTTGTCTCTCTTTCACCTAAAGATGACAGATAGGTCTCTCCCACGTTGCAATTGTGTTTTTTTTTTTTTTTTTAATCTCTTTATTGTTCTTTTTTTAAAGGAGCAGTTGCAGGGAGCTGGGTAAGGCAGGAGTGAGGCTGCATCCCAGACTGGCTTGGTTTGTAAGGGACTTACAAGCTTATCCAGTGCCACCCCTGCCATGGGCAGGAACACCTCCCACTGTCCCAGGCTGCTCCAAGCCCTGTCCAGCCTGGCCTTGGACACTTCAAGGGACCCAGGGGCAGCCACAGCTTTTCTGGGCAACCTGTGCCAGGGCTTCATCACCCTCAGAGGGAACAATTCCTTCCAGTATCCCACCCATCCCTGCCCTCTGGCAGTGGGAAGTCATTCCCTGTGTCCTGTCACTCCAGGCCCTTGTCCCAAGTCCCTCTGCAGCTCTCCTGTAGCCTCTTTTGGCACTGAAAGGGGCTCTAAGGTCCCTCACTCCAAATACTAAAACAAGATATTTATGTGTGGGTTTTTTCCTCAAATGTGCTTTTTCCTACATTTTCCTTCCATGCTCACTGACTTTGTTTCCCTGTGCACCAGAGCTGCTGCCGTGTCCCTGCACAGCCCTGTCCCCTGAGCTGTTATCCCCACCCTAGAGAGCTCTGATGTCTCTTCATCCCATCCAAGGGGTTGCTCCTTCAGCTCTCAGCTCCAGCACGGCTTCCCAACCATCTCCTGCTGCACATCCATAAAACCCTTGAGCAATGAAGGCTGATTGTTTGCTCCCGTGGGAATGGCTGCAGTGTGTGCAAGGACCCTGTGGTGCTAGGGCACCTTTGGAGATGCTCAGCCCAGAAGTGGGGAGGGTTCCTGGATTCCCGTGCTGGCTCTGACATGGAGAAGGATTCGGCTCACATCAGCACTGTCTTCCAGCGGGATTTCCTGGAGACAGATGCTGCAGTGCTCAGACCTGGTCCCTTGGCACCTCTTGTCTGGCAGTGCCGCCCTCTCCCTGTCATCCTGCCTGCCTTCCCTGCTTTCTAATAGCTCCTGGAAGGTTTTTTTTTAAATTTATTTTTATCTCTTAGTGATTTTGTTGGAGGAAAAACTCATCGAGACAGGGAAGCGGGGGGAGTGGGTTCTTCCCTCCTCCTCTTGCAGGGCTGTTTGGGTTTTCCCTGGAGGGATGCAGGGATCGGGAGCATGATGGGAAGAGCTGCCCCTTCCCTATGGGCCAGCAGGGCTTCCACTGGCCTTGAGCACTGCCAGGGATGGGGCAGCCACAACCTCTCCGGGAACCTGTGCCAGGCCCTCCCAGGGAACAATCCATTCCCAGTGTCCCATCCAGCCTGGCCCTCTGGCAGTTTGAAGTGCCTCTGCTTCTCTTGTATTTATAAAAGAAACCCAACCCACACCCTGGGCTTCAGGCTAATGCCAGATATTTACAGCAGAGGAGGATAAAATTAGCACAAAAGCGAGTGGTTGGAACCTGCTTTTTCCAGTGCTGCAACACCAAGAAGAAAATTAAGAGGGGAAAGCAGAGTGTGTGGGAAGCCCTGCCTGATGAGGGATGCTCAGGTGCATCCTTGCTCCTGGGTGACCTGATGGGCATTCTCTGTCTTAAAATAACTCATCAGTGGTTTAATTTTAGTCTTGGCCTCTTTATTTTGGTCCTGTGGCTTTTTGTCTGCAAAGGGAGGGCAGAGGAAAGGCCCGTGTTTGTTAACGAGACCCTGTTTGTTAATGCAGTGGCTTTTGGGAGATGTCCCCTGGCATGGGGTGGGTCAGTGGTCCCTCTCGACTCTGCTGTTGCCTGGACCAAATGGGGCTGATCTCATTAGAGCAGAAGTAATTTTGCTGGGGGAGATGAGAGGAGAAAAAAAGAGAAGCGTGGATGCAGTGCCTTCCCCTCAGTGGGTGAAACGAGCTGTGCTGGACTCTGAGGAAATAAATTGTCAGCATTTTACTTCACCCTGAGTAGCCACCCCGAGGGGCTGGCAGAGCCAGGTGGCCACGTGGGTCAGTGGCCTGGTGAAAATTCCCCTTCTAGGGATTTCTTTCCCTTGCCCCAGCTCCCGTCCCTGTAGGATGCACTGGGAGATGTGTGTGGTACTGGCACTGTGTCACCCCAGCTGGGGCTGTGACTCCCTGGGGGTTTTGGGGTCCCCTCAGGTGCAGGTCCCAACCGCTGGGGCAGTGGATGGGTGCCCCCTGCAATCCCCCTTCACTGTCATTAGGCTTTTCTTGGAGCTGCTCAGTGGGAGTCGATGGGAGGAAAGTGCCTGAGTTTAGAATTAATTAATAGCAAAGCACTGACTGTCAGGAAAACAAAGGTAGGCTTGAATAAACGGCCCAGCTTTGTTACTTACTGCTTCTGCTGGTATTAAAATGGAGATTAATAATCCCCTTGCCTTTGATGAGGGGGAGGATTTGGTGGGGCAGCTTCCCATCCCTCCTGTATCCCAGCCCCATGGCTGTGAAGGACAGCTCTGGGAGCTGCCACCGAGGGCGGGTACTTCTGCACCCTCTCCTGCCTCCAGCCTGCCTGGGTTGGAGCGTGCAGGACAGGGAATGATGCTGCCTTTGGGATCCCCTTTGGGGTTGCTATCCCACCTGCCCTACAAGTGCCTGCTATCCCCAGGCCCTGCTTCGAAGCTGTTCTGGGGCTCCTGGTTTGGCTGCTGGTGATGTTGGGTGGTGGGAGGTGGGATTCCAGCACTGCTGGTGGTGGGGCAGGTCTTGGAATGACATCCCAGGCATTCCTGAGAGCTGGGATGCTGCTTTTGCTGCTTGTTAAGCTTTTCCCCCTGCTGAGCAGAGTTTAAATGCAGTGACAACTGCGTGGTAAATGATACAAGGAGCTGAAATGGAATTAAACATCTGGGGCCCGGCTGGGAGGGAGACGGATGCAGCCAAAGCCGAGAGTTTAAGGAGGGTAGCATCGGAGCTTTTCCTGACCCCAGTGCCCTGGGGAGGCAGCAACTCTGATCCTCCCCTCCTCACCCAGCAGCCAGGCCCCACCCCAGTGTCCTGCTGCTGCCCAAAAGACACCTGCCCCTGACCCACCCCAGGTCCCTCCTGTCCTGCACATTCTCACAGGCTGTCGTGGACCAGTGCCCTAGGGCACACGAGTGTCTCTGCAGTCCCACATTCTCCACCCTCCCTATCCCTGCTGGCAAAGCTCAGGAGAGGTGGAACAGGGTGACTGGAATCGTGGGATCTCCTGAGCTGGGAGGGAGACCCCACAGGGATCATTGATCCAACCTAGGCACTGCCCAGACACCCCAACAATCCCACCCTGGGCATCCCTGGCAGAGCTGCCCAAACGCTCCTGGAGCTCTGGCAGCCTCGGGGCCGTGCCCATTCCCTGGGGAGCCTGTTCAGTGCCCAGCACCCTCTGGGGGAAGAACCTTTCCCTGCTCTCCAGCCTGAGCCTGCCCTGGCCCAGCTCCAGCCGTTCCCTGGGTGCTGTCCCTGTCCCAGGGAGCAGAGATCGGAGCTGCCCCTCGGGAGGAGCTGCAGCCCCCGCTGAGCTCTGCCCTCAGTGCCCTCTGCCCCAGCTGGACACACCAGGAGCCCTCAGCCACCCCCTGTATGGGCCCTCCTGACCCTCCCCCTTCTCCCCCCTGCCACAGGCTCCTACCTGATGGTGAACTCCTCTCAGCATACCCCGGGCCAGAAAGCTCACCTGCTCTTCCAGGCACTGAGTGAGAATGACACCCACTGCCTCCAGTTCAGCTACTTCATGTTCAGCCGGGATGGCCACAGTCCCGGCACCCTCAGCGCCTATGTCCGGGTCACCGGGGGCCTGGTGGGCAGCGCCGTGTGGAACGCGTCTGGCTCGCACGGCCGCCAGTGGCACCAGGCAGAGCTGGCGGTCAGCCTCTTCTGGCCCAGCGAGTACCAGGTGAGCCCCAGCAGCCCCCACCCCAGCCCGGACCCCCCGGCCATGGGTGACCCCCTGTTTGGTGCCGCAGGTGCTCTTCGAGGCGGTGGTTTCCAGCGAGCGCAGGGGGTACTTGGGCCTGGATGACATTTTGCTCCTGAATTATCCGTGCTGTGAGTGCCACGGGATGGGACCTGAGGGGGAATGCGGCTGGGCTGGGCAGCGGGGCTTGGAGCTGGTGCCCATTGGGATGGTCCTGGGGGAGCGGAGGGACCGGTGCCAGGGTGCAGGCTGGTGGCACCTGGGTGTCCTGACGTTACCTGGGCTGGTGGATCTCCATCTCCTGGGCACCTCCGAGGCTCCTTTTTGCACCTCCATCCCCATTCCCACCAGCTCCAACGTTGCTTTGGTTTTTATAAAACCTTGGAAAAGCACAGACTGAACATGGGGCCTGAGTTTCCCCATCAAGAGGGGTCACCTGGGCTGATGGCGACCCAAAATGTCAGACTGTCCCAACACATTGGCTCGTGGGGTCACCCCCTATGTCTTCCAGGCTGGGCAGGAGACCTGCCCCCTCTGTCAGTCCCGTACCCTGCCTCTGGCTCCAGCACTGTGGGGTGGGGAGGCTCATCCCTCCCTGGGACCCTGGCTGGTTCTATGGGGACGGGAACACATTCCTCACTGAGCCAGTCTGTGAGGGTGGGGATCAGGTCTTGGAATGACATCTCAGCTCAGCTGAGACATCCTGGGTGGGTTTTTGGAAGTGGAGGGATTTTTGCAGCAGTGCTGCCGTGGGTCCCTCAGAGCTCAGGTGCTTCCTCACCTCTCACTTTGTCCCTTGGCAGCGAAAGCGCCTCATTTTTCCCGCCTGGGCGATGTGGAAGTGAATGCAGGACAAAACGCCACCTTCCAGTGTGTGGCCGCTGGCAAGGCTGCCGAGGCCGAGCGCTTCCTCATGCAGGTGAGGAATGGTGGTGGTGAAACCACCCCAGCCAACCCCACACGTGGCTTCCCACTGGGAGAAACTCCTGCTGGACACAGCAGGAGAAGGGCGATTCCTCTGCTTTTCAGCAGACATCACGTGGGGACACCTGTGCTGGCTCTGGTGGTGCCACCGTGCCCCCGTGACGCTGTGCCTCTCCCGTGGGCAGAGGCAGAGCGGCGAGGTGGTCCCTGCTGCCTCGGTGAAGCACATCAGCCACCGGCGCTTCCTGGCCACGTTCCAGCTGGACATGGTGTCCAGGGCAGAGCAGGACCTGTACCGCTGCGTCACCCAGTCTGCCCGCGGCGCCGGCGTCTCCAACTTTGCTGAGCTCATCGTCAAAGGTGGGTGAGCTGCCCTTGCCCACCCTGGGTTGTGGATGGGCCACTCTTGCTCCCTGTGTGCGGGGAAGGTGGGATGCCCGGGACACTAGGGTTGCAGTTTCTCACTGTGGATGAGTTGCTACACGTGGACTGTGCAGCATAAAACCAGAAACTCCCTTTCCTAGTGGCCTTAGATAATTTATTTTTGATTGCAGTAGGTGGAAATTAATTAATTATGGTGAAACTGTGCAGCACCACACTGGGCTGTGTGACTTATAAAGATAATTAAGGTTTGATCAGATGAAACCCTATTTCAGCTGTTAAAGCCTTACTGAAAGTGATGGAGGGCACAGGCACAGACTGAAGTTTGAAGACTGGGTAGTGCCTTCCTGTACTTGGGTGACTCCCACGTCCTCTGGGTGGAGAATCTGAGTTTGTTCTGTGCTCTGCAGCACAAATCCCAGAATGGTTTGGGGGGAAAGAGACCTTAAAGGTCATCCAGTACCACCCCCTGCCCTGGGCGGGGACACCTTCCATTGTTCCAGCTTGCTCAGAGCCCTCTCCAGCCTGGCCTTGGACACTTCCAGGGATGGGGCAGCCACAGCTTCTCTGGGCAACCTGTGCCAGGGCCTCCCTACCTTCACAGGGAAGCATCTTTTCCCGATATCCAATCTAAACCCGACTCTGTCAGTGTGAAGCCATTCCCTCTTGTCCTTTTTACGTGCTCTTGTAAAAAGTCCCCCTCCATCTCTTTTGTAGCCCCTTCAGATACTGGAAGGCTGCAATTAGGTCACCCCAAAGGTTCTCTTCTCCAGCCTGAATGTGGTGGGTTGGTGTGGGAAGAGACATTGGAAATGTGTCGAGTGCAGCTTGTAAACAGTAAAATAAAACTGTGCCGTCTGTGGCGGTGCCAGCCTGGCTCTGGGGATGGCACAGCCCCTTCTGCGCTCTCTTCCAGAGCCCCCCACCCCCATTGCCCCCCCCCAGCTGCTCCGGGCCGGCTCCACCTACCTCATCATCCAGCTCAACACCAACTCCATCATCGGCGACGGCCCCATCGTGCGCAAGGAGATCGAGTACCGCATGACCTCGGGGCCCTGGTCGGAGGTCCACGCTGTCAACATGCAGACCTACAAGCTCTGGCATCTGGACCCTGACACGGAGTACGAGATCAGCGTCCTGCTCACCCGGCCCGGCGAGGGGGGCACCGGCAAACCGGGGCCGCCCCTCATCAGCCGCACCAAGTGCGCAGGTGGGTCCCACGGAGGGTCCCTCAGGACAGGTCCCCTGGCACCCTGAGCCCATCCCCCTTCCTGTGGTGAGGAGTTAGCCCAAGGCATCCATGTCTGTCTGTGTGTCTGTCTGTGTGTGTGCTGTTGGCAGAGGAGTCTGCTTGTTAACTTCTCTCCGTCACGCCAATTAGAGCTGATTAAACTCCCTCCCACTGATGGCACTTTGTCTCTCTCATCTTGACAGCCTGACTTGGGCTTGGTGACAGCATGAGGGCTCCTGTGGCACGGGCACCTTCCTCTGGTTATCTGGGGCTGCTCATGGGGCTGGTGCCCGGCCTCACCTCTGCAGGGAAGGGTGAGCCCATGGGGGCTGCTGTCTCTGCAAGTACTGGTGGCTGAGAGATGTCCCCTGCGATGTCCCCAGCCCTGTCAGCAGGACAGCAGTGTCCTGTGCTGGGGCTGGTCCCAGTTTGGCAGTTGGGGTTGCTCTCTGCACTCGTCCCTTTTGTCCCTACACTGTCAAAGGGTTTTCCCTGATAAGACACATAAATCCATGTGATGTTTTGCTTCCTCACTCACCTGTCCCCATCTCTCTTCCCCCACAGAGCCCATGCGGGCCCCCAAAGGTCTGGCCTTCTCCGAAATCCAGTCCAGGCAGCTCACGCTGCAGTGGGAGCCGCTGGGCTACAACCTGACCCGCTGCCACACCTACACCGTGTCCCTGTGCTACCGCTACTTTGTGGGCAGTGGCCACAACCAGACCTTCCAGGAGTGTGTGAAGATGGAGCGCAACGCCAGCCGCTACACCATCAAAAACCTGCTGCCCTACAAGAACATCCACGTCAAGCTCATCCTTGCCAACCCTGAGGGGCGCAAGGAGGGCAAGGAGGTGATATTCCAGACAGATGAGGATGGTGAGTCTGCTCAGGGAGGTGCATCATCCCCAGAATTGGAGCTCCCTAGCTGGTGAGCTGCTGGGATGCATGGCTGCATCCCTGTCTCTTGGCACATGGGCATGAGGGGAATATCTCCTGAGCCAAAGGGGAGGCAAAAAGGATCTCACAGCCCGAGAGCTGTGCAAGAGGAGGTGAGGGAAAGGCGCAGTTGATGGTGTTTGGGGAAGGGAGGTGCCTGGAGGGCAGAGGGGGCTTAGGGACTGTAGTGGGATGTCACTGTGAACACACTGCCCTCATCCTTAGCATGGAGTTTTACCCATGGCCGGTCCAGTGGAGGTGTGAGAGTTGCCTCATAGCCAGCTCCTCACAGCACGAGTCATCCTCACTCCCCCATTATTGGGAACCGCAGCCTGGCAGCCATAATAACAGGAATTAAAGCAATTAATGCTTTGCACTCAGGTAACATCTTTTATCTGCTTGGTTGCCGATGGATTTGGTGCTGCTGCATTTCTGGGGAAGTGCTGCTCACCAAGGCAGGTGTAGCTTGTCTTGGCTTCCCTGGTGCTCTGCCCTGGTGGAGTTTGCTCTTGGGTTGGTTCAGGTTTGTGCAGAAAGCTCTGCAGTGATAAGGTCCCGGTTTTTGGCATCAGCTTTGCTCCTGTTTCCCCCCTGTTCTGGCTGTGCCCTGTTCTGGGTTCCCTGTCACCCAAGCGGGAGGACATCCTTGCTGGAGGCTCCAGCATTGCTCCAGGACTTCTTGGTTTTGGAATCTCTTGCTCTGGCCCAGCCCTTCCCTGAGGATCTGCTCAAGCTGAGGCTGCTGGAGAGGTCTGCCAGGTCCAGCCTCACCCTGGCTGCAGCCCTCCATCAGCAGTGCCTGGGTCAGTCTGGCTCTGGAGATCCAGTGGATATGGCAGGAGCTACAGGACAGAGCTGGCTCTGTGTGTCCAGTGCCACCACCAGTGACAGGCCACAGCCAGGGCTGTCCTGTCCCTCTACTGAGTGCTGGGGGCTGAGTGTGGCCAGAGGATCACTGGCTCTCATAGAGTCATCTGTTAAGCAGGAATGGAATTAATCTCCAAAGCACTTTTTAGCAACAAGAATCAGCAATTAAAGTGGAGAAACTGGTAATTGCAAAGGATTGAGCTGGCTCCAGAGCCCTGGAGGACCATGAGGAGAAGCCGGCCCTGGAATTCCCCTGCACAGGACTTGCTGTTGTGTGTGCCATGCTCGTTCTTCTTTCCCAGGCTGGAAAACAAAACCTGAAGAGCTGGAGTGGAGCTGGAAGCATCTTCAGGTCCTTTTTTACCTTCAAAGCCTAAATCCAGCACCCTCCTCTGCACCCCAGCACTTTCCATATCTCCAACCCTGAGCCTGCCCTGGGGGTACCCAGCTCCACCCTGCCGGTGGTTTATTTTCCGGCTGTAATTGCTCCAGTTGTTCTCACTGGGCTGTGACTGCTCCAGCTGTTGCTTATGGAATATTAATACAGGAGCTCCAGATGTCTTTTTGCTGTACTCTCATCACTCCAGCTGCTTTTCCCCATGCTTCACTTAACTGGGGCTGGTGGCTTCCCCATTGGATTGAACTTGAGGTTGTGAATGCTTTTGGTCTCATGGAGATGAATCTATGGATGTCCTCATGGATATATGGCAGATATTCCTCACATGTCTGGCCCAGCATCTCCCTGCCTGCCTGGGAAAGATGAGGATTTGAGCTCCTAGAACTGAGGATGAGCAGCTGCTTGTGCAAGTAAACCAAGGTGCCAAAGGCTTGTTAATTGTGATTTGTTTTGGCATGAGACCGGTTTTGGCAGCAGCATCCCCTGGGGCTGCTCCTGGTGGGCTGAGAAGATGCACCTCCTCATCATGAGTGGGAAACCCTGGTTCTGGGCTGGAAAATCCAAGTAACAGTGCCAAACCAAGGCTGTTGTTCACAGCATCTCTCTTGGACCCCGGGCAAAGCCGTGCAGGGTGTGTGGGCACTGCAGAAATGGCTGCATCCATGGCTTGTCCAGCTGGTATTTCGGTGCCCACAGCTGAAGACTGTTCTGAGTGTGCATGAAACGATGAAACTCAGTCCCGGGGACCTGTGGAAACATCTCTGTGGTGTGTTGGTGCTGTGGGGAGCCCATTCTCCCTATGCAGGCAGGATGCATGTGATGCAAGCCAGGATAAATATATGGAATTCCATAAATAAATATATGTGTGCAAGCATGGATAGCAGAGGGGTGTGCACACACCTAGGAGCTGTTGTGGGCATCCTCTGCCTCTCAGCCTGGCAGGGGAGCACGACACCTATACTTATATACATTAATATATCGGCTGTATATGTTATAATATCGAGATAATACATAAATTATCCTATAGACAATAATGATGATACAGCATATAATAACAGAAAATAAGATGTAATTGTCTATGTAACACAGGCTATATATAATAATAGAAAATAACATGTAATTATATATAGTGTAGGTTCTGTATATTAAAAACCCAGTCTCTGTAGGTATGCACTTTCCTGCCCTACAGGTTTCCGTAATTCTCCCCAAATTTAATAAGCGCCTGTGTACTCGTGTAGGACACGGTGCCTCTGATTAAATTAACTTGTAAATCAGGTGGAAACGGCGTGTTTGCACGGCAGAAAGCGCGGGAGGTGATCCCTCTCTCCCAGCCCCATAATTACATCCCAAGAAAAAGCTGCGGAGAAAGCCAAGCAGAGGGAAGAACTGCTGTCCCCGCAAGGTTTGGGAGTGGGGCTGCCGGTGCCTTCCCGAGCCATCGCCTCCCCTCGCTGACTGCCTCGGGTGGAGAAATCCATCATAAAGGAGCGGATATTGATCCTGGTGCCGCTGATCGCTGTCAGTGATTACTGTTATTATTGTGCTGGTGTTAATTAGAGGGGAGGCCAGGGCATGCCGAGCCTGTCTGCCCATGAGGATGTTGCTGCTCGCTGGCAGTGTCTCCACAGGATGTTGATGGCTCCAGGGGAATTTGGGTTGTGGGGGAAAAGGGAATTTATTTCTTTTCCTCACGCTGGAAAGCTTGGACATCCTGTGCTGCTGCTGGTGCCTGGACTGAGGTGCAGGAAGTGGTGCCTGTGGAGTTTGTGCTGGTGTGGAGACCTCCCCCTCCCATGGCAAAGTGTCACCAGTGGGTCCAGGAGCATCAGTGCGTTGGGTGTCTCCCTGGGGAGCCACCAGCCCTGTGTGGTGGCACACGCTGGGGATGGATGACACGCCAAAGGGAATGTGGTGGCTCGGTCACAGGGCACAACTGCCACAGCCACCCAGAGGGGCTTCCTGGAGGATTTCTCCTTCCAGGCTGGTTTCCTGCTGCATCCAAGCATGTCTCCTTTCCTTCCCCAGTGCCTGGTGGCATCGCCTCTGAGTCCCTCACCTTCACCCCGCTGGAGGACATGATATTCCTGAAGTGGGAAGAGCCGGTGGAGCCCAATGGCCTCATCACGCAGTACGAGGTACGTCCCGGCCAGTGTGGCACCTGGGGGACACGGGGACACAGGAGGAGCCCATTGAGGGGTGTTGGAGGGGTCTGGGCCAACCTCTGCTGTTGGCCACGGGGATTAGAGGCGGCTGCTGCTGCCCCCGAGCCGTTTAGCTTTTCCAGTGAACCTCTGCTTTTGTTTCACCTCAGAAAGTCCCTGTCTGCCTCCAGGCTGCCCCGTGACCATCCCCTCCTCTGAATTCATTGCTTTAATTCCTCCTCCACCCGAATTTGGGCTCTGTCCCTTCTCCCCCCACCACGGGTGATGCTGTTCCCTGTCCCTGCAGATCAGCTACCAGAGCATCGAGTCCTCGGACCCTGCGGTGAACGTGCCAGGCCCACGGCGCACGGTGTCCAAGCTGCGCAACGAGACCTACCACGTGTTCTCCAACCTCCACCCCGGCACCACCTACCTGTTCTCGGTGCGGGCCCGCACCGGCAAGGGCTTCGGCCAGACGGCGCTCACTGAGATCACCACCAACATCTCCGGTAGGTTCCCCCACTGCATTCCTGCTGCTGGGGCTTCTCCTCCACTCCGGTATCCTATGGAGCCTCTGGCTCACTCCTGAGGTTTGGGTGATGCTGCCACGGAAAGGTGCTCTCGGTAGTGGCCGTTGGGCTGTGAGCCCCTGGGCAGTCCCAGGACCAGTGGGTCCCTGTCTGGGGAGTCCGGCCAGCCCGATGCTGGTGGCTGGTGCTGTCTGATCTCTCAGTGTACGAGCGAGGGATTAATTGGGCTGCATTTATGAGCCGTGCAGCACTCAGGGCTCTTTGTTCATGTTCCAGTGTCTCATTAACTGCATCAGCTGGGCTGAGCTGAGTGTGAACGGGGGGGCGCTGGACCCCAGCAGCTCCAGCTGGACCCCAGTGGCTGCCAGTGATGGTTTGGGGACCACAGGGCTATGCCAGGTGTGAGGGGGGACCCGCACCTTGGTCTGGGGGTGCAGCTGGGCTGGCTCAGGTGTGTTTGTGCCCTGGGGTGGGGGAAGCTCACACGGTGCCAGTGATTCTGAGTGGTGCTGTCCTTGGGCACATCTCAGCACTGGAGCATTCAGGTCCTGCTGAGGTTGGATCCCACTCTCGTTTCCTCCCCTCTGCCAGACTGCCGTTGGTAACCTCCCTTTGTGCATACCAGGGGTCTTCTCCCAACTCTTGTTCAAGACCTGGAGGGGTTTCCTTTATTTGCAATAATTTGTGTTGCACCACTGGGCTAAGCTGCTCGTGCCTCACTTTCCCCCTTGAGCCGGGGGAGCCCCAGGACTCAGCCCAGCTCCTGTTGCAGCTCCCACCTTTGACTACGGGGACATGCCATCACCGCTGAGCGAGTCAGAGAGCACCATCACAGTGCTGCTGCGGCCAGCGCAGGGCAGAGGGGCTCCCATCAGGTAGGTCGGGGCTGCAGGAGGGTGAAACCCCAAAACAGGGTGGGCACAGTGGGATCCAAGGAAGGGCAGGACTGTTCTTCCCAAAGCTAACCGTGCCTGGCCCTCGGCAGCACCTACCAGGTGATCGTGGAAGAGGAGCGGCCCAAGAAGCTGAAGCGGGAGCTGGGGGGGCAGGAGTGCTTCCCGGTGCCGCTCACCTTCGATGACGCCGTGTCCCGCGGCTCCGTGCACTACTTTGGGGCTGAGCTGCCTGCCAGCAGCCTCACCGAGGCCAAGCCCTTCACCGTGGGGGACAACCAGACCTACAGTGGCTACTGGAACCCACCCCTGGAGCCCAAGAAGGCTTATCTCATCTACTTCCAGGCCATGAGCAATCTCAAAGGGGTGAGTAGACCTGGCACCCTGCTCCAGCCAGGGGCTGGACCAGGTAAAAGCAGGCTGGGGTCTGGGGGTTGGTAAAAGTGGGACAGCTTTGGAATCCCTCTCCCTTGGGTCGCCCTCTGGGTTCACCCCTGGTGTCCTGCCAGGGGCGGTTGGTGCTCCAGGCCACCCTTATGGCATGTTGAGATCATGGGTGGGTGTCCTGTCCCCATCCCGGTGCTGATGCTGGGGGTGGAGCAGCCCAATTTCCCCCACCCACAGCAGAACCAGCCAGGACCCCAACAAGCACCAGTACAGGGGAGACCCCACTCCTGGGGCTGCTCCTGGGTTGGAGAAGGACAGTTTGGGCAGCCAGAGCTGTGTGTCACAGCTGGGACCCACTGCTGCAGGACGGCCAGTCCCAGCTCCAGGGAACTCCTGGGAGCTCCTGGCTGCCCTTCCCTCCCTGCTGCTGCCAGTTCCCTCTGCGGAGCTGCACCCCCTGCACCCCCTGCGCTAATTCGTCCGAGTCACCGGCAGGACCCGCAGGACCCTGTGGGGGCCCTTCTCGACATCACCGGCTCCGGCAGCTCCTGTCCCACCCGCGGGATCATCCTCATCCTGCACATCTCGGTCCTGCTGGAAAGGCGCCAGTTATGGAGTCCTTTCCTCTGCTCAGGGGTCGTTCACACCTCGCTGCGCTGTAATTAGAGCCGGGAGGGACAGGGAGGATCCCGGCTCTGGCTCGCTCGGCACCGCTGGATAATAACTGGTGGCTGATGCTGTGTTACAACGTTCCTGCTGGGAGGCAATGGATTTGTCCCAGCTGCCGTCAGATGTTGGAAAAACGCTGGATTGTAGCTCGGTTTTTTCATGGTTTTTGTGCCAGATGAAGCAAGAAGCAGGAGAAGGAAAGCTGGAGACCCCAGGGAGAACAGTGCTGGAGCTGGCCCTGCCTTGGGCACATGGCATGGGCAGGTCTTGGGCTGGGGTTGGATAGAGCAGCGTTGGTGCCTGGTGTCCTGAGAGACTGGAGGGATGCTCAGACAAGGCAGTCCCACCAAAATGGTGCTTTTTATTTTGCAACAGAAGTCGGATGCAGGGAAAAATGGAATATTTTAGCTGAACCCATCCCTAAATTGCAAATGTTAAAACTGTTGGAGACTTGAGCTGGAACCTCATGGCAACCTTAGCAGGTGCAGAACACCAGGACTGGGGCTTGAAACTTTGACTGATGGTAGAAAACCCCATGAAGCTCTGGATGACAACCTGGGAATGTTTCAACTGTAGCTGGTGACACATCGGTGCCATGCGGCTTGGCTGCGTCTGCTGGATCCTCCCACGCTCTTGAGCTTTGCCATCCCCTCTCTGCCAGGAGCAGTGGCTTCGGCTAAACCTGGGAATGCTGGGGACAGATCACTCCACAGCATCTCTTGGGATGTGCGTCCCCAGGAGCTCTGTGGGTGCTGCAGCACAAATCCCCCACAGACTCCCTCGGTTTGGGGGCAGAAGCACCAACGGACCAGCCCCACTCAGGGCGGGAGTGGGGAGCGGAGCTGTGGGATGCTCATCCAGCACTGACCCCCCTTTTTACCTCCGTAGGAAACTCGGCTGAACTGTGTCCGGATCGCTCGCAAAGGTGAGCCCTCCCTTTGCCCTGATCCCACCGCGGCTGCGGCTCCGGCCCTGTGGCCTCTCCGGGGTCAGGGCTGTGCCAGTGGGTGCTGGGAGTGATTGGGGTGCATGTGATGGGTTATTCCAGCCCCACCCCACACTCCTTTGCTTCCCACTCTCTTTGTGTCTGGGGTTTTTTCCTTGGTTGAATTTTTCTTCTCAATGCTGTTACCATGGTGGGGGTGGCAGGCTGGAGCAGTGCTGCTGGATGTTGAATCCAGGGATGGATGATCTGGTGTGGGGTGTGATGAAAGGGGCACGAAGGGACTGTCTCACCCCACTGGGACTGAGAGAGGGACTTCTCCACAGTCGTAGTGGGGCACTGCAGAGCCCTGTCGTGTCTTGGTGGAATATCGTGTGTTCATGGAGGAATGAGCATCCCACGGGATGAAGCCCAGGGTTTTCATGTCTGATGTTGCCAACCCCCCTGGAGCTGAGTGCTGACCCTCCTGCCTGTCCTTGACCCATGGCAGCTGCCTGCAAAGAGAGCAAGCGTCCCTTGGAGGTGTCCCAGCACTCGGAGGAGATGGGCCTGATCCTGGGGATCTGTGCGGGGGGGCTCATTGTCCTGATCATCCTGCTGGGAGCCATCATCGTCGCCATTCGGAAAGGGTAAGGGAACCTGGGCTGGTGGCTGGGGTTTCATCCATCCCACCCTCCCTCCCAGCTCAGCCCTTCTCCACCACCCCAGCACTCCCTGGGGGTTACTGGTGGGGATTCTGCTGCGCTGGGCAGGCTCCAGATGCTCCCTCAAGCTGTGTCTCCGTGTGCCTTTGCATCCCACTGGACACAGACCCCCTGTGCTCTGTGACACCAGGCACGGCAGGGGACATTGGGAACCGAGAGGCAAAGTCCTCGGGGTGCCCCTTCCCCCTCCGCAGCTTTGCTCCACTGTCCCTTTTCCCCATATTTTTTGGTCTTTTGCCTCTTTTCCTGCTGCTTCTTGGCTTTGCGCTGCTGTGGTGTTCCTGCATGGATGGAAATGCTTCTGGCCATGCCCAAGCCCTGTGCTGCTGCTGAGCCTGGCTGTCCCCATCCCACCAGCTCTCCCCTGCCAACAGCAGCCAGGGGACCCCAGGGTGTGCAGCCCTGCACTCCAGCCCAAAATGACAAAAATCAGCTTAATCTGCGCTGAGATGTTGCCTCTGGGCTTCCCTGTTGCCTTGGCCAGGCCAGCATGAGCACATCCAGCATGGATGTGGCCGTGGCCATTGAGGTGGGCTCGCACTGGGGGAGCTCCTGGGGTGGGAGAGGAGGAGGGCGGGGGCTTTTCGGGACACCCATCCCTTGGAGCGCCAGGGATGCAGCCGCTGCTTTTCACGTGGATGCAACGCCCTGGAAAAGTGGCTGCTTCCGTGCAGGGCTCGAGGCAGTGCCGGGCTGGGGGGGCTCTCAGAGCTGGGATAAAGGGCTGCAATTAAACACGGGGCTTGGGAGGATGGAGCAAAGTACGTGAACAGCCAGAGGGAGAGAAAAACAGCAGGGCACAGCCTCAGCCCCCATAAATCTGCAAAGCTCTTTATGGCTCTGTGCGCTCTGGAGGGATCCTTGCAGATTTACGCTGCTGGAAGAGTGGGGCTCTAGCATCCCTGCACACTTTGGGGTGCAGGGCTGGCTCATGGCTCCACTGGATCTTTTCCTGATGGAGCAGTGCTGATGTGTTTTGGGGAGTGAAGCTGTGGGTGGAAAACTGTGTGTCTGCTGTGTTCCCATTGCCAGTGCTGTGGTTCAGGAGGAGGAGCAGCTCTGCTTCAGCATCCCAGGATGAACCTGTTGAAGGACAAATCAGAGCCACAAATTAGATCTCGTGCTGAGAGCCCTGAATTTGGGGCTGTTGGGAAGCTGGGATGAGCTCGTAAATCTCCAGAGTGCTTTGCCATTGGAGAAACATTGGTGTGGTGGAATGGAAATGCAGCCTTAGAATATGTTTGTCTCTAGTAAATGGTGCACTGGGAATGTGACATCCTGACCCCGTCATCCCCTCTGGGCCCCTAGCCAGCAGCCTGGGGGAAATCCCTACATTTTGGACATCTTTGTTGTTCACTCTTAAAATCATGGAATAACCCCTTGGACAAGGGTGCTGTGGTCACCCTGAAAGCTGATGTTTGTGCTCACCTGCTGGGATGCTGGCTCCTTCCTGGAGTAAATAACCTGTGGGTGCCAAAGGGGAGCTGGATTCCTTCATGGTGCATGGAATTTTCTGGCAGCTGGCTCGCCCCGTAACCTCCCTTCCCTGTGCTGGAGAAAAGCTGCTTATGCAATTTCTGCTGTTCTCTTTGTTTGCACGCTTGCCAGGAGGAACTACTATTCCTACTCCTATTACCCGTAAGTAATTGTCATTCTCCTCCTGCTTTACCCTCCTCCCGGCCGCCCCCCTCACCCCACTGCTCCAACAAGTCCTTTTCTCTGCCAAGTGCATTTTAAGGGTCTCTTTGGATCAGGGAAAATAATGCTGCCGAGCTTGTTAGAGACTGAAGGCAGCATAAAGGGGAAGGATCAGTGACTCTGAGCTGAATTCTGGATTTTAGCGGTGCCTTGCAGTGTTCCAGCCCCACCATGGTGCCGATGTGAGCTCAGATCTCCTGTTCATCCTTCTGGTTTAATCGCTGCTCTGGCTTTGGAGCCTGATGCTGCTTCTCAAAAACCTTCATTCAGGTTTCTTTGCCGAAATGACTTGAATTTGGTGTGTGAGGTCTTGTCCCAGTGAGAATTGCTGGGATTTCCCAGAACCTTTGTTTGGTGCCTGAAGGGACCCTGCAAGGGTGGGAAGCCTCTGCAGCAGGTGCTGAGCACAGGTGCAGTCAGGGGATCCAGCCCATCCCTTGGGATGGATTTGGCCCCTGACACAGCGTTAAAATCACAGAATGGTTTGTGTTGGAAGGGACCTTAAAGCTCATCTCATTCCAACCCCCATGGGCAGGGACTCCTTCCCCTAGACCAGGGGCTTGTGCCTGGAGAAATGGGGCTGGGGAGGGCTGGGGTGGATCCATGTGACGGGAGATGGCTGGAGAGAGCCTCTGATTACACAAGGAGCACTCCTGGCTATGCAAGGGCAGGGGACAGGAGGGGACATTGAGGTTGAGCAGCTGGAGTTGCTGCAGCCAGCAAGGGATGCTGCACGTGGGGCTGTGCCCAGCTTGGAGCCGCAGAGCACCAAAACGTGATGACCGTGCTGCTGGAAATAATCTGTCCTGCTCCCTGGAATAGTCCAAGCCCAGGAGCTTTCAGGGGACCTGAGAGCACCTGACGGTGAGCCCTGCTCACTTCTGCTCTTCCCTGCTGCAGGAAACCCGTGAACATGACCAAAGCCACCATAAACTACCGGCACGAGAAGACACACATGATGAGCGCCATTGACAGGAGCTTCACCGACCAGAGCACCCTGCAGGAGGATGAGCGCCTGGGGCTGTCCTTCATGGACACGCACGGCTACGGAAACAGAGGTGAGGAATGGGGACCCCGGCATCCCCCTGCTTCCTTCCAGCCACAGAAAAGCCAAAAATGTCACAGAAACAGCCTGCCAGAGCTCCACGAGTGTTTGGACAATGCTCTCAGGCAGAGGGTGGGATTGTTGGGGTGTCTGGGCAGGGCCAGGAGTTGGATGATCCCTGTGGGTCCCTTCCAACTCAGGATATTCTGTGATTCTATAAATACTGAAGGCTTGGTGTTACATCTATTTCAGACCGATGTGTGTGGCGTAGCAGGCTCTTCCCTGCCCTATGTAAATCTCCAAGGGCAGGGATCTCATCAGTGTTGGGAGCTTTTGCCACCATCCAGGCGGTACTGAAGGGAAAGCTCTTGTGGTGAGCTGGGTCTCTATCTTCTCGTGGAGATCTGAGCTTGGGCTAGGCAGGTTGAGGCCATTTGTGGGCTCAGGATCCAGCTGCAGCCCCCCTGGAACTGGGTGAGTCCCAGCTTTTGGCTTTACACTGAGATTGGAAGCTTTCCCCAGCCTTCCCCACACAGCCTGGGCTTCAAAGGGTTAAAGAGCCCCCACACTCACATCAGAGGGAGACTGATAACTTCACACCCACCGGAGGATGTGTCTCCGTGCTGATTTAGTTGTAGAATAACTCTCTGGATGCCCCAGTTTCAGCCATATGCTAATAACATCTGTTACAGTAACTGCAAGATGCCGCCTGCACTCTGCGCAGGCTGTGGGATCCACGCGCTTCTTGCCATTGTCTCATGGATCATAAAAGCCCAGAGGGCAAACTTTTCCTCCTCTCAATACACTGAGCTAGGTTAGGTGTATTTTTTTTTGGTCACTGTCCTTGAAACTCTCAGAGGCTGGTGGGGCTGAGCTGGGGAGCTCAGGCTGCCTGCCATGGCTGGGAGAGTCTCCAGTGCCTGTAAACATCCTTAATTAATGAAGGGAAATGAATGACTTGGTGACTGGTTGGTGGCTGTTCCCCCCCCGTGCTTCAGTTTCTGTGCATTTAAAAGAAGGTCACTAATCCTCATGGAAACCCAAATGGGTCCTCAGCATGTGGCTGTGGTAGCACCTTGCAAATGCCAGCAATTAACTAATTTCTCATTAATCCCAGCGGCTGATGAGCCTGCTGGTCAGGTCATGGGGTGCAGAGGGACCCTCCTGTGTTGTCTTGTTGGTTTCTACTGCCAAGGTGCAGCATTAGGTGGGATATTGGGAAGGAATTCCTCCCTGTGAGGGTGAGAGGCCCTGCCACAGGGTGCCCAGAGCAGCTGTGGCTGCCTCTGGATCCCTGGCAGTGTCCAAGGCCAGGCTGGACAGGGCTTGGAGCAGCCTGGGACAGTGGGAGGTGGCCCTGCCCATGGCAGGGGTGGGATGGGATGGGATTGAAGTCCCTTCCCACCCAAATCTGGGGGTCCCTGCCTGCTCATCTCCCAGGAGCAGTGCAGAGCATCAGGTTTTGCACAAACCCAAATTTTGGGATCTGGTGTGGGAACTTCCCCCAAGAAACACAGGTGAGGTCTCAGCCTGGCTCTGCTGGTAATAACACAGCAACGATATAACAACACAAACAAGGTAAATACTGCACAGACTCCCCATCAAACAGCAGCAAGCTCAATTTGTGGAATCCACTGCTGGTCTCTGGCAGTGAGGAAAATGAACTGTTAAGCTGTGCTGGAGACTTTGGCAAGGGATCTTGTGTGGATATTTGGGCACAGAGCTCTTGCTTGTCTGCATGGGAACTCATTGTTCCAGCTGATGGGAAATGAGGTTATTACCCCCTTACGGCCTTGCGCACTGGTTTCTAACAGATCTGCTGGGTTCATAAAAGGCTGTGCTGGGCATTTTTGGCTCTGTGGTGCAGGAAGAGCTGCAGAGAGCATGAGAGGATAGGAGTGGGATTGGGGGCTGGACTGCCGGTAGTCCCCACAGAGGGGCTGCAGCACCAGCATCTCCCAGGGAGGTTTCCCTTGCCCCTCTGTTGGGTGCGAGGAGGTGATGGGGATGCAGCCCAAGGTTTTGCTGCCCTGATGGCCTCTGGGTGTCCCTCCCTTGTGCAGGTGACCAGCACAGCAGTGTGGTCAACGAGTCCAGCAGCCTCCTGGGAGGCTCACCCCGGCGCCAGTGCGGCCGCAAGGGCTCCCCGTACCACACGGGGCAGCTGCACCCCGCCGTGCGCGTGGCCGACCTCCTGCAGCACATCAACCAGATGAAGACAGCGGAGGGCTACGGCTTCAAGCAGGAGTACGAGGTGGGGACAGCTTGTGCCAGGGTCTTGGGGGGAGTGGGAGGTGGGATGGACGGGGGGGACACGGATTGGATCTGTGCGCAAGGAGAGGATGCTACAGGTGTGGAGCTCTGGGTGGGAGCTGGAGCGCACAGCTCTGGGCTGGCATTGTCAGTGTGGGGGTGTCCCTGAGTCAATGGCTGGTGCTGGCAGCTCTGGGTTATTTGTCATCTTGAGCAGGTCCCTGGGATGAGCCAAACCAGCCCTGCCAGCCTTGTCCACAGTGCGTCTTCCCAGCTCTCCTGCAAGGGCTGGGGCTGCTCCTCTCCTTCCTGTCCCTTTCTCTGTCCCTTTCCCTGGGCATCACCATGTCTCCTTCTGCTCTCCAGCACACTTGGCCTGTGATAAGCATGGCTTTAGCCTAAGGACAAGCTCTGCACTCTGGCAGCTCCAAGACAATGAAGACCCTGGGGAGGGTGATGCTGGGGGAGGGATTTCTCTCCCAAGAGTTGCTGGCTGCTTCATGTCCATCCCAGCTGGCCAGGTTGGAGCACTTGTAACAGAGCAGGGTGTTTCACAAGCCTCTACCTCAGCACAGCCAGCAGGGTCATTTCCTGACTTCTTGGTGTCCCACAGGCCTGGAGACTGAAATTTCCCAGTGAAATTGCTGTTTAATGCTCGGCTGTTTCAGGAACAGGAGCTCTCCCACCCTTTCACGCGTTGGACAAACAGGGGCTTGCGATAATCATTAGTGCTTCTTGAAAAGCTGCTGTATGTTCTTGGAACTAGTCATTTGAAAGCACTCAGATATTATGGGAGGGGAGAAAACATGTAATTTCCTTCCACTTTCCCCCTCTTACGCCAATCTATGAATGTCACTGTTATTACACACAAACCTGTTCTGTGCTAGGGAGAGAAAGGGGCTGAGGAGGTTTAGGCAAAAAAAAACCAAAAACAAACCACAACCAGTCCTGGAGAAAAAAAACAGGCAGTCTGTAATTTGCTGGAAAATTGAGCATTTTGTGGATGCAACAGGAGTGTGTAGCTGGAAGAGTGTGCTGTGGAGGTGGAGCTGGGGCTGCAGGAGACAGGTGTTGGGGTGGAGGGACCACCCTGTCTGCCCTGCTCCCTAGGGAGCTTTTGGGGCTGGGGAGACCCACAGTCCTGCCCTTGGCTTGGGATGTCCATCCTTTCCTTGCAGAGTTTCTTTGAAGGCTGGGATGCATCGAAGAAGAAAGACAAGACCAAAGGGAGGCAAGATCACGTGTCCACATGTGAGTGCCTTTAGCAAAGGCTTAGACCCAAAAAAACTTCAGAAATCTGAGTTCTGCAAATTCCTGGGGCAGAGGGTGGCCTAGGGTGCCCTGGTGGGTGACCAGCCCTGGCACTGATGGTCCCTTGTCCCCTTTCCCCAGATGACCGTCACCGTGTGAAGCTGCACCCGCTGCTGGGTGACCCCAACTCCGACTACATCAACGCCAACTACATTGACGTAAGTGGGGACAGGGCCCGTGTCCTTGGGGTCTGGGCTGGAACAGAAGCTTCCTGTGGATCCTGTGGACTCTCAGGGTCTGTCCAGCAGCATTTGAAGGAGTCTGAAAAGCCCAGGGTGGGCTGGTCAGTGCATCCCTGGAACACATCATGAAGGGCCTGCCTGATTTATTGGTGTTCATCAGCAGTTTCTGCTCGTTGCATCTCTCCCTGCTCTGCTCTGTCCCTCCTTTCTCATCCCTCTCTGCTTTTCCATCCCCTCACCTGCTCATGTGGCTGTGGATCTCCCTCTCCCTGGGTGGAGGATGCAGAGGTTGAGAGGACCAAGGGAGGCTGGGGCTCACACCGGGGTACCTCTGGATACTGCTGGTGTGTGTGAATCTGGTGATGTCCCCTGTCACCTCCAGCGATGCTGACACCAGGGCAGGTGCAGGAAGGCTCCAGCATCTCCTGGAAGCAGCAGCAAATCACACTCTTCCCTCCTGCCCAGAGGGTGTTGTCTGTCAGTGGTGGCCTGATCCCAGTGCCCGAGCAGTGTCCCCCTGCCTGTCCCTGTCCCCTGTGTCCTTTCTGCCCTGTCTCTCCCGGGCCTGCTCCGGGGCAGTGCTCTAACCCCTCTCTGCTCTGTGCCTCACTAATGTCTCTGTCTGATCTTTTTCTCTCAAACCTGTGTCCCAACGGGATCGTTAAGATTCGGATAAACCGAGAAGTAAGTAACTGTTCCCCCTCTCATCCTTCTCTGCTCCCATCTCCTGCCAGGCCTTGCCCTGGGCAGCGTGGCCTAAATACCATCAGGGAGAGACAGGCTGGGAAAACGTGTCCATAAACCTGGGAATGGCCCAGGGAATTGGAAAGCAGGGTCTGTATGGCACTGGGGCATGTAAAGCAGGGCCCATGTACTCAGAGAAGGGGTTCAATTTGACCCACAAAAATCCCATGGGGGATGGAGAAGCCACTGTCACCTCCATGTGTATGGTGTGGTTTAACTCTGCTGGACCCTTGGCCAGGGTGGGGACACTGTTCACAGTCCCTCTGGCAGTGGCCTGGCTGCAATGTGCTCTTGCGGCTGGCATGTCCTTGTTCAGGGTTGAGCAGCGGGGATGAAGGAGGGGAGAGGGGCTGTCTCAGCACCAGGGGGCTTCTGTGGGCTGGGGGCTCAGCAGTGGGGCTCTCCTGGCAGCAGGAGCTCGGGTGGAGCCCGTGGATCCCTCAAGGCGCTGATAAAAGATTCTGGTGCAGACCAGGGCTGAATGTTGGGCATTACCTGAGCCTCTTGTGGGATGCAGGAGATGCACCCTGCCAGGACAGGGTGCACTGAGTGCGGGGTGGCTGCTGAACCTCCTCCTCCTCCTGCGGTGGACCTGCAGGACCTGGCCCAGTGGCTGTGGGGAATTTCTACCAGCTGGGTGACTGCAAATGTCTGATGAGTCTGTGCCCCAGCTCTCGGGTGTCTCAGTGTCCCCCAGCTTGGGACTGATGTCTCTGCTTCCCTTCCAGGGCTACCACAGATCCAACCACTTCATAGCCACACAAGGTGAGCCATGCCCTGCCCTCAGCCAGTGCTTCCTCAGCTCCTGATGTAGCAGCCAGGTTTTGCTCCTGGTGGGGTTAAACCTTGCCAGAGCAGGAAGGGAAGGGAGGGGGCCAATGTGGAGCAGCTGCCACCCCTCCTGCCTCCCCTTGGCACTGCACAACCCTGGGGAAAAGGGTTCTGAGGTGCTGTGGGGCAGTTCGTGCTGCACAGGCAGGAGGGGGAGTGTGGTGGCATTGGGGCACTGCCAGAGCTGGGTTCTGCTGGTTGGTGCTCATCCATCTGTGGGGGCTTCTCCTGTGTCCCACAGGGCCCAAGCAGGAGACGGTGTACGACTTCTGGCGCATGGTGTGGCAGGAGCATTGTTCCAGCATTGTCATGATCACCAAGCTGGTGGAGGTGGGCCGGGTAAGAACCCCGTCCCATCCCATCCCATCCCTCTGGGCTCCAGCTCTGCTGGAAGCTGCCTCCACAGAGCCAAACCCCATCCTGTCCTCTCCTTGCAGGTGAAATGCTCCAAATACTGGCCTGATGACTCTGAGATGTACGGGGACATCAAGATCACGCTGGTGGAGTCAGAGACATTGGCTGAGTACGCTGTGCGCACCTTCACCCTCGAGAGGGTACGCCCCTGCCCCTGCCCGACCCTGCCTCGGGATGAGACCCCCCCACCCTGGCCACCTCTCCCCCTCCACAGCTTGGCACTTGCCAGTCCTGTTTATTTAAGCCAGTATAGGGTCACCAGTGGCTCCTTCCTTTGCCTTTTCCCTGGCTCTGTGCCCTGTGCCGGGCGAGCGGCTCAGCCCCGTGCTGGTTTGGACAGTGAGTGAGTGTTCAATTTCCATGTGAGTGGGCTGGGGTGAAAGACGCTTCCCTCTCCTCTGGGCTGGAGGTAATGCAGCCATCACTCTGCAGCGTGGGCACTGGAGATGGAGCCAGTGCAATTTACACTTGATCTATGGGAATGTCACGTTACTGTCCGGCGATAGGGCAGGGAGACTGAGGCTGCTGCCACCTCCTTTTTCTCCTTGGTGGTTTTTAACCCTCTTGCAGCCAAGAGGAGGGAGCTGTGGAGCTGCCTGAGTGCTGTGTGGTCCATCTGCCTGGATGCTGAGCTGGCAAAATCATGGATTCCCAAGAAAATCAGGTGTTTGAGTGACCTTGCCCTCTCACCCTTCCTTTCCAGCGGGGTTACTCGGCCCGGCATGAGGTGAAGCAGTTCCACTTCATGTCGTGGCCCGAGCACGGTGTCCCCTACCACGCCACAGGGCTGCTGGCCTTCATCCGCAGGGTGAAGGCATCCACGCCGCCGGACGCCGGCCCCATCGTCATCCACTGCAGGTACAGCTGGGGCTCAGGGAATGGGTGGGGTTGGGTTAAAGCTCATCCCCAGGGCAGGGACACCTTCCCCTAGTCCAGATTCCTCCAACCTCTATCCAGCCTGGCCTTGATGTCCCGCTGCAATGGCATCTGTCTGTGAAATGTTACCTCTGGGCTGGTGGCAGCAGGGATGGGTGGCTGTAGCTGGTCCAGGGGGACAAGCAGGGAGCAGCACCGTGTTGGGGCTGCCCCAGCCTGTTATTGGTGACACAGCTCTGTCCCAGGTAAAGTGACAATGGGCAGCTTGACCACTGCCGATGGTCAGGATGTGGGGCCTGGCTGAAAGGAAAGGCGGGGGGGGCAGCAGGACAGCCCTGTTCCCAGGGTTGTCCACAGGGCTGTCCCTGCAGGGCTCAGACACTGGGACACCGGAGCTAGGAGGACACCAGTGACACATCTGAGAAGCTTTGGTGCTCTCTGTGCCCTGAGCAGGCTTTCCCACATGATGGGCTAATGGTTCTTCCTCCACTGGGCAAACCAGGAGGAGCTGATGAGTGGGAGGGATTTTTTTATTTTTTATTTGATTTCTCCCTGTCAACTGCCTCATCAGCGTTCATTCACCAGCCAGGGTGATTAGTGCCCGTAGCCCATAATCACTGATAATCACAACGAGTGATTCATCAGCCCTAGAAGTTGGTTTTTCACTGGAAAAGACTGCGTAGGAAAGGAGCAGCGGGGTGGTTCTGTTCCTGACACATCGTGGGGGGGGTCACGGCACAGCAGGTCTCTGACAGTGACTCCAACCATGCCAGGGTTGTCACCACTGCTGGGCTGGCTCTGGGCATCCTGCTGGGCTCACCCCAAGGGTGTCCCTGGGGCATTCAGATGTGCTCATGCCTGGGGAACCTCCCTGCTCTCCCAGGGCTCAGAGCTGAGCCCTCCTTGGCACTTTTGGGCTGAGATCCCAGAAGGCTGCTGGCACTTGGATGGTTTAGTTGTCAGTTTTGGTGCAAAAATTGTGTGTTCTGCTGTCTTAAATTAAAAACGAACTTTAGACATGGGTGCCCACCCACAGCCTGACCATCACATAGCCCTGGAGGTGTGTGGGTTCCTGGCAGCCCTGCAGGATTGCCTGATGCAGGTGTGTGGCTCTCGCCCACACAGACCTTGCTCGGTGCCCAGCAGCCTTTTGGGCTGTGTGTGGGTGCCAGCACAGACTGGGAATGTGTTTGCTGTTTCCCCTCCATCCCCAGCGCTGGCACAGGGAGGACTGGCTGCTACATCGTCCTGGATGTGATGCTGGACATGGCCGAGTGCGAGGGCGTTGTGGACATCTACAACTGCGTGAAGACCCTCTGCTCACGGAGGATCAACATGATCCAGACAGAGGTGAGCGGGTGTCGGGGACAGCCGGGGACATGTGGGGCTGCTGTCACCAGCCGGCTCTGGAGGCTCTGCCCTGTCCCCTTTCCTTCCCACAGGAGCAGTACGTCTTCATCCACGATGCCATCCTGGAGGCCTGTCTGTGCGGGGAGACCAGCATCCCCGCCAGCGAGTTCAAGCCCACCTACAAGGAGATGGTGAGGATAGAGCCGCAGAGCAACTCCTCGCAGCTGCGGGAGGAGTTCCAGGTGAGCGCCCCAAAATCTCTGCGGCTCCCCCTTGTCCTCACCCTCCTGGTGCTGACCCTGGCTGGGACCAGGCAGGGCTTTGAGGGGGACCCGTGTACCTGCAGACCCTGAACTCGGTGACCCCCCACCTGGACGTGGAGGAGTGTAGCATCGCGCTCCTGCCCCGCAACCGGGAGCGTAACCGCAGCATGGACGTCCTGCCGCCCGACCGATGCCTTCCCTTCCTCATCTCCGTGGATGGAGACAGCAACAACTACATCAACGCGGCCTTAACTGATGTGAGTGTTCCCTGCTGAGGGAAGGGGCCACTTCCCATGCGCTCAGGCAACTTTTCATGGCAAAACTTCACTCGGTTTGGATTTATGGCCTCGTTTTGCACAAGGGCAGGAAGGCTCGCGGCTGCTTTGTGCAGGGGGAGGAAGGGCTGGGACTGGTGTAATGGGGTCCTGCACCCCTTCTTTCATGTAGCAGCACCCTGCAAGAGCTTTCCTCCTGCTCTCGTGAGCCAGGCACTGAGGGACTTCAGAATTTTGGAGTGAAACAGGAGCAGGGGAGGGAGAGGAAGCTCCTGGAGGGCTTCATAGCATTGAGCCCCCCTCTGCTGTCAGCCCCCCGTGATCCTTCTGCTGCAACTGGGGGAGCTCTGAACTGCTCCCAAAGCCACCGTGCATCCCCCTGGTGCAGTCAGAAAGGACTCTGTGGTGACAGAGGTATCTCCTGGTGGCTGATGATCACAAAGCAGAGCAGAGGATGCTGCAGGCTCCGAGCCCACGCTGAGGGATGGGGTCATTCATGACTAACCCCACTTCCCTTCCCTTGAAATGCTTTGTATGGGCAGTACGGAGCCCCCCAAACCCCAGGTATCTTCCTTGGACCCTCCTGGTCACAGCTGAACGCTGGTACCAGGCTGAGCCTTGTGTTTTCCATTCCATGGGTGATTTATCCCGCTGGATCTCTGTGCTGATCCCATCTCCCTGATTCCTGCTCCTACAGCAAAAGCAGTTTGTAAGGCAGAGTGGGCTGCTGGTGGTGGGGAGTGGCTCTCATAGCGCTGCAATGGGATGGGAGTTTTGTTTCCAGCTTGCTTGCTGTTTGCATATCCATTTTATCTTTATGCATCACTGAGCCTCCCTTAATCTCTGCTAAAGGGTCAGTGAATGAAATATGTTTTCTAGACAGACAAAGCCCTTTGGATGAAATTCTTGCTGAAAGAATAAAACCCATTTCCTTCTTTGGGTAAAAAAAAAAAGAAAAGAAAAGTCTCATTTTCTTTAAGTACCAAAGTGGTTTGCTCAGTCACTCTGTCCATCTGTCAGATCAGCTTGGCCTGTGCCACCCATCACCGGTGCTGGTGCTGGTGGAGCCGTGCCCTGCTGCACACCCTGCTGTCACTTACACCTGTGCCAAAGAGGGGTGTCAAGGCAAGCCTGGTGAAATCTCTTTCCCCTGCTGCTCTCATGCGCCTCCTCAAGCGTGGAAAGCTCTCACTGAGCGCCAGGGTCTTCTGCTGCCCATGGACAGGGCTGGGGGAATGGTTCAATAAAGGCATTTCTGAGCTCAGTCAGGAGGTTCTGCAGCAGGCAGAGGACCCCCATTAGCAGAGAGCTGTGCTGATTCTGTGTCTGAAGAGACTTGAGCCAAACTGTCTTAATTTAAGTGAGCCTGATGCAGTGTTGAGCTCAGCTGGCCCTTGGCAAACCAGCAGCAGGATGACCAAGGGGGATGTGTCTTGTTCAAAGCAAAGACCAGAAATGCAGTCATTTCCTTCCCTCCCACTTCCTTCTTACAGTCTCTAGGATCTTTCACTTGGGGTTTTCTTTCCTCCCCACAAAAAATAATCGAGCCCACGTCAGTGGTTGTCTCTGCTGCTCCCGGTGCCTAGTGGTAGGGCACTCTGGGTGGGGGTGATGCAGTGGATGATTCTTCCAGTCAGGGCCAGAGTGCAGAGCTGGAGTCTGGGATCTTCTGGGAGCCACGGGTTCTGCTTGTTCTTGCTCAAAGGTGACATCTTTTCCCTAATTATTTATGCAAAACACCCTTTCTTGTGAGAGCAGAGTTTGGGGTGCTTTCATCCTGACCAAGGGCAGGGATCATTTGGATATCCCCATCACCAGGGCACTGAGGGACTGAGGCTGTGCCAGGGAGACCATCTCTGCTCTGGCATGGAGAAGAGGGGTTTGGTCCCACTCATCTGGTAGCACTGGTTTTTTGGGGTGTGGCAACAGTGGCTCCAGTGTCACCACAGTGTCCTTACTGGTGCTCATCTTCCCTCTCCGCAGAGCTACACCAAGAGCGCTGCCTTCATCGTCACCCTGCACCCACTGCAGAACACCACCACCGACTTCTGGCGGCTGGTGTACGACTATGGCTGCACCTCCATCGTCATGCTCAACCAGCTCAACCAGTCCAACTCTGCCTGGGTGAGTGCTGCTGCCCCGGGGACTGTGCTGGCCCCATGGGTGGCTTTTGTCCTGCCTTGTCCTCATTGCCCTGACAGTGCTGCAGCCCCACCTTGCTCACTCAGCAACTTCTCCTCTGCAAGGGGACATGGCACTGTCTGGAGCACTCAGGATTTGTCCCCTGTAAGCACAGAGCTGGCCAGTTGGAGCCAAAGAGGTGTTGAGCAGCAGCCCAGCCTGGCTGCACAGAGTTAGTGTTGTACTGACATTGTGCTGACATTGGTGTTGTGTTGGCATTGACATTGCCTTGGTGTTGCATTAGCATTGTGTTGGTGTTGGCATTCCATTGGTGCAGACATTGCAAGAGCGTTGCATTGGCGTTGTGCTGGTGTTGGCATTGCCTTGGTGTTGTGTTGGTTTTGGCTTTGAGTTGGCGTTGGTGTTCCATTGGCATTCCATTGGTGTTCCGTTGGTGTTGGCGTTCCATTGGCATTCCATTGGTGTTCCATTGGCATTGGCTTTGAGTTGGCATTGGTGTTTAATTGGCATTGGTGTACTGTTGGCTTTGAGTTGGCATTGGTATTCCATTGGCGTTCCATTGGCATTGGCTTTGAGTTGGCATTGGTATTCCACTGGTGTTCCATTGGTGTTGGTGTACCATTGGCGTTGGCTTTGAGTTGGCGTTGGTGCTCCATTGGTATTCCATTGGCATTGCTGTTCCATTGGTGTTCCATTGATGTTGGGAGCTCAATTGGCATTCCATTGGTGTTCCATTGGCATTGCTGTTCCATTGGTGTTGTCATTGCTCCAACAGGTCCATGTGCCCCCAGCTGGAGGCAGCTCTGCAGGTGGGGTCTCACCTGAGCAGGGCAGAGGGACAGGATCCCTTCCCCTTCCCTTCACCTTCCCTCAACCGTTTTCCTCATTGCTCAGCCCTGCCTCTCTCCCGCCGCCTGCTCTTCAGGGGTGTCTGGTTACAGTATTTAGCTGGATCCGAAATGTTTACTGGTGTAAGACCAACAGGTAATAAATCAACCTTTCCAGCAGACAGCTCTGAAAGGTGACTTTGAGGGTACAGCCCTCACTTGAACTATGCCTCGCCAAAGGAAGTTTTAATATCCAAACTATAGTTCTGAGTGTGGAAGGCTCAGAGATCTCGGAGATTTATAGCCCCTATTAATAACCAATTATTCCTCAGACATGTTTGCTGTGCGGTTGGGCCCAGGCTGTGGCTGACCTGCGTTGCCAAATGCCCTGTGAAACTGCGGTGACAAACGTCGTATATTTTGTGTCGGTGCTGGTTTCCCAGCTGTCACACTGTGAAAACAGTCTCACCCATGCTCCAGGGACTGAGCCATCCATCAGTGCCATGACAGACATGGGGAGGGGGAGTCTCCCCAGGGATGCAGGCTGGGATTGCTTTGGCTTGGTGGGATGTCCTGGCCATGGGACAAGGAGCACTGACATCCTGCACTGCTGTCCCTGCTGGTGGCACAGTGGCTCCTAAAGCCGACAGGGCTTGAGAGCCAACTGTGAGCAGCCCAGCCCTGCTCTGACATTGTGCAGGTCTGTGCTGGAACTGGGGCACAGCCCATCCTGCCTCCTCCTGGACAAGCAGTGTTCATCCCACATCCTCCTGGACCAGTGGTGTCCGTTCCCAGCAGCGTCAACTGTCTGTGCCATGCCAGGGGACTGTGTTGGTGCTGGAGATGGACCTGACCTTTCATGTCTGATCTCTCAATGAGCTGGGAGATTCTCCATCCATTGATGTGCTGTGTGAGAAACATGGCCCAGCACCTGCTGCCCTTCCCCATGTCCCAGCCCTCATTTCCAGTCACCGTGAGCTGTTGCTTCTCTCCGCAGCCCTGTCTGCAGTACTGGCCCGAGCCGGGGCTCCAGCAGTACGGCCCCATGGAGGTGGAGTACATCTCTGGAGTGGCAGATGAGGACATCGTGTCCCGGCTCTTCCGAGTCCAGAACATCACACGGGTGAGCTGCTTTATACAAATAATAGAACCCCAGGATGGTGTGGGTTGGAAGGGAACTTCAAAACCTTGTTGTTCCTGCCATGGGCAGGGACACCTTCCTCTATCCCAGGTTGCTCCAAGTCCCATCCATCCTTCCAGGTGACCTTCCAGGGATGGGGCAGCCACAGCTTCTCTGGGCAACCTGTGCCAGGGCTTGAAAACTCTTTTGGTGGAGAAATTTTCCCCTAATACCCCATCTAAACTTCCCACGATGCAGTCTGAGGCTGTTTCGTCTTTTTTATCACTTGTTACCTGGGAGAAGAGACCGACCCCATCTGGCTCCAACCTCCTTTGAGGGAGTTGTGGCGAGCACTAGGATCCTCCCTGACTGCTGGGGTCTCCAGCCTAACTCAGCTCCCTCAGAGGAGGCAGCTCGAGCTCTCCTTCTGCCAGAGAGGAACCTGCAAAATTGCCATTGCTCCATCCAACCTTTCTGGAGTTCACAGCTCCTTGGAAGGTTTTAGAAAACTCCTGGAAGACCTTTTTCTTCCTGCCTGAAGATCCATCTCTGCCTGGCCACACACATGGCACAGGATGGACACACCCCACATGGGCATGGCAGCTCCCCTGGCACCAGCAGAGCCCTGCCACTGCAGGATGAGAAGATCCACACAGATTTCTACCCTTTGTCAGCGTTGTGTGGCTGGTTCAGCTGGCCTTGAAAGAAGAGAAGTCCAGGGCAGCAGGGAAGGGACATGGACTGTGGGCTGCAGAGCTATATGTGCAAAGAAGCAGCTGATTTACCTACAAATGTCAGCTGGGAGGAGGTGGCATCCCTGAGGTCTTTAAACTCCTGATGGTTGCCAAGAGGCTGAGGCCAGTGCCCCAGTGAAGGTCACTGGACAGATGGGAATTAGGGCACTTGGAAGGGAACGTCTGACTTGGCTGACAGCCCGGCTGGGAAGGTGCTTCGGTGGGGTGGCCAGGGCCGGAGGAGATAAATCCTGATTATCTAGACTCTTAACACAAAGAGGTTTTTGGTTCACTCTCCTCGAGGGAGCATCTGGCATTTCCTGGGTGTCAGCAGAAAACCCTACACCAAATATGCTCAGCTCTCGGGTGGTAGAATATACTCCAGGCTAAATTAAAATGCAGCGTGATGGAAATCGCTGGATCAACGAGGAGATTCCTCCAGGGAGCAGATTGCTGGAGCAGGGCTGGTAAATGCATGGAGCCACTTTGTGCCAAGCCTTGCTGCAGTGGAAATGGGTGTTGGGGGTGTCACAAGTGCTCCAGAGCTTTCACCTCACTTCAAAACAGATCCCAAAACTTTCCTTCCTGGGCTGTCAGAGGAGTTTTCTTCTGTTCTAACTACATTTATTTGTTTCTTCTTCCCCCTCTGCCTTCCTGGCTTCCAGCTGAAAGCAAAACCTGGAGCCCAGGGTGGTCAGTCCATCACAGGCACATCACCAACTCACATCAGAGCTCCTGAAAAGGTTCAGAAATTCCCCTGTTTGGGGTGTGCAGATTCGAGTGGGCACCAAATGCCCCCAGCTTCCAGTCCCCAGGAATACCAATTCCCCCACAGGAACACCTGGTCTTGCTGGGTGGAGAAGGTCTGGTACTCATCCCACTGAAACTGGGTGGATACAGCCCTCCAGAGTTCCCCCCCATTGGTGCCTGATCCCCCATTGGTGCCTGACCCCCCTTTCTCCTCCATGTGCTCCCCACACAAGAGCTGTGAGTCCCAGGCTGTCTGGAGCATGCTCGGGATGCTCTGGGTGCTCCTGAGCAGGAGCCCCCCATCTGCCTGGCTCAAGCCTGTTGAGCTCTGTGGATGTAATCCTGCTCCTGGATCCAGCTAACCAGATTAGGCTTCCAAACTAACCAGATTACTAGGTATTAAACTCCCGCCTCCGTGGCAGCTTCTCAGCAGCCTCCTGGTTTACAGCAAACACAACAGAGCCACATCCCGTGGATCTTCAGCGTGCAAAGGGAAGGGTGTGATGGAGAAGCCCTGGGGAGGCTCAGGGGCCTGGGAGCAGGTTTTGGGCAATACAGAGACAACCCAAGATGCTGTGGGGTTGGATAAACCACATCAGTCGGGCTTATCCTGGGTGGGGTGGTGGAACCAGTGTGAGCTGGAGGAGGGGGCTGAACCATGTGAAAGCTGCAGGAAAGGCTTTTCCTCTCTTCCTCTTCTGTCCATGAGTGGCAAACCCCTCCCACCCTCTTTCCAACCTCCAGTGGAGGCAAGTGAGGGCAGCCCATGGGTTCCAGCTGACGAGTTTTGCTTTTCCAGTTGCAGGAGGGGCACCTGATGGTCCGGCATTTCCAGTACCTGCGCTGGTCAGCCTATCGAGACACCCCGGACTCCAAGAAGTCCTTCCTGCACCTCCTGGCCCAGGTGGAGAGGTGGCAGAAGGAAAGTGGTGATGGCAGGACTGTGGTGCACTGCTTGTGAGTGTCAGCTGGGGACGAGCAGGCTCTGCTGGGGGAGAGAGGCCTCCAGGTTCCCTGTCCACAGCTCTGCCTGGAGATTCTCCACAAAGCCCTCACTGGGGTGACTTTGTCCCCACCAGGGGCTACCTCTGCCACAACATGAGTTTTGGGTGAGGCACCCTGGGGTCACCTCCTGCGTGAGGTGGATGCTCAGCAGGGGTGACACCAACCTGCCCTTTGTGCTGGTCCTCCACCCTTGGCAGAGGTCCCAGCCCTGTGCCCGTGTCTTGTGTGTGTAATGGGCTCTGAAGGGTTGTGGCAGGAGCTGTGCCACCCCCACCACTTGCTGCTCATTGGTGGGGGGACAGGGAATCACAGAGTGCTTTGGCTGGGAAGGGACCTTAAAGCTCATCTTGTTCCAGTGAGAGGGACACCCTGTACTTGACCCGGCTGCACCAAGCCTTCCAGCCTTGGATGGTCTCCATCCCCCTCCTCCCAGGGGGTTGGCTGATAAACACCGAGTGTGCTCCCCTCAGATGGGACCCAGCACATTCACAGATGGGGAGAGACAGCAGGAGAGCCTTTAATCAAAAACTAATTGCAGCCTTGTCCATCTTCATTAGCTGAAGGGTAATTTGAGAACATGCTTTATAAAGCTCTGGCATCATGTTCGCTCTTCCTCTCCCCTGCTCCCGTTGCTGCCAGGGATCAGGTGTGGTGGTGTGGGAACAGGGGTTCAAGCCAGGATGTGGGGATAGAGCTCCGGGTGGAACACGGGATGGTTCCTCCAGGCAGCAGCACCACCCTGTCAGCAGCCCAGGGTCACCTTTGGGACACAGCAGCTTCCCCAGGGTCACATGGCAGGGGTGGGAGCCGAGCCCAAATGTCCAAGATCCAGCCCTGGTGGTCCAGAAAGGTGTTTCCATTCTCTTGTGAGGGTTGGAGGGCAGGATCATTGTCCTGACACCCCAGAGGGCAGGTTCAGATCCCCATTTTGGATACAAAGCCCTGCTCTGGGACATCCCCTGAGATTCAGGGTCAGATAGAGAAAGGGAGACTTGGAGGGAGCAGGAAGGGTCTCTGATGCCACGTCCTCACCCCTGACACGCGTGTTTGTCCCACCAGGAACGGAGGTGGCCGGAGCGGCACCTACTGTGCCTCCACCATGATCCTGGAGATGATCAAGTGTCACAACATGGCAGATGTCTTCTTTGCTGCCAAGACTCTCCGCAACTACAAACCAAATATGGTGGAGACCTTGGTAAGCACCAAACCCTCCCTGTCTACCCTGGCTGCTGGTCCTGGCCTGAAGGAGAGGTGCTGGGGATGCTCATCTCCCACAACACTGCCTTTTCCACCATGATGAGCATCATGGGCATCCTCACGCCAGCACTGTGCTGGGATGGGCTGGGAAGTGAGGCAGCTCATCAGAGCAGCCTTGGGCTTGTCTTCATCCTGCTGTGCCAGCATGGCCTTGGAGTCAGTGCTGGGACTGCTGGAAATTCTCCCCAGCAGTTATAAGGCAGAGTCACATTAACCCACAGGATGCAGCTGTGGTTCCTTGGAAGATTTGTGGTGCTGGGAGCAGCTCTGGTGTGGAGTCAGATAAATTCCTGCTGGAAATACAAAAGAGAGTGGGCATTTGGAGTGAAGTGAATGGGTGGACAAGCTGCTGGGAGCAGCAGTGGAGTGATGTGTCCTGAGGGGGAGGCTGGAGCTGGCAGCAGGTCAGGGCAAGCAGTCCCTGCCCTAATTCAGGCCCCAATGATGGAACAGAAGAGGGAGCAGGCGCATGTCTGTCCCCGTGGTGGAGGGATCCAGGTGTCTCATGATGTTTTAAAAGCAAGTCAGCTGGAAATGTTTACCCGTTTGGATTATAAAATCCCTAAGTTGCAAAATGAAATGGTTTTGAGGAGGGGATGTGATTTGCATTAGGAATTAAAAGCGGGAGGAGAAGGTGAGGGAGGGGAGAGGGGAGCAGGGGGAGGGATGTAGATAATGGAAAGATGATGTGATGAGCATGAAGCCACCAGACCCATTGGGCTAAATTGCAAAGGTATTAAAAAAAGGCAACATTTCCCATCAGGACACGAGCCTCCTCCCGCCTCAAATGAACCTGAACCGGCTATTCTGGGAATCTCAATCTCCCCAAGTCACCAGGAGGCCGGATCCATGCCTGGTGTGAGGAGCTCAGCCTGGCGGAGAGCACTTCCCGCTGCCTGTGCCTCTTCCCCCTCTGTTTGCCCCGGGGGTTATTTTTATATGATGATAAATGGAAACAATCCCTTTCCTTAATCCAAAAAGCATTATGTGCTTTTAATCTGGGCTGCCTCAGCCTCCTTGCTTTGAAGTCCTTCTCCCCCTCTGCCTGCTCCCACCTGGGATCCCAGAGCCACCCACCCGTGTGGGATAACAGGATTTTCCTGCAGGTGCTCAGGCCCCAATCCCTGTCCTGCAGCTGGGATTTGGGGAGATGAGCTCTCCCCTCTCCCTCCCTGCTGTCACACCCAGAGTGCTCCCACCTGAGCACCCTGTAGCAGCACCAAAATCCTGCTTGTAGCAGCATCAAAATCCTGATTTATTTGGAGATTTTCCCCCAGTCTGGCCGGTTTTGGTCACTGGAGCAGCATCTCCTGGGGATGGGCACTGCCCTGGTCAGAGCTCTCCCGAGGTTTCTGTGCTGTGAGATGTATGAGGGTGACAGAACATGGGAACAGGTCCTGGAGAGGAGGACAGGGATGGATGAGTCTGCCCTCACAAGCCCCAGTTCGGGGATTTTTGTTACAGAACCAGGAGTCAGTCACTCTGGGCTTTCCCTTTGTGCAGCTGAGGGTGAGTGAAGGGTGGGAGGATGCTGACACCATCCCTGGATGTCTCAGGAAGAGGTGGGAGAGCAAGCCCGGTCCTGCTGGGCAAGACAATTTGTAATAAAGGAATGTCCTGGCAGCCAGGGCAGGGCATCTGCATCCACTCCAGCCAGGAGTATTTGCTTGGCTGCTCTCCCCTTTCCCAGCTCTGCTGAACTCAGAAACAAAAACTCAATTTCCTGGCTAAGGTTTTATTTTGGACACCTCTGACCCCAGACTCTATCGTTCCCAAGGCTCTGCCACCATTTGATTGACACCTGTCAGTCACTGAGGTGATGAGGTCGCTGAACCCCAGTGCAGGTTGTACATGGGGCGGGGAATAAAGGTATTTTCACAGGAAGGGGATGTTGCAGTCTTGGTCCCTCCCTCGGGGCAGGTGGAGGTGCTTGTGTTCCCAGAGTGCTGGATTTCAGTGCATGTGGAGCCATGGCAGCAGGGGCACTGTCCCCTGCCCCAGCAGTGGTTGTGGTTGGCCAGGCGTGAGGTTGTTCCTGCCTGTGGCTTCAGCAGGAATGTCAGAGGCCCCGAGAGGCTGACAGGTGTTTCCTTAGGGCTGTTGACGTGTTTTTCCTCAGACAGGGATATCTTTGGGAAATTCCCTTGGGATGGTAACGTCCCCTCTTCTCTCCCCGAACAGGAGCAGTACCATTTCTGCTACGACATAGCACTGGAATACCTGGAGTCCCTGGAGACCAGATAGCACCTGGCCACGAGAGGGGCACCAAGGGCTGTGCGGGGGCCATGCCAGCCGTGCTTCCCTGCTGGACGCTGCGTCCCTGCTCGGGGTGGGGAGGGAAACAGCAAAGGACCCCCCGGGAAACCCTTCGGATACAGAAAATGAACGGACGTGGGGATGTGTTGGCCACTCTCCATCTTCATCCTCCACTCTCCATCTTTCCTCCCTGCCCCGGGTGTGTCCGAGTGGCCATGGCTGGATCCCACAGCTCATCCTGTCCCTTGGAGTCACAGCCTGGGGTTGGCGTGTGTGGGATGAGGCCCTGCAGTGCTGGTGGGTCTCTGGAGAGGAGGAAGAGGAGCCAGAAGGAGCCAAGGCTGTTCCCCAGCAGGAAAGGATGTTGCTCTGGATGGGAGATGTTGCTCTGTTGTGTGTGGAACTGAAGCTGCTCCTGGAGGAGCCTGGAGGCTGCCAGAGGTTTTCCCTCTGTAGGACGCGCTCTGAGCCAGAACAAAGGCCCCCCTGGAGCTCTTGAGTTTCTGCCCGTTCGTGCCATGAGTTTGATCCTTGCTTGTTTTAGTTCTGTGAGTTCTGCCCCATTGTGTATCCAGCCCTGGACAGACAGGGGTGAGGGGTGGGAGGCGTTGGGGGGCACTGGCCAGGCAATGACCCTCTGCAGGGACCGGCCCGGACCCTCCTGCTGCTTCTGCAAAGCTTTTGGGGGGATGGTTCCCCAGCATCTCCACACTTTCCTCTCCACCTGTAGCAGTGAATTCCTCCTGGTGTCCCACAGGCACTGGCCTGCGGGTCTGGTTTTAACTCCTTGTGTGTCACTGCATTTGAAGCAAAATCCTCAAAATTTGGGTCCATCCCAAATACTTGCTGGACGCCAGCCCCGGACAGTTGCCCGTTGATGCTCTTGGCTTTTGCTGGGCCTGGTGGGGTGGGAGGGTTGGTTCTGGGGTGGTGATGACTTGGGCTGAGGTGTGACGAAGTCGTGGCTGTGGGTTGTGGCTGGACAGGGGGAGGTCCCCACACCCCTGTGCCCCCGGGGCTGGTGGCTGAAGGTACCTGAGGCTTTTTAGCTCCATCCTGCTGCAGACGGCTGTGCAATGGCACTTTTTCCATCTGATGTTGTGGAAATTGCAGGAATTCTGCTCTCAGCATGGTTGTAATAAAATAAATGGTCTTTGGAAGGTGCAGCCAGAGGGATCCAGGTCTGGGGTCTGCCTGGGGAACTGAGGGGACGTTGGTTCTGTCCTGAGGGCCAGGCAGAACCCTTCACCATCAGTTCTGGGGGGATGGAGCAGAGCAGATGAGAAACTGTCCACCACATGCTGGGGGTTTCCTGTGGGCAGCCCTGTCCTTCATCCATCTGCCATCCTTCACCCCCAGCTGTGTTCCCCCATCCTCCAGCCCCACCTCTCCGGGGCAGGAGCAGCTTCCCCGCCCTGCCTGCCTGGAGCTGGGGCTCCCTTTGCCCAGTCACGAAGGCTGCACAGCTGAAATGGCCATGTCCTGGAGGAGCAAACCCAGGAGCTGTTTCCATCCACCTGCCAAGGGTGAAGGAGAACAGGAAGAGCCATCCCTGCCTCCTCTCCCCTTGGACAATGTGCCGCCGCTGTGGTGATGGGGATTCCAGCACCATCCCAGACTCTCGGCTCTCCCACTCCCCCTGAGGAATTCACAGCCTGACAATAACTTATTCCAAGGGCTATTTGACACCATTCCTTCCTTCTCTCCCTCCCTGCTGCCTCACCTGCTGTGAGCCTATTCTGTCTCGTCACCAAAAGCTCTTTTTTACCCCCAGATGACCCAGTAACACCGGCACCTGGCTACACCAGTACTTGCACTGGGATAAATCAGTGTCCTTTTCCCAGTCCCCTCTCTCCACAGACCTGTCCGTGCTGTCCTAGGGAAGGCACTGCAACGTGGCTGCAGAAAGGTGCAGAAATTGTTCGTTTTTGTGTGAAAACAGCTGAGCTGAGCCTCTGAAATCCCTGGGAATGGGATGTTTTGGGGGCTGTTCAGCCCTAGGAACTGGAGGGGTGCTGCTGCCTGGGCCACGCACGTCCTTCCTGTGGTCCAGAGGGAGGGGCTCTGCAGGTAAAGTATTGCCAGAAGAAGGAAAAGAAGGAAAACTGAAACCCCAGATAGTCCTACAGAGACAACAGAGACTGGAGGAGCTGTATATATGTTTTAAAATCAAGATTTATTCCTTTTATTTTGATACCTCCTTGCTGCGTGTCTCTGGGTTTTTAGGGCATCTCTGGCGAAGGGCAGACTTTGAAATCCAAGTGCTATAAAACCCAACCCATTTCCAGCTCCTACTGAGATGCTCCTCAGACATGAGGCAAGGCCATCCTGTACATAGAAATCTATATATAGAAATCTATATATAAAAATATAAATACTGTTCTTAAGATGGATAATGTTTATTGGTATTACAGATTGGAGTGGTGCTTTTTTTTTAATAAAAACAAAACAACAAAAAAAGGAAAAAAATTAAAACCCAAGAAAAACACCAGATTGGAACGATTTTGTCTATATGCAGAAAAAGTGATCCTAAAAGCTGGCAGCATCCCACAACTGCTGCCAAAGGGACTTCGGGCCATGAGGCAGCTCTGCCATGGAGGGGACAGAGCACTGGGACCGAGGGAGGGACACGTCTGATGTGGATTGTACCACGCACATCCAGCTGTTGTTAACTGTTTTTTTTATTATTTTGTTATTATATTATTATTATTATTGGCTTCCTTTCCTTTGAAGAAAATCAGTTGCATAAATAAATGTTCCAAATTTGTGATGGCCTCTTGAGTTCTTTCCTGGCTCTGAGCTGGGACCTGTGATGTGGGGAGCCCTGAGGTGCAGGGGCTCTCCCTCAGCCCTGTCTCTTAAAGGGTGTTTTTGGGAGTGGATTTGCAGGGCCAGGTTCCTACAAAGCCCTCATGGCTCAGATGGGGTTGCCTTGTGCTTCCAGAGCTTTGCTGTTGATGCCCCCCTGGAGATCTCAGACAGGTCGGGGTTTCCCAGCCACCCTGGCTGCTCACAGCTTCTGATGGACCTTCCCCATTACTGGAGAAGGTGGTGTGGAGGAAAAAGCATCCCAGGGCTTTTCCCAGCTGGAAAATGAAATCTTGTTGTAAGAAGAGCCTTCAGGAAAAGTTCCTGCATTGTCTTCAGTGATTTATTTATTATGAAGCAGTCTTCAGTTAAATGTGTTATGATATGAAACACTTCCAGTAACACTTGAGTCTTAATTTAATGGAGACCAAGGAAAAAAAGTCTAATTGACTTGTCAGGATTGTTTTTCATCTTTAATTAAGGCTCGTGAAGGAAGCAGTAATTACACTTTACTGATAAATAATAAAAAGGGGGATCATGCAAATTAAAGCCAAGTTCTGCCCTTGGGAAGGGCTCAGGGTCTCCCTGGGGATGAGCTCCATGTCCCCAGGGCTCTCCTGGAGGGCAGGGTGGGCTCGGGCTGGGCTGGAGTGGAGAGAGACTGCAGCTGCTCCCCCCAGGGGCTGTGGCTCGTTAAGGTAAAACAGGGAGCACTTCTGTGGTGCACATGGGTGGTGGCCACTGGGCCTGGTGGCTCTTAGAAGCCCTGGGAGCTCGGCTGTGGGTGGCATCACTGTCCTCCCTCACCTCCTCCCTGCAACTTCTGGAAGAGGCACAGCCAGCCAGGAGCAGAAGTGCAGAAGCTCCTCCTGGGAAGATGTCCCGTGGAGACGTCCCTCTGTCCCACCTCGGACTCATCAGCGTGGCCCAGTGGGTGACCTGTTGGGGATAGCTGGGGATGGGATGGGACGGGACGGGACCCCTCTTTCCCTGCTGTGCAGAGCCAGGAGAGCTCTGGATCCATCTGATCCATCCTGCTCTGCCAGGCCTGGATGGATCAGAGCCGCTTAAAGGGAGCATTTGCATGTCAATAACCAATCCAAAAATGTGTCCAGTGCCCAGCTCTTGGCTCCTGGGAATCGCTTGCCAACTCCATGCCTCCTTTGTGCTGTTATCTGCAGCACACATGCCCGGTAGAGCTGGTGATAATTTCCCTAAGCCAATGTCATGGTATTGTTGGAGGTGACCTGGATATTCTCATTCCATCCACAGGCTCGTTCCCTAATCCTGGCTGACAGACAGCACTGGAAGTGTTGGGGAGTCCAGCTCCAGCCCCAGGGGGGTGTCCAGCAGGAGGCACAGAGGTGGCAGGGGCTCCCCTGTCCCACCCCTCTCCACCTGCCCAGAGGGGTTGGCATTCCCAGTGGATGCTCAGCTTTGTCCTCACCAACCCCACTGTGGTCATCCCGGCCCTGGAGAGCCCCAGAGCACCCTCAGGGTGCAGGGAGTGTTGTCAGGAGGTGCCCAGATCTCACCCACCCAGGTATCAAGGGCTGTGACCGAGGTGTTCACAGGAATTGAGGGCAGGGATTTCTGCTCCTCTCCTCCCTCAGTGCTCCAGGGGAAGCTGGTCCCTTCCTGGTGTGAGGGTCCCACCTGGAGCCCCCACCCCATCCCTCCCAGCAGCTCATGGCCTTTCAGCCCTCCAAGGTTTGGGGTTTTCCTTTTGATGTGGCATTTTGGCAGCTGCCTTGAGCCAAGGGGCAGAGCAGAGGCAGGGCTGGGGGAGGCTGTGTTAAACCCTCCTCATTAACCTTGGCAGATTAATTCATCAAAACGAAACCCAAATTCAATTAATTCCAGTGGCCCATTTATCACCTGGGATGTTCCTGTGAGGCCCAGAGCTGCTGTGGCTCAGGCTGGGCCCATCCTCTCCATCCCCTCTCTGATCCCTGGCCTGCGGAGTCCTGCAGAGCACCCACGCTGCCCAAGGAGGCTGGGATGGGACAAACCCATCCCACTCCTGTCCCTGGGGCAGAGCCACGTGCCTGGACCACCCATCCATCCTTGCTGGGTTTGTTCTTCGGGCACAAGTGCGGGGAGGGCTGGCTGGGTGGGGTGACCTTGTGGGGTGACCTTGTTCCCATGGACATCTGGGCTCTGCAGGGATGCCCAGGGCTCTGCTTCCCCGGGGTGGGCACAGGGAGCAGAGGCTGATCCGTCCAGGGATGTGCCCATCTCCCCACGCTGGAATCCAGCGGCACAGACACCGTGCTTTTCCAGACTTCCAACCTCCCCAGTGCCCCAAGAGCTGTAGGATGATTTATTTAAGTAGCCTTAACTGGGCTGTAATCTCTATGCTGCTCATGTCACCTCTGAATGCTCCATCCAAAGGCTCAATGGGAAGAGTTTGTATTTTGAAATAAATATTTCCTCACGGTGTGCAAAATATCTAATCATGTATTTATCCTTAAGTACTTCCAAAAGTCAACATAATTATTCCAGTCCCATTAAGTTTAATTTGCAGTAAATTATGCATTTAGCTTTAAGTTGAGGTTGTTGGTTAGAGCCAAGATAAAGCTCTTGCTATTTATAAAGCAGTATTTCAGCACAGATACAAAACACAAATGCTTGGACAAGAAAATCCTGCTTGGGAAGTTTGGAGAGAATTTCAAATAGGAAGGTTAACAAAAATATCTGTGGAGTGAGTGTCTAATCACAGATGTGTGAGCACACTCAGTCAACTAAAATGAACTCCCAAACAGCTTCTGGAGGCCTGGGCTGCCAAAAGAATTTTGTCTGGATGAAAAATGTGATTTTTTTTTCAGGACATGGTTTTGAAAAACAAATTAGTCATTTAACTTTCCTCTTAGTGTCATGTCTTTGAGGTTCATAGGACAGGGAAGGTGTTCCCACTGGAAGAGGTGGAACAGCTTTTACCTGTGATTTATCTGTGGTCTCATGTGCCCCTGCAGATTAACAGCAGCAGGGAATTGGCGTCCCCCTTCTCGAGCAGCCCGGAGCCCTCGGGGTCCACAGGGGATCTGCGATGGCAACAATGGGGCTCAGTCGGCTCTGCATCCAGGTCTCCATGGATGGGTCCACGTCTCCAGGTGCCAGACCCTCTGCCTTTCAGGGTCAATGGCCAAGTGATAATTTCTTTCCAGTCCCAGGAGGTGAAGAAAGTGATGGGAGGACTTTCAATCCCAAAGAAACCGCGTTGGTGGACCAGTGCATTGAGCAATGCCCATTTGCTGGTGGGCTGGAGGATGGTCCCTCAGGCAGGGCAGGAGTGGAGTCTGGCAGTGCTTCTATGTGCATGTTCAGGGGAAAATCTCTCAGGGCTTCAATGAACCTTCCTGAGCCCAGCGCGGCTTTATCTCAGCCAGAGTCCTTGGGCTGCTCCCCTGTGTGTGGCATCCTGGGGAGGGGCTGGGGGCTGCTCCTGCGCCAGGTAGAGCATCTCCCGTCACTCACTGTCACCCTGGGGACAACGATGCTGCGTCCCCCTTGCCCGAGCTCCTGGGCAAGGACAGTGCAGTGCCAGCGAGGCAGGACTCACTCAGGGTGCCTGGGCTGCTCTTGCTGCTGCTCATCCAGAGAGCTCAGCTGGGTGCTGGAGCTGCCAGAATTCTGAAGAGGAGGCACCGAGCCATGTCTGAGCTCCTGGGGCCTCTCCTGGTGCCACTCAGAACTGGACATGCCCAAAATTACTGAGGACTAGGGAACACAAGGGCCTGGAGCCGCCCTGCAGGGGCTACAGCCAGGGTAGCAGCAGGGAAGGGTCTGTGGGGAGCCTGGGGCTGTTCCTGGCAGAGCTACGCTTCCCAAAGAAGCACTGCCCATGGGGATGGTGTATTTGGGTGACTTCCAGGAGGTTTTGCCTGCAGGGTGGGATTCTGGCTAAGTGCTGGAGAGCTTGGGCACATTTCTTCCCCTTTGCAGGGTGGGAGAACAGCCTGCCCATCCATCCATCCATCCATCCATCCATCCATCCATCCATCCATCCATCCATCCCCACCCATGTGCCAGCCCCCTGCCAGCATTCCCCAGCTGACATTCTCCCTGCAATGTCCCCCACCATGTGCTGCCATTCACAAGGATTTTTCTCTCCCTCCCTCCTCTCCCAAAGCCTTTTTGCTGCATTTGAGGTTTCCCGCAGCTGCTCCAGGGTGCCAGTGCTGGTCTGTTCTCTGATTTGGGGTGTGTTCTGCCCCACAATCTGCGTGCTTTGCTCCGGAGCCCTCCGAGCTCCCCTGGCTGGGGCCCTGTGGCACTGGGGGTGGCTCTGGCTGTGTCCCCCACTGGTCACAGTGGCCTCAGGGGTGTCCGATGCCGGCAGAGCCCCTGTCCTCCAGTGACCCAGCCCACAAACACCTCAGGTGCTGCCTGTCAATCCAGCTCTCGCCGTTCCGACAGGGTTGGTGTTTAAAACAGCAACAAAAAAGGGAATGTGGAGCAGCTCGTCTGTCCCCGCTCCACGGGACACTTAATGAGGTTGGAAGAGCGATTGGCTGACTCGGCATCTCCAGGATTTTTGTTTTTACAAAATTAGAATTCATTAGAAATGTCTGGCTGGGAACTGGGTCTCATTGCCTGATTCCTTCCTCAGGATTTACAGCAAGAAGTGTCTAGATCATGGCAGGGAGGCTGGAGGGGCTGTGGGAAGGGCTGGGATGGGGGAGGCTGTCCCTGAGGATGTGCTGCTGGCTCTGCAGACCCCTGGGAACTCCCTGTTGGGGTGGGATTCGGGAAGTTGTTGCTCCAAGGAAGGATTAGAAAGTGCAAGAGTAGTTTCTGTGTAAGCTTGCACTGATCCTGCTGTGCATCCATCTGGCTTCCCTGGATCTCCCTCCTGCTGCCCCTGCAGCTCACCCTGGGGACATGGAAGAACATCAGGAGTCAGACAGGAGCCTCCTCTGAACCTGGGACTTAAGCACTGAAATGTCAAAACTCTTCCAGAATCATTTCATAGCAAATTTCACACCTTGGTTTGGTTTGGGTTTGGTTTGTATTCTTTTTTCTTCTTTTTTATTTTGTTTTTTTAAAGGAGGACATATTCTACCCTGTCAAAAATGTCTCCTGGCTTGTCACTAGAGACCAAACCCTTCAGGGTGTCTCTCCAAGCACCTCTCCTGAGCCAGCCCTGGGTCCTGTCTCTGCAGCTGCCATAGGGATCTCCCACCCAAGCCCCAGAGATGCTCCTGAGCCCAGTTATCCATGTGCTGCCCCTGCCAGAGCAATGGAGACTCTGGGAATGTGCTCATGCAGGAGAGCAGGGCCATGTCCCCTGCCAGGGATGTGGTTTAGTGGTGGGTTTGGCAGTGCCAGGTTCATAATTGGACTCGATCTCAGAATCCAAAGTCATGGAATGATTTGGGTTGGAAGGCCCTTAAACCCCATCCAGTGCCACCCCTGCCATGGCAGGGACACCTCCCACTGCCCCAGGCTGCTCCCAGCCCCGTCCAGCCTGGCCTGGGACACTGCCAGGGATCCAGGGACAGCCACAGCTGCTCTGGGCCACCTGTTTCACCTTTTCTTACAGGTCTTTTCCAGCCTGAGGGACTCTGTGGTTCCATGGCTGTGATTCCCAGCTCCCCAGGGCCCTGTTTGCAGGCACAGCCCAGCCCCAGCCCCAAGGCACTGTGGAGGACCAGGGCCAGGAGGAGGCTGGGGGAAGCAGGGAGGAACTGCTGCATCCAAGGCCAGGACACATCCAGGAATTCCACCCCGAGGGGTTGCAGGTGATCTCCAGACCAGGTCAAGCTGCTGGGCCATGCCAAAGTATGAACTTCCCATCAAATCATGTTCTCCATTTTGCTTTCTCCTTCCTGAGAGCTCTCAGAGACCATTAAGGGAAGCAGGAGATGTTTGCAAGGTTAAGAGACTCCATGTCTCAACTCACCAGAAGGTTTGCAGTAATTTACAGCTGCAGGCAGCCAGAGCTCTTCATGGGGGGAAGGGAAATGCAATTTAAGAGAACACAAATAAATAAGAAGCTGCAGCAGCCAACACTCTCTGATTTAATCCCAGCCCACGAGAAAGATTTATTCAGTTATCTGACAGTTTGATCACTTCAGGAATCCCATAGGTCAACCCATATCTACTGTTATTATCTCTGGGCTGTTTCCACTGAGATGCACATGGAAGATTTGTTAAAGAAATGAACTGAGGAGGGTGTTGATGGGAGGGTAATGGATGGGACCCCCAAGGACCCTTGTCCTGGAGGCAATTCCAGCAATGCTGCTCCGTGGCCTGGGTGGGCTCTGGATGGACAAGACCCACCTGGGTTCCCTCAGAGCTGCAGAGCTGGCCATCCCAGCTGGTCATCCTGGAGTCAGGACTGCAGAGCTGGCCATCCCATTTGGTCATCCTGGAGGCTGCTGTGTGTGGAGTTGCTGGGGGAGGACCTTTCCACTGGGAAAGCCTTGTGGGACACCAGAGTCTGGAGTTCCAGGGAGCCATGCAGGGTTTGCTGCTGCTGATGCCTCTTGGTTCAGATGCCAGAAAAGGGTGAGTGGAAAGCATCCCTTTAAAACCCCGGGGAATGAAATGTGGGCTGGAAGCTCGTGGGGCACCTGCACCATGATCCCCACCCTGTGGCTCCCCCTTCCACCCTCCCCACACCCCCTGTCCCCTCTCTCCCACACGTCTGGGAGGAGCCACCAAAACCACCCTCTGTGGCACTTCTTTGCCCATTTGGATTATTTTCTGCACGTTAACCCTTCCTCAGCCCTTCCCCACTCCTTCCCTCACTGTCTAATGATTTCCATCTGCAGAGAGTGCCTTTTCCTGTTGGAGCTGCCTGGGAATGGCACCAGAAAGCCACGGGAAGCTCTCCCACGCAGTCAGGCACGTAGCCACAGAGACATATGCAGAGGGAAGGGCAGCCTGTTCCAACAAACAGCCGGAGTGCAGAGACACAAACACACACAAACAAACAGGCTCATCCCCCGGAGCACCCCAAACCCGTCCACATGGGCAGGTGCTTACTTGGGCCTGGCTGGAGCCACTCAGAGTCGCCAAAATGCAGGTGGATGCCCAGATTTCCCCTTCCCTGCTCCCACAGCAAGAGAAAATGCAACGTTGGGGCACAAATACCTTGATTTCCCTGCATTGGCTGCCCTGGAGCCAGACCATTTGGCAACGGTCCCTCTTCGTTTGAGTTTCCCTGGCTGAAGTTAAATATTGCCAAGCTCCAGAAGCTGAGGTTGTTTGCAAACCTGTCCTTGCCCAATTTCATGCCTTTCACGGGCTTTTTCATTGGGAGAAAGGCTGGCTAAAGGCTGCACAAGGGTGGGCAGGAAACTGCAGGCCCAGGAGAGCGTGTGGGATGGGTAGATGGGAGCCTAATTAGTGGCATTGCTTTAATTGAGCACAGGAAGGGGTTGGAGATTGCATTTTTCTGTGGGATAATGTTTTTCTTTTGACCCAGGGTTTTTCCAGCATTAACTAAATAACTGCTGATAGCCTGTCTGGGCTCAGCACACCGTGCCAGGAGGGGAAGGTGTTTGACTTGGCTCCAGGAGGACAGATTTTGCATGGAACAGCCAGCCAGGGTCCCTGGGATGACATCCAGGGGTGGGAGCAGAGGGGGTCTGGGCACTGCCCACCTGGGAGCTGGGCTTCGCTTCAGCTGTGAGGGGGATGGGACCCCAAAATGTGAGGGTTCCATGGGGAAAAGAGAAAAAATGCTGAATGTTCCTGGGAAGGAAGGAAGGAGCAAAGCTCGGAAAAGATCGGGCTGCTGCTTTTAATTTTTTTCTCATTCTGTAATTTTAAATGTTTCCCTATGAGGAGCTCACAGAGCTCTGTGTTGACATTGGCTCTTCGGGCGAGAGGGAGGTTTCTGTCAGACCACAAAGTATTTTTCAATCAAAATAAAAACCAGCATCAAAAGGGGAATAACGTAACCTTGTGAGTGTTGAAACCTGATGTTTCCTGGTGCTTTTTCCGGCCTTCCCCGCCTCACAAACCCAAACAGGTTTTGCAGAGCTTGGCCGGCTTCTGTGATCCCTGGCCCCAGCCCCGGGCTCGGACCCTCCCCGAGCGCAGCATTCCCCAGCCGGTGCCAGGGCTGGGCTGCTCATCCCGCAGCTCAGGGCAGCGCTGCACCCACCGGCCCCGGGGGGAGTTGGGAGCTGCGGGAATTTGGGATAAGGTGAGGGGTGGGGTTGGCAGTGCTGGGTTCACGGTTGGACTTGGTGACATTAAAGATCTTTTGCAGCCTAAATCCTTCCGTGCTCCGCCCCGTGGGCTGGACCAGCCGTGCTGGCTCCGCCTCAGCTCCTGCTCGCTCTCCCGCAGCCCCGGTGCCCGTGCCGGGCTCTCTGCAGCTGCTCTGGCTTTGGCTGAGGCTGCGGGTGAGCTCACGGCCCTGGCCAGGACTGAACCACGACGCCTTCTCTTCTCCTATTATCATCTGCTCATTGCAGGTGATGGTGGCGGCCATGCCAGAGCCTCGGCACGGGGTGATGCTGGCAGGGACACCCCAGGGCAGGGAAGGGCTCGTGTGTTCCAGCCAAAGCCAGGCAGAGCTCAGAGAGGAGGAGGATCCGAGTGCTGAGCTCAGGGCAGCGGGAGGGAGGCTGTGCTTGGGGCTGGGCTGAGTTTCTCCATCTCATTTCCCCTCCTCATGTTTCCCTCCTCGCCTCTCAGGCTCTCTGTGGGGCACCTCGCTGCCTGTGAACTGCACTTAACGCAGCCCTGAGCGCAGCAAAAGGAAAGGACTGACTGTCCAAAGTGCTGAGTAAATATTGGCAGTGTTCCCTCTTCCAGTGTCTGCAGCTGGCTGGGCTCCCCTGTGCCATGGCCCTGCTCGCTGCCCCCAGGCTGGACGTGCCGAGGGATGCGACCCCCTGGCACAAAGTCTGGGGGCCCCAAACCCTGGGCAGGTGTTCCCGGGCCCTCAGGATGAAGGGCAGGTGTCAGCTCAGGAGCAAAATCTGTCTGGAGCCTGGGGCTTTGGTTTGGCTCCTTCCTCGGGGCTGTCCCAGCTCCTGAGGCACCACCTGCTGAGGGGACAGCTTTGGGCTGTGCCAGCAGCAGGGAAGCAGCCCAGGCACTCACCCAGAGCCAGGACTTGGTGCCCAGCACTTAATTAGAGTTCAAGGAATTCACTTCTTTCCAGAACTCGTGTGCAAAGCTTGGGCTGTTCCCATCTGAGAGCATGCTGTGGATGCCAAGGACCGGCTTGGCAGGGATGTGTCTGAGTGCCCTGCCCGCTCCCTGCCCGGGTCTGCCTGCAGGACCAGCTCACTCCAGCTCAGACTCTGTTCTGTTGCGCTCGGTGCTGCTCTGACCAGGAAATGTCTCCGGTTCCAATTCCAAACGCTGTCCTGTGGCTTTTACCGTGTCTAGAGCATGACCTGGAGAGTGGAAAATCCAATCCCTCAGGTTTCCTTGACCCTTCCATGCCACTTGTGCCAGCAATGCCCACATCCACATTCCCTGCGGAAGCAGGGCTGGAGCAGGGTTTGAGCATGACTGGGGCAGGGCTGGGCAGGGCTGGGGCAGGACTGGGGCAGGGCTGGGGGCAGGGCTGGGGCAGGGCTGGGGCAGGGCTGGGCAGGGCTAAAGCAGGGTTGGACAGGGCTCTGCGTGCTGGCATCGTAACCGCGGCACAGGGGGGACGACAGAAGGGCTTAATGAGGGTTTGAAAGAAACATCTTGTAAACTTTGGAGCAGAGGAACTGCAGTTTGATTTGAACATGTTTGCTTGGCAGGGGCTGCCCGGGCCCCTGCTGCTGCTGCTGCTTTTACTGGTGCTAATTAGGCAGATTTCCATCCTGCCAGTCACAGGCAAGCGGCTCCTCCGGCGAGTCCCGGCAGGGCCAGCCTTCCCGTGCCAGTGCTGGAGGGGTCACTGTGTCCCCCCGCCAGTCCTGGCTGGAGATGGCTCATGGCCTGGGGACAGCTCAGGTAGCAGCTGGGCCTCCTGGCATGGTGACACAGGAGCCCTGGCTGGGTGCCTGCCATGGCAGAGCACTGAGGATGATGATGGACGATGCTGCCAAACCCCTGGACAGCGACAGGGCCCTGCCCTGCCCAGAGCCCCCAGGCTGGCACAGAGCACCCTGAGGTTTTGACAATGATGGGGTGGCCCAGAGCAGGAGCACTTAAAAACCTTCACAAGCTCGGGACTAATCCCACTCACACTGGGCTCATCCCACAGGCACTTTCCCTTCCATCACCACCATCTGCTTCTTTTAAAGATTGATAAATATTTCCTTTCCCCCACTGTCTCTCCCCTTCCCTCCTCCTCCTCTTAGGCAAAACCCTGCAATAACCCAAACATCTGCAGTAACACCTCCTCCTCTCACCCCAAAAGCACTTTCCATGTTCTGTTTTCCTGGCCCAGCTCCACTCCCAGGGTGTTTTTGGGGACAAGCAGGGACAGTGAGGGGAGCTGCGCTGGCCTGCCTGTGCCACATCTGTCCCAAAGCTGTAGTGGCTCTTTTCCAGGCTGCTTTCCTGGTGTCTCCACACCAGCTGTGCACAGGAGATCCTCGCTGGGGCCACCAGGGCAATCCATCTCCTCGCTTTAATGTTTGTGGGGGACAGGTCTCTCTTAATCCATTACGGTGCCATTCAAAGGGAAAATGTTTGCTTCTAGGGCCCCACTGGCCTTTCTGAACTACATAAATATGTAATGAGCAACTACCTTGGGGTTTTAACCCCTTCTTGATGCACAGCTCTGTATCCACAGAAGTGGCAGCAGATCTATAGGGAAGGGCCTGGTTCAGAAAGTGGGTAGGAATAGCCCAGATTTGGTGTCTCTCTGGCTGCTGTGGATGTGCTGCTGCTGTGGTGGAGCAGGTGAGGGTCTCAGAAGATGCTCTGGGATCTGCTGGGGAAAATGCTGATATTTAAGCCACCATTCCTCATATCCAAAGCTTAGAGGTGTCGTGGCCTCCCCAGTTTGGGTTCCACCCTGTCCGAGACACTCAGACTCTCCAGGCTCCATCCAGGCTGGAAATAGCCCAGCCTACCCTGGCAGATGGGATTTGGAGAGGCTCCATCCAAGCAGCCCTTGTAGCTCAGGGGTGTCAGCAGCACCTACCAGATGGGGCCTCCCAGAGCCCTGTGGACGCATGGGGACAGGCCTGGGGACACATCCATCCTGCCCAGCCTGCAGTCCCCAAGCACTGTCATCCCTGCCTCCATTTGTCACCATGGGCACAGCAGGGCCAGCTCGGGCGGGTTGTTCCCATGGGCATGGCAAACGCGTTCCAGAGGGCAGCATGCGGATGTCACGCCAGGAATGCTGTGTTTCCACACTGCCTGATGCCCCTGCAGGCTGTGGGGGTTTTCTTGTCTCCTGAGACCACGAACTCTGCAGAACTCCTCTGTGTGGGGCAAAGGGAGCACATAGCTACAGGGTCCTGCTGCAGGAACCAAAGCCTGACGATGAGCCAGGGTTTGGCTGAAGCTCCCCCTGTTCACATCTGTACAGGCAGAGCAATCCCCCAGAGACCCCAGAGTGGCTTGGTGCAGGTTGTGCACCTCTGCTGTGAGTTAAACTGGGATCAGAGAGCTGCAGGTCTGGCCCTCTGGAAGATCTGGGCAAGGTCTGGAGTCCCGGTTTGGCAGCGCTGGCTGCGGGGCCACAGCCAGGCACAGCACCTGCAGCAAGAGCCACGAGTTCACAGAATCGTTCAGACTGGAAAATCCCTCTGAGATCATCAGTCCAACACTTCCCCAGCGCTGCCACACCCACCACTGCCTCTGTCCCCTGTGCCACATCCACACGGCTTTTAAACCCCTCCCGAGCTCATTAATGCACAAGCTCTTCCCAAGGCAGAAGTCTTTCCCATGCAGACTGTCTTGGCAGCCAGACCGTGTCCATCGGAGCTCGGGGGATGGCTCGGAATGGCCTGGAGGGCAGTGGGACCTGTCCCACCAGGGACAGTGGGGCCGCGGCTCCCCTTCCCCGGCTCACAGCTCTGCTCCTCTCCCTGGGCGCTGGCAGCTCTTGGAGCTCCACCTATTGTTGCACAGTCGGATGTGGCTGGGAACCGTGTGAATCGGTGAGTGGATATTCACGGAGCTCCTCGCACGTGTCACCGGGAACGCGGAGGGAATCCGGAGTTGTCTGCCTTTCCCGTAATCGGGGGAAGGTGAACTCTGCAGGAGAGTGGCTGCTAGCTCTCGGGGAAGGCCTTTGCTCTTCAGGCTGAACTCTCTTTTGTCGGTGGTTTTCCAGCCTCACAGCAGCTGCTTCATTCCCCTCCCGGATCCTGTGCCGGCTCAGCTGTCCCCAGTCCCGTCCCGTCACTTTTGGGGACAGTCCCTCCCGGGAGCTCTCCCCCTGCCCTGCCAGCTCTTCCTCAGCTCCTGCAGAAACCTCTCTTACAGCGGGAAAGATGTCCCAGAGGGGAAAGCCAAAAAGCCTGAACCTGCCTGGCCTCGAGGGTTGGTTCCTGCGTGGTTTGGGGGTCGGGGCACAGCGCTGTGGCCCCGTCCCGGGAGGTCTCGTCACCTTCCTGGAGGGCAGAGCTGCTGGAGGGCAGCTCCTCTGCCTGCCAGCGCTGCAGCATCCCCCGAGCATCTCACTCCCAACTGGGAGCATTTAATTACCTGTAATTACCGCTGACTTGTCTTTAATTGTTCCCCAATAACACGTCTTGATTAGGGAAGAAGGAGCGTGTTCTGCCAGCGCTGCAACACCCCCAGCTTTTCTCCCCTGAGTTCAGTTTTCACACCGAGTTGGTGGGTTCGTGTGTGTCCTGCCCAGCCTGTTGGCATCGGCAGCATCTCTGCAGTGCAGGCACAGCCTCTGCAGCTTGGGGGCCGATATTCCAGAGACTGGGGAGGACAGGGAGATGGATTATCCAACCTTCTACTCCGTGTCATGGGATCTGTCACTCCTTAGCTCCGTCTTGCCCAGATCCCTTCTAGATCCTTCTGCCCTCTCTGCCACTCCTGTGGTTTTTCTCTTTTCTCTCTGTACATTGATATAATGGGGTGAAATTAAACTGCATCAGACTTCAGGTCTTAGGAAGGAAAAAAAAAATTACAATGGCAAAATCTGTTAGACCATGGAATAATCTTCCAGGGGAAATGGTGGAAGCTTTATCACTTCAGTCATTTCTACCTGGGCTGGACAGAAACAGTAGGAAAGAAAATACCAGGGAAATGCTGAGCATACGAGAGCGCCTGGGGATGAGAGGGCTTCTGCACTGGGAGCTGCTCCCTGTGTACCCTGAGATGTCAGAGGTGGAAGATCCACTTTTAGCAAGGGGCTGCTCTGTAATGAGCAGGTGAGATTCCTCACACCCCCTGGGAGCACAGTGTTCAAAGAACACCCAGCTGCCCGGCTCTCCCAGCTCACCTGGGGGTTACCCAGCTCGGTATCCAGCCTTTATTTTTATGGAAAATCGACAGTTAGGACTTGAAGCCTGATTTTAGCTGCTGACATTTATTGCTGATATAAAATACGGTCCTTCTCTCCTCTCTTTGAGCCGTGTGAACATGGCTCCTGCAGGGCTCTCTTGGGCTGGTAGAGGTGGGTTTGGCAGGGCTGCACCCCTGAGTTCTGATGGGGAGATCAGAGATGAGTTCCTGCTCCCAGAACCACTCCAGTGATGGCCACTTCCACCCCGCAGGAATCCGTCCAGGGCTCTTTCCATCCCCCCGTGCTGGCACAGGAGCTGCTCCCTCCTGCAAACGCTGTGGGATTATCCACGGTGAGGATGCACAGGCAGGCACGGGCTCTGGCAAACAAACCCTCACAGCCCCTCTGCAGAACCTTTCCCTCGGTTTTGTTGGCTCAAGGCAGGCACAGGATGGATTCAGGACACCTGAGGAATCTCATGCTGGACCCCACTGGAAATACGAATATATTGCAACAGATTATTTGCTGAGAAGTCGTTCCCAGGAGCTTTGGTGTGATGGCCAAAGGAAGGCAAACATCTTCAGCCTCTCCTTTTGATTTTTTTGGGGTGATTCTGTACAGGGCAGTCCCAAGCAGCCCCATTTCCCTCAGATTCACCGTGCAGAGGGTGGGACTGGGACTGGGACGGGGACTGACTCCTCTCTGCTCCTCCCACAGCGGCTGGAAAGGCAATTGCTGCTCTTGAGTGGAGGAAACCAGAGAAAATAATTTGAAACATCCCTGTGCCACAAGTGTTTTATTTTAAGGAGCAGCAATAAGCCGGCAGCCCCAAATGAAATATTGAATTTTAAGAGATGCAAACACATACAAATGAAAAATGTCTCTGATCATAAAGAAAGCATTTGCTAAAATTAAAATGGAATGCATTGCTGTCCAGGCTGGAGACAGGAATGTCAGCAGAGCTGTGGAAGGGAGGCTGACTCCTTAAGTGACCAGATGCAGCTACTGTTTTCTTTCCATTAATGCCAGTGGCAGTATTAGAGAGGAAAAAAATATCAAATGTCTGACAACAGTTTAGAAGGGAACTGAGTCCAGTACTTGCAGAGGTCTCCCTAACTCCCACCTCCACAGGAGTGGAGACTGGAACGTGCTCCCATCCACAGGGACAGGGCTGGGCAAAGAGGAATTAATTTTGCTGAACAGAAATCATGTAGAGAATGCCACAATAATCATTGAAAGGACAAGTGAGATCGGTCTGGCCCTCGCAGCAATCAATAGGGCCCATTATCCAGCTGAACTGGCATTTGATGGGAACGGCTCAGGATTGTATTGGATGTATCTGTGGTTCACTCATCGACTCATGCAGAGCCAGGGGTGCTTTGACATCAGGGCACTGCACCTGCAGGGAGTCTGTGGCTGTTTGTGTTTGGGGAAGTGTTTCCTGGCTGGTCCTCGTCAAGATGGAGCAGCTCAGGGTTGGGGGAAGCAGTGAGGCTCACAGCACCTCCTCGGTCACAGGCAGGGATGAACAGCTCAGGAAGAGCTTTTCCAGCTTCCCAGGGGCTGGGTTTGGGATAAAGCCTTGGCCGCTGCCTCCCCGTGGCACCTTCCATCGGTCACCAGGGAGTTAATTCCCTATTTTCTCCAAGCAGGAAAGAGCACGGACGTGAAAAAATCTCTGTGATTTCAGTCGATTAAACCAAAGCCTACTGGGTGTGCTGCTTTTGGATTTATTTATTTATTTATTTATTTTACATTTTTGTAAATGAGTCTTCCAGGGTCCTCGAGTGCTTCCCATGGGGAGTGACAATCACAGTCTGCTGCCTCGCTCTCCCCACGCTGCCTCTCCACAGGAGCTCAAGGAATCTTAACATCCCATCAAAAGCTAATTACATTCTGACACAGCAACTGGAGGCCTCAAGAGCTGGGGGGAGAGAGCAGCTGACATAATGGCTTTAAAATTACACAGAACATGTGGAATATTTGGTGCTGTGAAGTGCTGGTGGTTCAGGGCAGCAGAGGGAGAAAGTAAGAGGGTAATGGGAAGGAGTTACAATGGGATTTGTACTGGAAACCCACTCCAGGCCACAGGTCCCAGACCTGATCCTGCACCTTATTGTTGCTTTCAAATCTCTTCTTCTGAAGGGGAAGAGAAGTTTCCAACCTTCCCCTTCCTGGGTCTCGTTCCCCCATGGCATCAAGGCATCCCCAGAGCAAAGGAGTGAGCGTTGTCTCCTCACCCTTTGGGAACCCCCTGAGGTCCTAGTGAACAGAGACAGCCCCTGTCCTGTCTGCAGCCCCTGGAGAGAGGGGACAGCTGAGGGCAGAGATGAGAGGAGGAGTCTGGGAGCAGCTGAGCAAAGGATCCAGCCAGGGCTGGTCATTGCAAAGCTGAAAATGGGACGGGGCTGGAAGGGAGCTCCTGGGAAGTGCTCCTGTATGGTCATCCCTCCATGTGTCCTTCCCATTCCCTCCGTGTGTCCTTCCCAGGGCATTTGCTGTTGGCTGCTCCTCAGGGCAGGACTGACTGAGATGAACAGGAACAGCCTGGAGCTGGAGGTGATGGAAATACCTGGAGAAGAGAAGGATCCAGGGAGACCTTAGAGCCCTTCCCAGTGTCTAAAGTGATCCAAGAGCTGGAGAGGGATTTTGGACAAGGGCCTGGAGGGACAGGATAAGGGGGAATGGGCTGTGGGGCTGTGGGATGCAGTGTCCCCCACTCTCCTGGAGAAGCTGCTCTTTCCCAAACCCCGCTGACCAGCTGCCTCCATACCAATGTAATTCATTCTTAAGATTCTTGGCTCTGCTCAGGCGTGGCAGGAGGGCTGTGGCTGACCAGGCAGCAAGTTAACTGGAATTTCATTATCCAATAATTTATATGATGCCTATGTATTTTAGCAATACCCTTTCTCTAATAGAAGATGCCCTCTGTCCGCTGACTATTTACACTGCTGGGCTCCCGGGGGCCTCGTGTGATGCTTCCCTTTTTTAGTGACCTTCACAGGCGAGAGAAGAGTGATCTTCATTTCCCTTTATTTTTATCATGAATTTTGTTCCCTTCTGCTTTGCAGTGATTTATTCCTCTGGATTTAAAGCACTACAAGCTTATAATTCCCTATGTGTATTGGAGGAAATCAGGATTCACTCCCCAGGTGTGGCCAAAGCTGCTGGGCAGCCCCAGGAAGATGCTGGGGTGGCTCTGTCCCTTGGGTTTGGTGGCCCCAGGACTGTAGGACAGAGCGTGGTGGTTGAGGGTGAGTGCCAGCACATGGGTGTGAATTCCATCCAGGAATGTCATCAGCTCCTCGTGCCCTTTGGAGATGCTGTCCCGTGTCACAGGCGTGGTGGCACTGCCCCTGTGCCACCCGTCCCTCGCTCCCTCATGGAATCAGAGCAGCACAAGGCACAGCAGGGGATCACCTGCCTCGTCCTGTGAGGATGGTGGCACGTGGCAGGCTCTGGTGGGGACAGAGGGGTTCTGGAGTGACCTGGATGTTGTCCCCAGGTCTCTGACTCTCTGTTCTTGCTCTCAGCCCCTTTTGCAGTTCTCTGTCCTCCTGGGGGGACAGCGGCAGTGGCAGAGCAACCTGCTGGCTCCTCAGGATGCTGGAGACTGAGCCTTTTTGAGGTTTTTCTTAGCTGAAGAAAACAAAGGCTCATTAAATCCATCTCGGCGCTCCGGTGACGCAAGGAGGTGACATCAGTGATGTGACTCACAAAACACCGGCGGAAGAGCAGCACCCAGGTGGGCAGGGTGCTGATTCGGTGCTGCTGGGGGGGGACAGGAGGGAGGGGGCACCCGAGGCCTGTGTCTGGGGATGGGGACTGTGCCCCTTCCCTCGGTGCCCTGCTCCCACCCAGACATCCCGGGAAAAAGCCCTGCTGCAGCTGCAGGAGCTGGTGGGGGACACCCGGCACCTCCCACCCCCGGGCTGGGAGCCCATCTCGACGCCCATCTCGTGGTGTTTGCTCTGTACCCACAGCAAGCCTGGGTCCATCTCCAGGTGCCCAAACCTCCCAGATGTGGTGCAACCCCTCCTCCTGAGCACAGCGGGGATGACACTGTGCCTCTGGGCACTGGCAGTGGCTCCTTCCCTCACCCACGGGAAACGGTCAGCCCAGGCTGGAGAGAGCTTCTGGCAAGGAAGATCTGTATTTGCAAACCCTCCTGGCACGGATCAGCCCTCAGGCCCTGTGGACAGTGTGATCCAAGCTCCCTGTGCCCCGGTGCTGCCTGACCCACAGCAGGACATTTATAGGCCAGCGCTGAACTTCCTGGTGGTTTCCCATCACGCAGGGGCACCACTTTTGCCCCAGCTTGGTTGGGAATGGATCAGCTGTCCTTAACGGAGGGTGAAGCCTCCATGCAGTGACAGGTGGGGAGAGCTGTTCCCCTCCCCATCCTCCCCGCGATGGATCTGCAGAGCAGGATGAGTTGAGCATCTCCATTTCCCGGGGCTCGAGGGCTCAGTGAGAGCCTCTCCTGGGGAGATAAGGATGCTCCAGAGCACCATGGCATCAGCTGTGCCAGCTGGCGCAGGGCACAGTGAGGGCTGGCAGGGAGCAGTTATGGCTCTCCCTCGCTGCTGAGCCTCCTCTTGTCCCAGAAGGACCCTCCAGCCCCCAGGAGGACCGTGCCCTCGAGGGATGATTCATCCCGGCCCCGTTTCACCACAGGATTCATCTCCCTGCTCCGAGCACTCGCTTCCTTTTAATTAGAGCTGAGAGGAGCGAGGGTGTTGTGAGGGGAGGAGGAAGAGCGAGGTTTGACTCATGGTCTCTGTCTCAGAGGACGATGTGGGGGAGTCAAGGCTGGGGAGGTTTTTGTCCGGGTCCTGTCTGATCTCCTTTGCTGTTTTAGCCTCTTTGAAGGACACAATGCCCTCGAGAGCCCCAGTCAAAGGCTGCTGCAATGACGGGTTGTGTTTCCTGGGCACTGACTGTGCCAGCATTGCTGCCCCCGCCTCGGGGCAGGGCCCACACTGAGCTCTCTGCCCTGTCCCCAGCAGTGCCCAGCGCCAGTCTCTGCCTGGTGTTTGCTGAGCAAATAAAATGTAAATTCTGGCTCAGCCCACGCCTGCTTTTGCAGCAGTGTGAGCTGCACACAGTGAGGGGGGAATGGGGATTTGGCCTTGGCTCAGTAATAATCAGGGTCTGTAGTTCTGGGTCTCACAAGCTCGGTGGGTCACTGGCCCTGCTCTATCACTTTCTGCTCCTCTACAGCACCTATTGCTTTTAATAACCACCAACAAAAGGACAGGGTTCAACCAGAGCCAAAATCCAGAAACGCATCCACCTGCAGTTCCCTTGGGCAGCAGGAGAACCTTCTGATGTCCCTTATGAACACCTGGCCGCCCTGGCTCCCAGTCTGGGGCCACACCAATAGATCCTTTCTGTCCCTGGCATTCCCCACGGCACAGTGGGAGCTGCTGGGTAGAACGGTTTGGGTTGGAAGGGACAAATAAAGGTTATTTAGTCCAACGTCTCACAGTCAGAGGGGTCACCTTGGACTAGATCAGCTCATTGATGGTCAATGGTACGGCTGGGGACTTGAACATGAGTTGGGATTTCCCAAGGCACCAGGACAGGAGAGCGATGGGCAGGAAAAGCAGCCTTGTAACAGAAATTAGTCATTCTGGAGCACGGGGCTGCCCCTCCTAAGGAGAGTGGGATTGAAGCTGGGAACCCCTGGGTGTGCCCTGACCCTCTTCAGAAACTCGGGATGATGGATTTGTGTGTCGGCTCTGGGATCTGCCCCTGCAGCACCGCAGCTGGAGTGGGCTCAGCATCCCTGTGGGACGGATGAATCCTTGAGGTGTGAGGAGCTCCTGCACAGGAGGGAATGGGTTCCTCACTGCCAGGAACGCTCCTGCAGCTCCTGCAGCTCCTGTGGCTCCTGCGGCTTCTGTGGCTCCTGCGGCTCCTGCGGCATGGGAAGGAGTGAGCGGGAGTGCCGCACCAAAGGAGGGATTTAGAGAGGAAAAGAGATGTTTCCTTCTCAGGATTTCAGATGGACAGGAAGCTCCTTCCTGCTCGCTTGGGCAATTATCTGAGGCTCCACGGAAGCAGAGCTGGTCTGCAACTGTGCTCCCTCGGTGGGAGATCCACCTCGCTAGGGTGGGAGAAGTTTTAACGAGTGGGTTTTGGCAGCAAGGGAAGATGCTGATTTTTGCAGATCTTTGCAGAAATCAGGTGTATGAAATGTTGTCTCTTGTTGGGAAATTATTTTGTCAGCTCTGTAAACAGAGGTGGTGACAGGAATTCACCTAAATCCAGATGAAGGGGTGTCATGTGGGGAAAGCAGATGTGAAAGCAGAGAAATGACCAAAGGAGTAGACATCCTCCCCAAGGCAGGACTGGAAACGGGGATATGATGTTTGCATTTTGGCATTCAAAGGAGAATCAGATCTGCAGATTTTTAGGGTTTTTGTGGTCACAACAGCCTGGCTGGCCTGCTCAACACGGGCTGATTTCCACTAGAAGGTGAAGAGGAGAACTGGAAGCAATTCCAAGCAATTCCCTCCCTCCAGCTTACATGTTGCAAATTACTGGCAATCAGCACAGGAAAGTTTTGCAGCAGAATTGATGATGTTGTGAGGCTTCAAACTGGAACCCTACTGGTGATTTGGAGAGAGCTGGAAATTGCTTATGATCTCACGGTGTCAGGTGTCTCATTTATAATAAATAAATACAGAAAATGCACCCCAGACAATTGCTGCAGATACTGGGAGTCAGCAGCCAAAGAGCTCCCTCGGAATTTGGTATTTTAGGTCAGCTGGGTTTAACTTATTGGAAACTGCAGGCAGATAAATATCAAGGACTTTCTGAGTCAGAGCTGTGGTATTCTGGAGATGTTCAGTCATTCATGTGGGGTTTGGGTCAGTGTGTAAATGAATAAATGAAGTGCAGAACCAAGCAAGAGCCACTTGCAAAATTTCCCATGAAATTAAAAAGCAAACCTTGGGTTGTTTTCACTTCCCATGAATACCAAAGGCAGGGCTGCCCTGGTGGGCCTGGCAGTGGGTTCAGAGAGTTCCTTGGAAGGGCAGGGCTCATTTGCAGCAGAGGAGATGGGAATGGAGAAATGGAAATGGAGAAATCCCACTTTGTCCCTTGGTTCTGCTGGACTGGAGATGAGACACGGGGGCTGAAGTGCTGCTGGAGGTGCCAGAGTGATGCCCCAGCAGTTTCAGCCCTGATCATTTGTAAATATAATCTTCACAGTGGGAAACCTGATTTGCAGAGCTCTGCTCATCTAATGAGAGAGCAAACGGGAGCACCCAGCCTCCTGTGCCCCCTCTGATGGGGATGGCTCAAACCTGGAGTCCAAAGCCCAGTGCTGGAAGGCTCAGGGCCTCTGAACCGAGCTCCTGCTGGCTCCAGTTCCACTGACGTCAGCACCACATCCTCGCAGAGAATCTGCTCCCCAGAATTATTCCAAGCAATTGTTTAGTGAATAATTCTGAATAATGAAAATGCAGAGGGGAGGAATGGGGAAGTTGTTTGCTGTCGATTCACAAAAGAGGAGAAATGGAGGAATTTATCATGTCAATGATTTGCCTATGAATTATTCATTCACTTCACACAACAAAATAAAAATCCCTTTCCCCCCAAGCCCCCTCCCACCCAAGCTGAGGCTCGCTGGCTTTGTTTAATGTGTTTTTGATGTGCTGTCACTGGCCGTGCCCCCCACAGGCCCCGCATGTGGCACCGCGCATGGCACGCGTGACACGGTCCTGCTGCTGGGGGGGACGTGTCCCCAGAGCAGTGAGGGGAAGCAAAGCAGCAGTGCTGAGGCCAGGAACGGAGCCAGAGAAGCTGTAAACCAGTGGAGAGGCCATTAACAGCGTCTCTAACCTGCTGCTGCTCTCCCAGTAATGGGAGGGGACTGCAGCGGCGTCCATTGGAGCCGTGTGTCACTGTCCCTGTGCTCCTCGGTGTCCGTTCGGCATGAGGGAGGGAAATGCCGATGGAAAAGGGGTGCTGAGGGAGGCAGGGAGCAGAAACACACTCGTGGATGGCAGGAGGTGAAGGGATGGGAAGGACAGTGCTTGGCCTTGGCTCTGTGGTGTGCATGGTCAAACTGCCCCCGAGCCTGGGGACAGGCGAGCTGAGCCTCTGGGCTCCCGGAGAAGAGCTTCAGCCCCAACCCGGACCAGCAGTGCTCGACCGGCCCTTGACCACATCCATCTGATCCTCCCAGAAGGTGGGTGAGCTGATGGCCTCGAGTACCCCAGACTGGGCTGGGGCAGTGAACTGGCAAGAGGACAAATGGTCATGAGGGGCATGGATCCATTTTCTTACATTACTATTTAAACTTCTATTAATTCAACTGAAGGAGCTATTTGAGACCCTGTTTGAGTTACCAGTGTAAGGAATGTCCACACAAGAGCTTTCACTAAATTGGTTTGAAGCCTCAGGTCAGAAGTGGTGCAATTTAGGGGAAGAGGAAAGTGCTTCCTCTCATTTTCATAAAATAATAGTGCTAAAAGGGTGCCAATCTCTTCTCAGTTTGGGAATAGTTGGACAGAGCTGAACCCCTCTGCTCTGGAGCCAAGCTGGAGAGCTGGGGGTGCTCAGCTGGAGAGGAGAAGGCTCCAGGGAGATCTCTGAGCCCCTTGCAGGGCCTGAAGGGGCTCCAGAAGAGCTGCAGAGGGACTCAGGACAAGGGATTCAGGGCCAGGAGCCAGGGAATGGCTTCCCAGTGCCAGAGGGCAGGGCTGGATGGGATCTTGGGAAGGAATTGTTCCCTGGGAGGGTGGGGCTGGGATGGGATTGCCAGAGCAGCTGTGGCTGCCCCTGGATCCCTGGCAGTGCCCAAGGCCAGGCTGGACATTGGGGCTGGGAGCAGCCTGGGACAGTGGGAGGTGTCCCTGCCCAGGGCAGGGGTGGCACTGAGTGGGCTTTCAGGTCCCTTCCCACCCAAACCATTCCATAATTCCATGACTTGCAGTGGATGTGTGTCATGGATTGGGTCCCAGGGGGGGTGCTGTGTCCTGGTGCTGCACAGGGTTCACTGGGGAGAGAGGAGGATCAGGGATACAAGTCTGAAGGAGGAGCTGATTTTCCTGGAGTCTCCAGGCTCTCCCACCCTTCTCCACGGCAGCCTATGCATTCTTTTTATTGGCCCCCTTAAAGGCAGCTGTCTGTGCAGGGATTGATTTTGGAGGAGAACGGAGTTAATTCATTCCCCAAATGAAAGGCTCTGTGTACATTAAACAGTCTGTGTCTCTCCACGCCTCTGGATAGGTGAGCCTGAGCCGCTCAGCCCATTTCCTCTCGCTCTGGAAGCCCTCACTGGGGCCATACTTCTCCTGCATGGAGATTCAAGGATAAAACGACAGATGTCTTTCATTAAACATCTCCGGAACGAGCTGTTCAGCAGGCAATATGTATTCAGACACTATCAATATTTCATAACGCCGTAATAGATGTTATCATAGATCCTCCATCCAATATTTATTGCTCCATAATCACCGATCCATTGCACCAGGGCTCTCCATCCCCCTCCCCTGCCTGTCCCCACTCAGACACGCTCCCAGGTACATGGGGCTGCAGTGAAGTGCAAACCTGGTGCCACAATAAATCTGAAGGAGTTTGAAGTTGTTTGTTACTTCAGGCACTTTGAGACCTGACGATAATGAAACAAATCTGTTTGCAGAAGGCGTTTTTATGGAAGGGTTTCAAAGTGAGTTGGCTCAGTGTAAATCTCGGGGCTGAGGCCATTAGGAAGCGTTTAAGCTGCAGAGGCAGCGGGGCTGTGTCTGCAAGTCTGGGGGTGTTGGAAATCTAAAGCCTAAAATTAGCAGCAGGGAAAATATGAATCCCTCTGGGAGTCTGCTGTGGGTCCACACGGGAAGGAGAAAGCCGGGTGCAGCTGGAACCAGAGCTTTCCCTCCCGGTCCCCACCAGCATCTGAACGAACTTCCTGAGCAACTGCTGCTTCCAGGGGAGCTCTGCAGGGGAAAGGTTGAGCCTGGAAGATTTGTGGTTGGGATTTTCAAAGGAGCCTAATGGACGGAATTTCACAGTCCTGTCACTCGGGGTCAGAGCCCTGGGTGTGACAATCCTTTGTGCCCTCCCAGCCCAGCAGTCCCAGGCTCATCAGTCACCTCTGCGCTGGTTCTTACATCGGCCAAACTTCTCAAAAGCGTTTGGTTTCATGTCACAGGACAATCCTAATGGATAAAGTGGAGACTTCCAAAATCAACATGGTGCACGTCAAATAAATGGGGTTTGTGATTGGTTTCCAAATGGAGCCTTAAAAGCAGATTCCAGGCAAAGAGCTTTTTTTCTCATGGAGAACTGAAATGGCTGGTCTTGACCCCATACCATTTAATGGCCCCAGGAAGGAGCCAGAGGAAAAAAAGAGAAGTTGTTAAATCTTCACTGATAAATGTTGAAGTGACACAAAGAGGGGGGAAGAAAAGGGGCCCTTGCAGAGCCTGCGTTAACGACACCGAGCCTCGGGCCAAGCAGACATTGTATTTGATATGGCCAAATGTCAGAGAATTCATGTCCCTGAGCTGAGGCCACCCAAAGGTCAGGTACATGGGGTCCACTGCTGGTCCTGGGATGGGTGGAGGTACCTCCAGAGCAGGAGTTATTCACTGGACCTTAGATAACCCTGGGAGTGGGATGAGTTTCCTCTGGAAAATGCCTGTTTCTGTTTCTCTTGACTGACATAGCTTGGATGAGCCGTTCACACAACTACATGGCTGAATGTGGGGAAGGATGCCCTGCTGTGGAGCCAGGGAATGAGGAGAATAATTGCAGGGTCGAGTAACTGATGGCTCAGGAAAGCCCTGGGGACACAGAAGGTCCCTGATGAGCAGCTTGTGATTCCCCAGCCGGGTCTGCACAGAAAGGTTGTGATAACCCCAAGCACGGCTCAGCATCCACTGTTCCAAAAGGGTGTGGAGATCTTGGAGGAGATCCAAAGAAGAGCTAGAAAAACACTAATGAATAGGAAATGACACCTTTAGGAGGGAAAATCAAGGAGTGTGATGGTTTAATTTAGCAGAGAGAGGGCAATATCTGGCTGATGGCCCCATTACACCTGCAGGGAGGAGAAACGGCCCTTTCCCAAATCTTCCCATCCTGGCAGGGGGAAGCTGTAGGAGTATCAGTGCCTGAAGGGCTTTGCCAGCACAGCCCAACCCAGGAGCAGGGCGGTGTTTGTAACAGCTGAGGTATTCTTGTCCAGTTGGATTCCTGGATTTCTCATCACTGCATGTTTCTGAAGCAATTAACTCAAACCCATCCTTTTGCAGGGTTTATGATGCATCGTTCTTTGTTTCTCACAGGGGTTTAAATAGGGTCACGAACTGTGGAAAATGCCTGACAAACACCTACTTTACGGAAACTTTATCATCTCCTCAGGGCCCTGGGGCACTAACGGGAAGCAAACCATAAGGAGTGTGCACATGGGTGTGCAGGGGAGGGCTGAGCCTTCAGGATGTGTGAAAAAGAATACCCTAAATGCTCCCAGCAGCCTTGAAATTTGGAGCCTGAGAGAGAGAGAAGAGTTTTCCTTTCAAAGTGAGGTGTCCATGAAGACGCTGGGTGCAGAATGGTTTAGGGGAGCTGGGAGAGGCTGGAAGTGCTGGGGAAGGGGAGGTCTGGGCCAGGGTCTGGATGGGACAGAGCCCAGGCAAGGAGGGACTGAGGAACATCTCATGCCTCACTCTATTACAGCCCTTTAAAACAACACTCTGGGGCCAGGCATCACCTTGGTAAACAAATGGGATTTTAGCTTTGATTCCCCATAAATCACTGGAGCTGTTTCCACCTTGGAGAGCAGAGTGTAATGAGCTGGTTCATGGGACAGGCAGGGAACATTTTTATTTGACTCTTTTGGGCCCTGTGAGCTCCCAGGTTTGACTCTGAGGTTTTATGAAACAGAAAACATTTGCTGATGTAGAGGAGCCTGAAATAACCAGGAAAGCTTGGGGGCTGCTGACACTTGAATAAATCCCAATGTCCTGGTATTTTGCTAAACTTGAATCTGAATATTTGTGTATGTTTTTTACAACAATTACTTGCCTTGGGGAGCAATTTGTGGAGCTGAACAATCAACAGCCAAGATCTTTTTTTTTTTCTCTTTTCCTGACTGGCAAAGCCTTGGGAAGACTGGATCCTGCAATATTTTTGCCCTCGCAAATAGTTTAGAGGCGCATGGAGCACAAGCTGTGAAAAATACACAGACAAGCCCTAAGTGTGCCCCAGCTCCCAAAATGCTAATCAGGGAGCTGAGACTGGACCCTTCATCCCATGGATGAAACCTCCACGGGGCCCCAGCTGGGACCATGGCGCCTCGAGGTATTTTGGCAGAACCCCCCCATTTTTCCCAAACATCTCCTGCTCAAGAGGGAAGCAGCACCTTGGCTCCTCTGAGCTGAATTTTAGATTTCTGAGAAACCTGGCTCCCTGACAACTTGGCTTTGAGTGCTTATTATATGTAACACATAACCCCTTTAATATTACACATGGTATGTTTAACTGCTTAATTTACTCCGGGAAGGATTGCCAAGTGCAGCTCTTCTGTTGACATATCATTTGCATGATAAACTGGTGTATTTTAAGCCACAAATAGGATGCGTCTGTGAACTATCTGTCTGCACTTTTACAAGCTACAGCACTAGAGCAGCTCCTTGAATTGGGGAATGGAGCCCCACACCGTGCCTGGGGAGAGAGTGAATGATCCTTTCTTCCAGAAGAGAGCAGTGACTCGTGGCTGGTCTTCATCAGGGAGTCAGGTCGGAGAGGTCTGACTAAAGCCTTGGGTAGATGTTTGTTTTGGACAAAAAATGGCTTTTCTTCCCCTTCAGAGCAGCTATTCTAGTTTTGGGAAGATTGGAAATGATGCTTTTCCTCCCTAAACAAAGCTGTTCCCTGCTGTTTGCCCAAGCCCCCAGAAGCGTCCCTGCAAGGACCTGCAGCTGGTGGCTCTGACCTGGGCAGGCCTGCAGGGACATTGCACGGGTCCAGCCAGCCTCTCCTTGATCCCAGACCATGGAATCAGGAAGGGTTGGATTGGAAGAGACCTCAGAGCTCTCACCCACCCCTGCCCTGGCAGGGACACCTCCCACTGTCCCAGGCTGCTCCCAGCCCCAATGTCCAGCGTGGCCTTGGGCACTGCCAGGGATCCAGGGGCAGCCACAGCCGCTCTGGGCACCCTGTGCCGCATTCCCTCAGCCTCCCCAGACTCTTGCTGTCTCTCCCTCCATCCGTGGCTGTGTCTGTGCCCTGTCCCACCTCTCAGAGCTGGCAGAGCCCGTGCTGGTGCTCCCCAGCTGCTCCCTCTGTGCCCCACGGGGCAGCGTCAGCTCCAGCTCCGTCACAGCAGCCTGGCAGCCACACAGGGCCCCAGGAGGCTCCAAGGCCTCTGGACACTCGAGGCCGACATCTCAAAGTCTGATTTGACATGTTTCCAGCAGGGGAAGCATTTATTACATTAGACAAGTTGATGCAGCTCCCAGGTTGGGAATTGCACTTATTTGCCATAATAATGGTGTAAAGTCCTCTTCCTTTTATTGTGTTATCTCTCTTTAATCACGCAGAGACGCTCCCCAGTCATTTTAATCAAAGGCTCAAGCATCACTTATCTGAAGACTAATGATTCAACTCCGTGAGAGGAGAAACTTTGAAGAGCTTCAGTTGAGCTAGGAGGAGCAGAAAAAGAGAAGAGCTTCTTTGAAACTTTTTTTCCACATGTGGTTATTTCCCCTTATTTTTAGCTGGAGAGTATTCTGTGTCTGGGAGCAGGGGCAAGCCAAGTCTTGCTGCTTTACCTGAGCGTGCAGCACTTAGGTACGTGGCTCAAGGAATGGGACACGCTTTCCCATGAAGGATATTCCCACTGGAAAAAAATGATGCTGTCCTTTGTTTGGCAGTGACACAGACGGTGTGACATTATGGGGTGTGCCCCAGGCATTCCATACGCCCGGTGTGGAGCTGTGTTTGCTGTGCCAGGGCCTCACCAGCACCACACCCACAGACCCAGGACAAGGGGGATTCCCTTCAGAGCCACACCCGAGCCAGGGTTACTTTAAAAAGTGATTTATAAGAGGCTGTGACTGCTCTGGAAGTGCCTGTGCATTTGCAGCAGTGTCTGTCCTTCTTTCACTGTGGGGTTGCAGATCCCCCTCTCCTCCTTGCACGCTGCAGTGAGAAGCTCTCGCTTTACATCTTGGTGCTCCCAGCTTTAGCCTGGGGGTTCCCATCTCCTCTCCAGGAGTGTCTGCAGTTTAGGAGGTGATTTAGGGCTGCTGGCAAGTCAGAACCAGTGGGAGCTGCCGGGATGGAGACGGGGCTGCCTGATTTGCCGTCCTGATAAGCCGGAGCCAAGCGCACCCAGCCAGGCCAGATGGCTGCGGAGCAGATGGATGCCACATAAACATCTCACCACCGTGGTTATTATTGATGCAATTACTATTAATACCATTTATAAGTGTTCTGTGAACCCAACCACAGCGCTGGGGTGAGGAACACAAAGCTCGGTTAACGCTGCTAATTAGGGGTGGCTGTCAGTAACACTATCTGCCATTACAGCTAATGATGCAATGGCAGCACAGCTTGATTTCCAAGGGAAGGGGTTGGGGTGATGAGTCAGAGCCCAGGGAAAGCTGGGAGTTGCAGAGGATGCCCAGCTTCAGAGAAAATTGTCACAGGAGACTGAAAACCAGGGACACGAATGAACTGTGGATCTTGGGAGAAGCACGTTGGGCCTGTAGCTGATTTGGGGCATCTCAGCTCTGTGTCTGACTCAGGCTTTGCAGCTTGGCAGCTTCCTGGGCTGTGAATTCAAGGTGGCCGGAGCATCTGGGCTGGGGCATTTTGAAGTGTATGATTTGTGCCTTAGTGCCAAAGGAAAAGCTTTAACTGAGGGATCTCAGACCTGCTACTTCCCTGCTCTCTCATTTCCCCTCTGCTCCTGACCTGCTGTGTGTCTTCCCAGAAGTCTGTGCCTCCATCTGTCTTGTCTATTTTTACCTCAGTGTTTTTGGGCAGGAGCTTGGCTGTGTGTCGGTGCAGCCTGGAGCACAACAGGGGCTGGTGCTGGTCAGAACCTCTGGATCCCCTGAAAACGCTGGTCAGGAATGACTGGAGAAGCTGGTCAGCAGTCACTGGGAATGCTGGTCAGGAGTCCCTGGGGATGCTGGTTGGAGCTCAGGATGCTCCAGGGGCAGGACTGGTGTGGCCTGACCTGAGACCCTGACTCGTGTCCATGCCTGAGCCAGTTCTCAGAGCCCCGTGTTTCCCTTTGGGATGGAGCAGCATGAGATGATTTGTTTGGGGTTTTCCCCCACAGGGATTATGGAAAGAGCTGGGGATGTATAAATGTGTTTGACTCTCTTGTGCCTGTGTCAGGGCGAGTGAAGCTCACCCAGAATCTGCCTCTGAGAGAAGGGCCCATTTGCCCTCCAGATGTAAAAGGAATACAATCAGTTCAGAAGCCCCTGAATGTTCCCATGATTCAGTTCCCTGCCCTGGAAGGTTGTCCAGCCCTGGGAGAGGTGGAGGAGCTGCCATCCCTGGGATATTCAGAGGCTGCCTGAACGAGGTTCTGGGATAACAGTGAAGTCTTCTGAGGAGGGCTAGAGACCTCCAGAGGTCCTTTTACCCAAATTCTCTGATATTTGTAGAAACCCCTTTTTGTATGTACCCGAATCTTAAAGCATTTATATATCTAAAAAAACCACCAAACCTCACGCCTAGATCTTTCTGCTCAAAAAAAATCCTCTTTGAAAAACCTGGGCTGGCCTAGGAATGGCTTTGGAAAATATTTCCCATCTGTCTCTGTCGACCACAACGAGGGAGTCGGTGGTTCCTGCCTGATACAACAACATGGAAAGATTCATGGTATGTGTTTTACCCCCCAAAGAATTTCTTGGCTTCCCAGTGCTTTGTTAATGTGCATTGATTATGTTTACTGCACCGTTAGAAAGTAATTTAGGGATTTATTGGGCTGGCTTTAAATACTGAAAGTGAGTCATTGCCCTGACCCACTTGTGCCTCAGCCTAAAGCTGACTAAAGGAGGGTGAGACTTTGCCCCAGTGGTGAAAACCCTCCCAGCAAACTCGATTTTGAGGACAAGAAATGAAAAAGGGCTTGTGAAGGCACATCACTGCAAGCCTGAGAGTGCAGGAATGGCTTAAATCCCTCTGCCATCCCCCTCAATCAGAGATAATAACAGGATAGCGACAGGAATTCCAACTGGATGGTGCTGAGAGCTGGAGAACAAATCCAGCCACAAAGGCAAAGCCTGGCTCTTCCCGCCAGCATGGGAGTGAGGGATTTCTCACTGAGGGATTTCATTGGAGATCAATGGACTTGGCTCTCTGCCTCCCGTCATAAACTTGGATGTCTCTCCTCAGATCCAGACGATTATGGGTGAGACATGTTGGCAGCTTCTCTTCAAACAGAAGGGCGATGATGGAGTTTTTCTTAGAATTTAGGATTTGGCTGAGCTGGAATCGGGATGGGCCATTAGCCAAAGGAATGTGAACCCATTCTGGGAAGACCATTCATATTTTTGTGGGGTTTTTGTTAATTCTGTTGCTTCAAGGCCATGCTGGGGGTTTCTGGCTGATAATGGGAACAATAATGATGGGAAGACCCTGAGATGTCCTGGCCAGTTTGGTTCCTTCCAGCTCAGAGTCCAGGCTGGGACTGGACTCTGAGCTGCTCCAACAGCTCCCCATGGTCTGGGGATAAGCTCTGTGGTTGTGTTCTGAGCACCAGCCAACCTTAATATTTTTCATTTGCTTTTACATTCAGAATTGCTGCTTTTGGAGCATGTGGAGTCCCCATTTTTTACTGGTGGACCTCTCCACCAAGATGTGGCATGAAATCCTGCAAGCCTGGGCAGGCTGAGCTGAGCTTGGCAAGGCCAGCACTGTCAGGGATCGCTTGGATGGCTCCTCACCCTGAGCCAGCCCTGCTTTGGTGGCAGCTCTGCTGTAATCAGGCCAGCTGAGGGTCTGCTCTGAATTACGGCACTTGGCTGCAGCCCCTTTATCCACCAGGAGCCTGGAAGTGCTCCTGCTCCACCATCCAAAACACACATTTCTGCCAGGAGAAAACATTGCCACAGAGGACTCGACAGAGTCCTGCAGCCCCGCTGCTCTGGGCTGCAGGGGTTGCCCTTGATGCCTCACCCCACAGAGACCTAGGCTGCCTCCAGGAACAAGGTGAACCAAAGCAGACTTGCAGGAAAGGCACAAGGCAAGGCTAATTGGGCTTTTCCAATGAAAAACAGGGAAAAAAATGAAGCAGAAAAAGAAAAAAATAATTTAAACTTCAGTAAGGAGTTTAAATACACCAAGCCAGCAGTGTGAGAGGAAGCCCTGAACCTCCAGAGCTCTGGACCCCAAGATTTTTCCAGATAAGCATCCTTGCTCTACTGGGTTTCTGTAAAACTGGAGATTTCTGCAAAATCTCTGCCCCCGCAGTGTTTGAAGTGTACATTTCTTTGGGGAAGTAAGAAGGAAATACTTCCCTCCAGGCTGACGTTAAACTGTTTTGTCTGAAATGCCTCAAGTGGAGCTTTTGGGGTAAAAATTGAAATGTTTCTGACAGAAAAATCAGAATAGATTTAGTCAAAGTATTTTGCAATTGTGACAATGAACAAAGGAACCTCTGCACAACACCTGGCATTCTGCCTTTCACCAGCCCTAAACTGAAATGAGCCTTAATTCAAAGCACTTCTTTTTTTAGACACTTAATTCCTTTTCACTCAAAACACACACTTATATTAAAGGAAAAGAATATTGTCAGACTAAAGAATAGATTTTATTCCTGTCAAAATGATTTTTTCCTGATTGTTTGTATTTCCTGCAGCCAAATGAAAACTCAGGTGTTTGGGTACCCCAAGGGAGATGCTCAGGACCACGATGTCCTCAGGGAAGGTTGGATCATTCTTCCTCTGTGGCTTCTGGGGTGCCACCCCACCCTTGGTGTCCATCCCCCAGCTCCCCCAGCAGTGTGGGCAGCAGCAGGTTGATGCTTGCTGTGCCAGAATGGTTGTTTTGACACATCCAAATGGAAATTGCACGGGATTCTGATTCTCCCGTTATTTTTTTCCCTACGTGTTTTGAATTTTTCATCCTCATTTGGGACGAGCAAATGTCAAAACAGCAGTTTGGGATTTTTATCTGCTCCTGTCTCTCTCCAGCCGCTCTGAGGATGCTCTGATTTGCTCCTTGCTTCACCCACGCTGGCAGATCCGGAGCTCTGTGCTCTGCTCAGAGGCAGTGACGGCAGCGTGGCTCCCGGGAGGGCTTTTCCACACCAGCCTGGAAATCACCTGCTCTTCCCTCATTTATGGAAGGCAGATGCTCTGCAAGCTTCTCCCAGCCCAGGGCTAGCAGCTCAGCCTGCCTGGGGCTGCCCCACTGGCACCTGCTCCAGCCTCAGCTGGAAATGGGGGAAAGCAGTGCCCCAAGAAACCCCAGTGCAAGGCCAGCAGGGCAGTGGGGTGGAGCACTGGACGGGTCTTCCTCACGTCTCGAACTGGTCTGTCCTTGTGGCAGGGTGGGCACTAAAACAGGCAGAGACACTGGGGCTGTTCAGCCCAGAGAAGAGAAGGGTGTGTGGAGACCTCAGGGCCCCTTCCAGGATCTGCAGGTGCTTCAAGGAAGCTGGAGAGGAACTGTTCCTCAGGAACTGGAGTGACAGGACAGGGGGAATAGGGTCAGACTGGCAGGGGGAATGTTTAGGTGAGAAATCCCTCCCTGTGAGGGTGCCAGGCCCTGGCACCGGGTGCCCAGAGCAGCTGTGGCTGCCCCTGGATCCCTGGCAGTGCCCAAGGCCAGGCTGGATGGGGCTGGGAGCAGCCTGGGACAGTGGGAGGTGTCCCTGCCCATGACAGGGATGGCACTGGATGGGATTTAAGGTCCCTTCCCACCTGAACCACTCCAGGAGTCTGTGATTCTGTGGAAGCCCCCAGCTCCCTGCCCAGGGCAGCCGACCCATTTCTTCCAAAAAACTTCTTACACAGTTTCCTCTGCCCCCAGTTAAACACAGAGGCTTGGAAAGGCCACACCACAGCATCACATTCCCCAGATTCACTTCTGCTCCAGCAGGGAGCTGTGGGCAGGGAGCTGCAGGTGACCTGGATTTCCACTCTCCCTTGACTGGGAGAGCCTAACCACATCCAGAGCAGTGTTGCTGGGGGAGCCGGGCTCCAATCTCAGCTCCTAAATAAAGCCGTGTGCGCGGTGAGGGGGAGAGGAGCGAGCAGCCGTGGCACCATTAACGCCGCGCTGGGAGGAAACGAGTCCGAGAGGACTCCTGCGTTCCACGGGCTGCCTGCAGCACTGGTTTGTCGAGCTGCATTTCCCCCTCCTCTTTTTAAAGTTACTAAATATTTTATGAACATCTGTAGGGCGAAACATTCGCTTCCCTCTCCACACCAGCCCTCGGTAACTCACTCGCTGCTTTTACTGCACATTAAATTCTTTATGGGAGTAATTGTGAAACCTCCAGAGGTGCTTCTAGGGCAGAGTTTGTCCGTGTCCCCTCCACGTGGTGACAGCCAGCAGTGGGACGGGCGGCTCAGAGCTGGGCCTCTCCCGTTGTGTTGCGGGTGGCGATGATGGGTTCAATGCAAACACAGCCAAATCCCTGCTCTGGGGCAGCGGCTGGGCTGGATCCTGCCCCGCCTGCGGGGAGGCAGCAAGAGGCAGGGAAGGAGCTGCTGGGTGTGAGCTCTGTGTGCTCAGGAAAGGTTTCCTTTGGAGGGGCAGCATTGGCGGGAGTGATGGATGTGCACAGCGATGAGCCCTGACACATCTGCGGCTGCCAGAGCCTGGGGAGAGCTGTGCTGCAGTACCTGGGGTGCCTCTGCCTTCTCCTAAATGAGTCCAGAACTGGCAGTGATGTAGGAGGGAGGGAGGCAGGGATTTCTGGTTGTGCCCCCCGTGTCTGTGGGGTAATTTTGGCACTCCACAGGGAACCCCGGGTTCCTTGCTTCGTCTTTGCAGTGTTTATAATCCACTGCACACTGCTCTGAGACTCCAGGTGAGGGAACTGGGTTATGATGGAGAAATGGACCAGGACAAATGCAAATGCCAACAGCTGCCTTTAATTCTGGATGATAACTTGCTTGGTTGTTCATGTCTCTCTGATTTCCCTTTCCAGCTTCAGGGATACACAGCAGAAGGGAGCAGCTGGGAAGAGGGGCTCCAAGGGAGTGCTGAGAGCACACGGCAGAGTGCAGAATAGTTTTAAAAACACATAAACAGAGGTGTTCACACTGGAAAAGTCATCCTGAGAGCTGCTGCCTATTACTTTGTCCCTTTTTGGCCTGGCTCCGTGGGGTCCCGCGTGCCCCCACAGAGCACAGGCAGGGTCAGTAATGTGTCAGCAGCAAAGAGTCGAGAAGGGCATTGCTGTCATCCCGGCAGAGCATGGCTTTATTCATCTGTGCTCTTCAGAATCTCCAAGCAAATACTATGAGACAAAGGGAACGTTGGGTTTTCCCGGCTCGGGAGGAGGTGGGATCAGGGCAACCGGGACCAGTAGGGAAGCTCTGGGGGAGTGGTGAGAGGCAGAGGCCAACAGCCAACCGGGGAAGCCAAACGGGGAGAATGACAAAGGCAGGATGGAGCAGAAACTCTCTGGTTATCCCAGTACCCCTCAGATAACTGCCAGCTGCCTTTCTGTCCAATGCTGAGGGCAAATGTGGGCCAAACCCCAGACCCTGCGGCTTCCACGGAGACCCTGCTGGGAAAGGGGAGACGCAAAAGGACCTGAGCCTGCAGGGAAGGGTCCCAGGCCCCAACTTAGGGACTTTGCCTTCTTCTGGGGGCTGTACTCTGAATTTGGCACTAGGAATTTGGTGTTGGAGGGTGTGTGAGCAGAGCTGGGAAAGCCAATTTGCTGAGAGGGACCCCGGCTGCTTCTTGTAACTGGCAAAACCTCCTGCAGCACCTCAGGGGAGACACAAGCTTGAAATCTTAATTAAAAAGCAGAAAGCAGGGTTTCATGCTAGGCTGATATTGTGACTCTCTTCCCTTTATGGACAATTCTTATGCAAGCTCCTACTGTGTCTGTGGAATTGCTAATTTAGAGGAAGTTATAGATTTGTGCAGTGCAGGGCCTGTGTCAGCAGTGTTTAACATCAGGAGTTTGAGGTGTGTGCTGATCCCTTTCCTTGTGAGGAACTTTCTTTCTATTTCTTGCAGTCCTTTCTTTTTTGTCATCCACTTCAGAACACACCAGAAGGAACATTGCCACCACCTGGGGCGCAGAGAGAGCACCAATAAACCTGAAAAACTAAAACTCTGTTCATAGCCAAACAGTGACAATGTCTGGATCAGCAGGAGGTTCCACCCGTGGGCTTCCCAGTCCTCAAGTCCCCTCTGGAAATTTTCAGGGGGAGCAGAACAGTGTTCCTGGATGAGCATCTCCAACCAAGAAGGCTGAAAACAGGATTAGAGAGACCTCTGGTTTGTGTTGTACTTGGTCCAGGCCTGATGGAAATTTTGGAAAGCCATGCTGACATTGTCTCGTCAGAGCCAGTCTGTAACCAGCCAGGTGGGACAGAGCTGTCCCTCCTTCAGCTGAAAATTAACCAAGGACGTCGGCCTCTGGAGAGGGTTGACTTTCTCCTTGTGCCTGATTAGGGAAGAACAAGCTACTCTCTTGAGGCACAACTTTGAAAAATGTAATTTAATTCCTTTTGCTTCTCCATCTTTTTAAGAAAATAACTTCTTCTTTCCCATTAGATCAGGAACCTGATAATGATGGGAAAACTTATGAGGTCTGAAAGTACAAACCTTTGGGATGGTCCTAATAGGAGCACCTTTACTCAGAATTGGGGAGATTCTAGGGACAGGCTGTGCCTTATGGAGATAGATGACTCCAGGGACATCCATTTTGGGTCTGTTGGGAACCTGGGCCCTGCCCCACACCAGATTTTGGCCAGGCATGACTCGCACTTCCTGGCAGAGGTTTAAGAAATATTTGAGTTCAGCTTGATGCCAGCAAGAGATGAAATCCAGGATAACTTTATCTTTGCCCTTATGGAGGAAGGACGCTCAGATGATGCCTGATCCAATTGTGAAACTCAGGGCAGGGCCAGGGGAGGCCAAACACAGAGATGGGTTTGGAAAGGCATTAGAGAAATGTGGCCAGAAAGGGCCATCAGGGGCTTTTAAATGCAGGTTACTCACAGCTGGCTCGGACGGCCCCAGGCTGCAGATGGCCAGAGCTGGGAATGGTTTATGGCCTGTCCTGTCCCTGTGCCAGCCCTCCAGGAGATTGGCCTCAATGGACTCTTGATCTGATCCAGAGAGCTCTTCTTATACCCTTATCGCAAATGGCCTCTGAGAAATGGGAAAAGATTGATCAAAATGGGAGCTGAGAGGAAATTCAGGTTGGATCTGACTTTGTTGCTTGTTCCTTGCAGCAAGGCAAGGTGTGGACACAATTCAGGTCTTTCCCCATGTCCCAGAGGGGTTCAAACTCCATCCCTGTGACCCAGCTGGGAGGACACAGCCCAGGAGTTTGCAGAAGCTGCAGATCCGGGCATGGAAGAGAAACCTCCTCCCCTCAGCAAACTGGGCAGTGCTGGGGGGGTTTTCTCTGGGAACTGCTGCTCTCAGGGCTCCAGGAGCACAGCAGCATCTCCAGGCTGCCCAGAGAGAGAGAAGACGGGTGTGACTGGGGCTAGGGCCCAGTACAGCTGCTCCCAGACAGAGCAGGCCAGCGAGGAGCTGCTGATGGATGAGTCCATCATCTCACTGAAGCGAGGTCTGTGGCTGCCTTAGGGCACGGCTGTAAATGAGCCCCTAATGGATTCTGCTCCTAAAACTTCCCTGTAATACAAAAATAGCTGTGTCCCCAGACATGGGAAGGGGGGACGGGGCAGAAATGGATGTGCAGAGGGAAGGGATGCTGGAGCCCTGCAGTGGTTCAGAGGGTAAGAAAATCCCTCCCAAAGCAGCCAGGGTGGTGCTGAGCCTGGTGAGACGCTGGGAAATGGGAGATGTGGCCACCCCCTCCCTCACTCCCAAACTCTGCTTTGCTGCTATGGCTGCTGCTGTGATAAACACCCCTGAGGGGTACCAGTGCCTCCCACACCTCACCCCAAAGGAAAACCCACTCAGGATCAGTAGTGCACCTGCCCCTGCCACCATCCCCTCCCTCCCACATCCCTGCACCTCAGGACCCAGTTTGGCTCAGATATGGGATGGGAACAGGCGGTGGCCTTGGCACGTGGGAGACCAGGTCCTTTTTCAGCCAGGACTGTGCCCTCCCAGTGCTCTGTCCCGCACATCCACCTCGGCATCCCTCCCAGCTCCCCTGCTGGGCTCAGTGGAGGCAGACACGGCTCCACTGCTACCCTGGCTCGGTGCGGGAGGACTGGAGATGCTGAACAGCTCTGCACCCCTCCTCTGTCTGCAGACAAACAAACAAACAAAGACATGGCATCTACTCCGTGGTGACTGCAGCACCCTCAAAGCTGCCCTCGGTTCTGGAGCTCTGGGATGGACAGAGCTGCTCCTGGCCATGCCAAGGGCCCAGATTTGGAGACACCACGACCAGACTCAGAGGAGCTTGCAGGAGTAGGCACGAGGTGCTGGGAGGCACCTGGGGTAGTGGAAGGTGCACCTGGATGGTCTTTAAAGGGCTCTTCCAATTCAAATCGTTCTTTCATTCTGTGATTCTCCCTTATCCCAGTAATGCTGGGGGAAAAAAAACCCCAACTCTGTTTATGTCAAGCAGGGGAGAAATCCCAGGGCTGGTTGCAAACCTGGTCTGGGCAAGAGGAGGTGACCCAGTGAGGCAGCAGCCCTGAACCTGCTTCCCAGACCTGCTCCCCTTTCTGCAGCTGAAATTTGCCTCTCAAATGGCAACCTCTGCAGCTGCAGCAGCTGTCCCTTGGCTGCTCTGCTGGGCCAGGCTCAGCCCTGGCACTTGCCCCGGCCACGCCACCCTCCTTCGAGCCAAACCTGGAGTTCACCAGGGAAAGAACTCCTCTGCCTCTCCCTGCAGATCACAGGGATGATCTTGGGTCTTGTACAGAGGCTGGCAGACGTTACCTTGCAAGGAATCTTTTTAATCTGCCAGATGATTCCCTTCCCCGTCCCATCCATCACTTTTACGGCCCGGCAGCGTGCGTGGGGCCCAGTGCATCCCGGCGGGAGGTGCAGAACCCAACCCGCGCTCCCCAGCGAGCTCCTGATTCATCACCGCTAATTCTGTTTGCCATTTGCCGTAATAACAACAATCAAAATGAATTAATTCAGTATTAGTGGAGAAGGAACATTGGAACTGCATGGGAATGGTGCTGCAATCAAATCAGATCCGTGTCAATTCAAAGGAAGATCTCTTTATTTCTTTAACAGCTTTTTTACCTGCCTGGGACTGCAGTTTATTCTCAAGGATGGGCTCTGGTATTAATATCACTTACAGTTGTTTTAAAATGTTTTCTGTCTTCCTCAGCTTGTTCTAAATATTTTAGCAAACATAAAGTGGACTTCTTCCTTTCATCCTCCCTTGAGATGAGGCAGAAGATGATAAAAACCCTGGTTTTCCCCACAGCAAATGTACCCTTTTATAGCTTATTGGGAATCAGGCAAAATGGATCAATTAGGTGATCGTGTGGAGCAGCTTCTTGTTTATGGGGTGATAACTCCAGGCAGAGAGGAACAAACCCTCCGGGTGTGTGACCACGATGTTTATTTAGAAGATGCATTTGTACTAGGCTAATAGGAAACACCATCAGTTTATTTTTACACTGCATAAAGGTCAGCCTAACAAAGGACTCACTGAAGATGGCACTCAGGTGGTAGATTTAGGGTCTTGTCCCAAACTGTCCCTCCCACTCGAGGCTTCCACAGCTGCACAGTGACCTGTGGAAGTTCTCCTGGGCTGGGGGAAGGAGGGAGGGTGCACAGGATGCAGGGACTGTCACCTCCCCTGAGACGGAACCTGCACCCTGAGCAATGATGGGGGACAGGGGTGAGGATGCTGCATCTGTCCTGGGCACTGCCTTGGGTCCCTTCAGGCTCTGGTGGCTTTTCCCTGATGTTCCAGGGTGCTTGTGACCAAGCCAGCTGCTGGCACTGCCAGTCCCTCTCAGTTTGGGGGTCCTGTCTCAGGAGGACGCTGTCCTGGTGACAGACACTAAGCACTCGGCAGAGATTCCCCACCACTCAGAGGTGGGAAGTGTTCCCTGAGTGAAAGGCTGCACTTCCACCCTGGTGCTTTGCAGGGAGGAGACACTGGATGGGAAGAAGGGCTCTGACCACGTGGGAATCTCAGGGAACGCAGCACCCCCAAGGACAGCTGAGCCAGAGCCCCTCTCTGGGGTGACAAACCCCCTCTGTGGCAGGTGACAAACCCACCTGTGTTCCTGGCTCACCCCCATGGTGTGCAGGAGCCCCTCTAGAGGTTGGCATTAGGTCCCCCTGAACTGGCCTGAAGCATCTCGCTTTTTCCTGAGGCTCCCCTGCCCCAGACAGTGACGCAGCCGCTGGAATTTGTCCTGTCCAGCCCCGAGCCATTCCCTGCTCGCGTCTCTATTTTCTTCCCATCATCTGGAGTCGCACATCATGGGTGAAATATGAAAGAAACAAATTAGAATTACCTCGCTGGTGTGACAGCGAGGAGAGCTGCGAGCTGGGGAAGCTGAATGGAATGATAAATCCCATCGCTTAAACCGTGTAATGAATTTTCCTGGAGATTTGTCTCAGAGTAAAGAGTGGGAGAGGAGGGGGAAAGTATGAAATTCTCCTCGGATTTGGCAGAAGGGTTGCAGGCAGCTCTGACTGAAAAGTGTAAATCTGAAGAGTCCGTGCCTGCAGCGCATCCAAATAAGTTCCCCTTCCTTAATAGTCCTGGGTGCAATTTTCAGTGAAATGTCAAATCTTCTTTGCCTCCACTGGCATTCGGTCTAATAACATTATTTTGTCCAAGGAGCCTGGAGAACTAATGTGTTTCAGGAGTAATTCTGCAGCTAAATATAGGAAAGAGGATTTTTTGCATTACAAGAAAATATTTTTGTGCTATGAGGGATTTTTCATCCTTTGCCACTGATTTGTTGGGTGACCTTGGATAAATCACTGTCCTCTCTGTGCTTGTCTCACCTTCTTCTCTGAACTTCCCATGGTTTTCAAGGTTTCAAGGTCTTTGGGGCAGGGACCAGTTTTTGTTGGATGTTTAGGATTTCTGGAAGAGTCCCCAGGAGTGAGATGCAGGTGTGAGCACAGCTCCAGCCAGGGAAGGGAAGACACCATGTCACAGAGCCTTTCCTTGAAGGCTGTGCAGGAAAACAGGCAAGAAACATGAAAAAGTCAGAGTTTTCCTCAAAAGCAGAGCTCAGGAACCCACAGACCATGCCTGAAGCAACCTCCTTCCCCGTGAGCCCCACAGAAACACAGATGTAGGGAATGGAAATCCCAGATGTTGATGTTGTTTCTCTAAAATGTGCATCCCGAGGCAGGAGTGGATCTGTCTGGCTGGAGATGTTCTGATGGCAGCCAGGACACTGCAGTGCATTTCCACCAGGGCCGTTCCTGCAGCAGGAGACTGCAAAACCAGCTGAGACCTCACCAACTCTGAGAGCTCCTGGCAGGATGAAGATCTCAGTTCACAACATCCAAACTCAACAAAAATGGGGTTTCTTTGACATCCAGGCTGTTCTGTCTCTGCCAGCAGCTCCCACCCTCCTTTCCTCACCAGAATATTGAGGGTTTTTTTTTTTTAATCCTTATTTTTTCAAGAGAGGCCCAAAGGAAAAGCCCTGCAAGTTGCCTCCGGTGGGAATGGAGCACAGAAAACATGAACAAGCTACAAGTACGTGCCAGGAAAAATCCATAAAAAGTGATATTCCCTGAGGTAAAAGGTGAACATGCTCTGTGCTCAGACCCTGCTGTCTCACCCACAGCTGTTTTCACTCACAACAGGGTGTTGGCTGTCCTGGCTGTACCCAGCCTGTGGGACTGTGCAGAGACACAGCTGATTTGAAAGGGATTCTGAGGATTCTCTGCAAAAAGCACATTTTAATATTATAGAAAACCAGATGATTCATACAAATGAGCCACTCAGGTGACTGGTGCAGCATCACCTGGCCTGGTGTCACCAAAGAAAGGAAAAGTTTTCATGCAATTTCTGACTGCAGCATCCCCTCCTGCTGCCTCTGCACCAGGGATCTCCTCTTTGATCCTCAGGCTGGGCCAGGGGAGGCTCAGGTTGGACATTAGCAGAAATTTCTCCATGGAAAGGGTGGCCAAGCATTGGAAGGGGCTGCCCAGGGAGGTTTGGAGTCCCCATCCCTGGAGGTNCCCTCCCTCCCCCCTTCCACCCACCCACCAAGCACCACTGGGCAGTTCTGGATGTGCTGCAGAGGGACACTGGTCACACAGATTTGGCTTCGCAGCCCCAGCCAAGCCCAGTTGGGTTCCAGGGAGCATTAATGGGATCAGCAGCCCTGGCACCGGGCACTGCCAGCTGGGAAATGAACCTTGGCACTCGCAGCAAGCAGGAGCTAATGAAGGAGGTAATGAACAGTAACAGGAGTTTTAAGCAATTAATTTTTCCCCCTCACTCCCCTTCCCACCATCTCTTTTTCCTTTTCCCTTCACCCCTTTCCATCAAGGGCAAAGATGAAGCAGTATGCCCATTCCCTGGGAGTCTGGGCAGTGCCCCACCACCCTCTNCAGTTACAGGTTGGTCTTGGAGGCCTTTTCCAACCTCAGTAATTTTGGGATTCTGTGATTCCATCTCCCACCAGGCGCCATCTCCCTCTCTGCTCCTGCTCCCAGCCAACTCTCCCAAGCCCATCCATCCCTCCATCCATCCATCTCTCCCTCCATGCATTCCTCCATCCTTCCATCCATCCCTCCCTCCCTCCCTCCATCCATCCATCTCTCCCTCCNCTCTTTTTCCTTTTCCCTTCACCCCTTTCCATCAAGGGCAAAGATGAAGCAGTATGCCCATTCCCTGGGAGTCTGGGCAGTGCCCCACCACCCTCTGGGCGTAGGACCTTCCCCTGATACCCAACCCAACCCTCCCCTGGCCCAGCTCCAGCCGTTCCCTCAGGCCCTTTAAGCTGGAAGCTGACACTGGGTCCATCCCACTGGGGAATGTTCCAGAACCTTCTCACAGAGTCACCCCTGGAGCCCCCCCACCCAAACCCAGCCACCCCGCCAGTGCAGCTCCCAACCACCCTCGTGTGATCCTGAGCAGAGTCTGGTTTCCCATGTCCTTCTGGAAAATGGGATCCACTGGTTTCACATGGATTGAGCCATGGAACACAAGGGGGATTTGTTTGGATGCAGCTGGAATTGCTCTCCCAGGAAGGAGGCAGCGCAGCACGAAGGACTGCAGTGCAAATTGCACTTTCCTTTATTTGGGCTACAGATTATGAACGAAAATTAAATTTAAACTCTTTGCAGAAAGGTAATTTTTCCTAATCACTCAGACTGCTGCACAGATCTCTACAACTTGATTTGATCTAATTAGATTAATTGGATGGAGAATAATTTCTTTCTCCAAGAAGATCAACTTCAAACCACAAGCAATTCTATAGACTCTGTGGGGGGAAAAACCCACAACAAAATAACCCCAACCCTCATTCAGAGCTTTAAAACCACAGCACAGAATGCCCAGTAATTAAATTGTTAAAGAATTTATGAGGATATCTGGATGAGCCCGGGTGTTGTTTTTCATTCCTTTCCCCCTCTTTCCTAATCTTCCCTTGTGCTCTCCCTCTTTTTCTCTGGGCCATAAAATGAGATGTGGAATTCCAATTCCTTCATTGATTTCTGAGATAAAAATTTAAGAAACTCAAGTAACAAAAGGTTGCACTCCCACGTTCTGCATGTGAAATGGATTGCCTTTGTTACAGGGGCAGCAAATATTGAACTGGGTAATGCTGCGAGGTCTTTGGCCTGAATACTAATGGTCATTATTTACCAGAAATGAACATGAGCCAGGGAGGTTCAGCACCTCCTGATTGGCTTTGGCATCCCAACAAAGGCACAGAGAGAGGGACAGGGGACATGAAAAGTAGATGCAAAGCTCAATTCCTGTGCCTGGCCCAGCTTTATGAGCTGAGCTGCCCGTGAATTAATGCCCAGCAGTTTTTGCTGGAAGCATCTGGTGGCAGCGCACGTGGCTGTTCAAACAGGCTGGGTGTGCTCGGAGGATGCTGCATTCCCATGTCCTTGCTGGATCCTTTCCTTTGTCCTCTCCTCGAACAGCACTGCCCTTTGCTGGGCACAGGTTCAAGCTGAGCTGGGAGAATTTGGGGCTGTAAATCCCGCCAGGTCGTGGGGCCACGGTCACTGAGCAGCTCCCACGTTCCGTGTGGGTGGAAGGTGCTGAGCTGGGCACCCACGGGGACAACGGGGATGTGGCAGCTGCAAACTCAGCCCTGAAGCTCCTGCTGGAGCTCTCTCAGCACCAGGATGAGGCGTCAGGGCCCGTTAACTTCTGGGAAGGACACGGAGGCACCTCGATTGCTCTCCATTGTCTCTTAAAAACCCAGCGCTGATTAGAGCAGACAGGAAACTTTGCCACTTGACCTTCAATGTGCTCAGGGAGGTCGGTTTGAGGGCACGGACTGCCCAGATTTGTTCTGGAGACTCTCAGGTCAACACTACTCTTTTCCAAACTGTCACAGGATCCCAGGATCACTGAGGCCAGGTAAAGGTCAAGGTCACCGAGTCCGAGCTGTGCCCAATCCCCACCTTGTCCCCAGCCCAGAGCACTGAGTGCCACATCCAGTGGTTCCTTGGACACCTCCAGGGATGGCGACTCCAAACCTCCCTGGGCAATTCCAATCCCTGGGCACCCTTCCTATGGGGAAATTCCTGCTGATGTCCCCCCTGCCCCTCCCCTCGCCCAGCCTGAGGCCGTTCCCTCTCCTCCTGTCCCTGTTCCCTGCCAGCAGAGCCCGACCCCCCCCGGCTGCCCCCTCCTGTCCGGGAGCTGTGCAGAGCCACAAGGTCCCCCCTGAGCCTCCTTTGCTCCAGGCTGAGCCCCTTTCCCAGCTCCCTCAGCCTCTCCTGGGGCTCCAGCCCCTTCCCCAGTCCTGTTCCCTTCCCTGGACTCACTCCAGCCCCTCTGTGTCTCAAGATGCTATGCTCAGCACTGTCCCCCATGGATCCTGAGCAAATGTCCCTTCCAGCATTCAGTAAACAGGAGAATTGTGCCAGCCTGGAGCTGTGCTGGAGGCTGTCACTTCCAAATGCCCCTGAGCACTCTTCCTTACCCCCTGCAGCCCTTTGTGACCCATGAGATGGGTGGCAGATTTGTGTCTCAGTGGCTCCCGTGGTGTTTGGCTGCTTTGAGCTGAATGCAAGGAGTGCCCGGAGTCTGAAATATGTAAAGTGTTTGGATGGGGCAGATAGGCCACCTGCAGATACCATTCCCAGGAATGATGACAGGGCCTGGCAGAGCCACAGCGAGTGCTGAAATTAATAGCAAGAGATCTATTAAAGGGATTAGACACACGTTTGAACACTTGCAACTTTATCTCTCACTGCTCGTGGCAGGGACTATTTATTTCCCCAACCCAAATGTTGGAGGGATTTATGGGTTGGAGAGGGTGGAGAGAAACTTGGCACACTTGTATTCCTCTGAGCTTTGGCTGGGGGTGAGGGATGGGGACTTGGCCCTCCTGGGCATCTCCATGGGTGTCTCAGCTGGGACTGGGATGTGTCCCCTTCAGTTTTGCCAACTCTCTGGAGCCATCCTGGAGAACTTGGCTGGCTCCTGTCCAGCTCCTGGATGAGAAGGCTCTCTGGGAGCATCCCAGAACATGGGATAGGGCTGGGGCCACTCCAAAGCACCCAGAAAAACTCTGCTGACATTGGTGTTGATGCAGACATGGCCCAAGACACAAATTCTGCCTTTATTTCCAGAGGGAGCTGTGGTCTGAGGACCCTCCATTTCTGAGGAGAAGGTTTTGGGGGGAGGCAGAGGAGTTGCTGCTTTCTGCACCTGCAGCACATCCACGTTTTGTGCCTGGTTTGTCCTCTTGGAAAACCACAATCCACTCCTGCAGGGGTGAACCCTGACGTTTCCTCAGCACTAAGTGGATAGCTGGAGTGCAGAGATGTGCATGGACCTCAGCAGCTACGAGACTGGAATGGCAGATCTGAGCAGTCAGAGCTCTCAGTGCTGGACCTCACAGCCTTGGCTGCTGTGGATGTGATTCTGTGTGTGCTGCTTGTAAGGTGAAATGAAGAATAATGCAGAAGATGGAAACCTCATGTCCAGGAGCACCCAGCAGGGCTGGAACTCCCTCCTGGAGCTGCAGGTCTCTGATGTTTAACTGGATTCCACCCCAGACCTGACTCAAGGGTAATGGCAAAGCTCTCCTGGGCTGCTGTGGGAGGAAAAACCACGTTCTAATTCTAAAGGTCTCATTGATGCAGAGTAAATTCTGGCATGTTCACAGGCTCTTGAATCTCCTGGTTCACAGCACAGCCTAAGCAGGTCCTTTATGTTCCCTGACACTCGTTAGGAAGTTTTAAGAGATTGAAGAGAATGGAAAAATCAGATTTAGTCATTTCTTTTACAATATGCCCCTAAAAGGAGCCTCATAAAATATGAATTCCACTGAATGTGCTTGTTTCTAAATTCAGAACATGTGTCCAAGCGAATTTGTAGCTGAGGAAATGAAGGACAAACTGCCTGGGATGGGAGATGAGTAGACAGGCAGCTGCCCTTTCCCTGCCCTGCCGTGCCTGCCGGGCCCTTCTGCCTGCCAGGGCATTTCCCAAAATATTTTGCACCCCAGGCACCCCCCCTTGCTGTGCAGGGCTCCTGCCTGATGCAGCTGGGTGCTCCCATCCTCATCCCCTCAGCCTCAGTTTGCAATGCTGGTGTTAGATGTGGGTATGGGAACAAGGGGATGCCTCAGCCCCTTCCTGGGGCTTCCCTGGGTTTTGCTCCCTCCACCCCCAAGGACTGACCCTGACACTTACACGGGAGGAGGGGAGATTTTCCTGCCCTGCCAAATGTTTTGGGTTCAGCAAACCTCCCCTGCCAACCACTCTGGGCTGGGAAGAGTAGCTCTCAAAAACCATTTGCAGCATAAAAGCTTGGCAGAGTAAATTGCTTTTGATCTGTGCAAATAATTCCCTTGGCAGTTTTGGGGAGGTTTTTGTATCCGTTTTTACTGTGTTAACTTTCTGTTTGTAATAATTAATTTCACGATAATCAGCTCAACATTGTGAAACGCAGAATCATTTCAAACCAGAAATGTCTTTTATTTTGCAAATATCAAGGCTGAAACACGAACAAAGACAAAAATGTCCCAGAGGCAGCCACGAAGTGGGGGTTGGTGCAGCCTTCTCCATGCAGAAGTTCAGTTTTGCCAAACAGACATTTTCTAAAGTCCCCGTCTTGTGCTGAGGACTTAAGTGGCCTCCAAGTCAATATTTTTTCCCTCCTCTTTAATTTTCTTGGTTTTTAAGATATGATAAAGTCTGGCTGCAACCCTTCTGGGGCAGCAGCCCTGGCTGAGCTAATTTCTGTCCAGAGTGGGAACAGGGATCCAGGGAGGGAAGAGCAATGGGAATGTTCAGCTGGGTGTCCTGGGCCATCCTAAATGACCAAACACGGCCTGAGGCGGGGGAAGCTGGGGTGAAATCGGCCCTATCTCAAGATGTCAGAACCAAATCTCCAGCCCTTCCTGCCCCAGTGGAGGCTGCTTTTTCCCAGCAGTGGATAATCTGGTGCCATCCCAGTGGATGTGATCCACCCACGCCAGGGGAGCTGTGGGGCTTTTATGGGACTTTTGGGCTGGGTCCCCACGTGCCCCCCACTGAACCCTGCCTGGCTGCTGGAATGCTGCTCAGGCCTTGCTGGGGATGATTAACCTGACATTTAATTGGGGACAGCACCTGGGCGTTTGCTCCTTCTCAGCCTCTGCTCCTCTCCATTAAAACCGTAACAACCCCAAGGAGTGATTTTATGGTGCTGAGAAGGGTCAAACACATTTGCTCTTTGATGAGAGGAGCTGTAAAATCCTTAACTGGGAGCTGGATGGATCAGGCTTTCTGAGCATAAACAGGCAGAGGAAAAATGTGGAGATGGTCTGATGGGTCAGTCAGGGAGAGGAGAGAGACGGATGCATTAAATACAGACCCACTCAGCCGTCCATCCATCTCCTCTCAGCCTGCACTGGGAGCAGAGCTTGCTGCCCACCATGGGAAGTGCAGCAGGCTCAGGAGCAGGATGTATGGTGCAGGAGCAGATGGATGGCTGGACAGCTTCCCACCAATCCATCTCCATCTGTCCTCATACCTCAATCTCTATCCAGTCTAGTGATGCACACAGATAGAGCTGGAGGCCTCTGTGGGGAGATGGACAGGGACTGAGTTTAGGGTGCTGTGGAGAGAGAGAGGGTTTGTTCACCCCAGAGCTGCCTGAGGAGGGTGACAAGGACAGGACACTGTTCATGCAGCAGCCCTGCCCTTGCTCCTGCCAGCTCTGCCCTGGCTGTGCCCAGGGCTCCTGATAACTGTGCTGTGCTTCCCTGCTCACCCAGGCTCTGCCTTTGGAGGGGAAACATTTCAGAGCAGGGAAAAAAAAGAGTCAAATTTAAAATATCTTTTCTTTTTTTGCCTCTCCAGCTGCTGATGTCCTTTCCTGGGGCCTGAATGCAGGATCATTGAACAGAAAGTTATTGTGAAAGTCACTGCATTGGCTTTTCCTGTGCAAATAACACCGGATTCCAGAGCCTCTGGAATTGCCACATGGATCAAGCTGGACAGCTGGAGTCTGCATCCCAGTCCGCCCTCGGCACACAGGGCCCTGCCATGTCCTGAGGTGTCCGCAGCCACCCAAGGATGACAAGGAGCTGACTGCAAGGGGGTGAGTTCCCCTGCAAGGACCTCAGCTCCACCCGGATTTTGGGACATGGCAGCCCTGCTCTGTCCTGGAATGGTGACCCAGGAGCTTCTGAACAGTAGGCTCAGTGAATTTTTAGGGAGAAGGATTGAATCATAGAATCATTCGGGTTGGAAAGGCTCTCTAAGACTGTCGAGTCCAACTATCACCCAGCACTGCCAAGGTCACATCCACATGGCTTTTAAACCCCGGCAGGGATGGGCACTCCAACCCTCCCTGGGCAGCCCCTGCCAAGGCCTGAGCACCCTTTCCATGCAGAAATTCCTGCTGATGTCCCCCCTGCCCCTCCCCTGGCCCAGCCTGAGGCCGTTCCCTCTCCTCCTGTCCCTGTTCCCTGCCAGCAGAGCCTGACCCCCCCCGGCTGCCCCCTCCTGTCAGGGAGCTGTGCAGAGCCACAAGGTCCCCCCTGAGCCTCCTTTGCTCCAGGCTGAGCCCCTTTCCCAGCTCCCTCAGCCTCTCCTGGGGCTCCAGCCCCTTCCCCAGCTCCGTTCCCTTCCCTGGACACGTCCCAGCCGCTCCATGTCCTTCTTGTCCTGAGGGACCCCAAACTGAGCCCACGATGCCAGTGCAGGGACATTCGGGATATGGATGCAGTGCCAGGTATCTCCAGCAGGCACCCACTTGGCATAGCTCCCCACATCTCATCTCTCTGCTCTTCCAGACCCCTTCCCAAACCCTGCAATTACCAAAATCCTGGCACTTCCCTGCCAGAGCCGCTGTTCCACCCCGAGTGATTCCAGGAAGAGCCTCCGCTCCCTGCCCATCAATCCCGAGGCTGCAGCGGGGCTGCGATCCCAGCGCAGCTTTGAGCCTCTGCTCCGTGTGCCCGGATCGATGGAGGACCCCTGAGTGAGACGCCGATAAAAACGATCCCGATAATGAATCCGGGGCTGCGCTGCGGGCTGCGCTCGCGTACCCGGCAATAAAAGATCCTGACCCCGAGTGGTTGGTTGGATACCAGGAAATCTGCCCATGGGTTTAACGACCCTTGGTTGGAGTTCTGAGCAGAGAGCAGACACGGACAGGAGGAGGTAGGTGGAGTGGAGGTGAAGTATCAAACACGTTGTTTGAATTTATCTCATTCCCCGCTTTTAGCCTCTTCCTCACCGCGCCACAGCGGCAGGCCTGGCAGTCCCTGGGAATTACGGCGCCTTTGGGGCCCCTTCCTCATCTCCCATAGATTTGTCCTAGGATAGGGCCCGCCCTGACAGCCACCAGTGTGGGCAGGGTGTGCGGTGGGGGCTGCAGTGGGGTCCTGGGGCGTCATCCTGCAGCTCCCGGTGATCTTCCCAGATGTAGGAAATCCCTGGGTACTTCCCCCAGCCCAAGGGCGCTGTCCTCCCATGTCCAGTGGTCGCTGACCCCGCTGTCCCCGGGCACAGCCCCGAATCCCCGCCCCACTCTGGTGAGACACAGCCCCATGAGGAGCTCAGCACGGATGGAAACCAGCAGGGAGCTGCACGGGTGGGGGATTTTTACACTCATCCCTCTGCAAGTGCTGCTGGAAGGGGAAGTTCATTGGCTGTCAATATTGCCCTGCTGTGATAAAAGCTTAAAGAGCTGCTTTGCAGCTGCCCACTGCGAGGAACAGGCTTTGAGTGTTTCCAGAGTGAAGCGATCCATCACAGCTCACGGCTCTTCCCACTGGGAGCGATTGCAGCCCCGCACCTGCCAGGGACACCCCCAGGAAGGCGATCTCCAGCAGCGGCACAACCAAACACGTATTGTTCCCAAAGTGAGTGCTTTGCTCTCGGGTAGCTCCTCATGTGTCAGCCTCGAAGGGAGTTAAAATAAAAAGGGTTTGGAATCTCCAGCCCTGCTTTCCAGCAGGGAAACTGAGGCAGGGGCAGCTCCAGTCTCTCCTGTGCCTCTCACCGACCACTGGCACAGCCTCCTAGTGAGACCCTGCACACACTTTGTGAACTGGAAACTTCCTACAGGTGTTTTGTCCAATTTCTGAAGGACACTGAGCTCTGAAAAAGCTCCATGCTGTGAGTATGGGGTGTGGATTGGTGCTTTCTCCCACCTCTGTCATTTTTGGATGTTTTAGTTATTTTCCAGCAAATCTGACAGAGGAATTGAGGTTCACGATGCTTCTGCCACCTTCTGTCAGCAGAAGCTGAGCAGAGGAGGAAGTCCCCGGGATGACCTGAGTGAAGCTCCATCAGATGTTGGAGCAGAGGCACAGGATGGGGGAGGAAAAGGACATTTAATGGCAGGAAAAGCCTCATCAGAGCTCACAGCCCCCCATGAGACCCAAAGCTGCAGCACACAGCCAATTTGCAGTCCAATACCCACGTTAGTATTGGGTTTTTCCTCCCAGTTTTTCTGAGTTCCTGTGGCTCTGTGTGTGTAGGGGTGTGGCGGGGAGCCTGCGCTGCACTGGGCAAAACCCATGCAGGGAGGCTGGAAAAGGGGGTCAAGGCACCAGTCAAAACAGCCAAATTTACATGAGATGAGACAGGGACCCCTTTCCTCCCCACTGCCAGCCTGGAACTGTGCCCCTGAGCCTGTCCTGACATGATCTCACGTGGAATTGCATCAGTTTTCTGTACAAAACCAGGATTTGATGGAACTGTTTGAGTATGTCTCAGCTTAGATGTTCCGAAGCTGCATATGAAAGCTCCAGAAAGTTATTTATTTCAGCCCATTTAAAGTGTTTTTGCTGATGTATTCTGCAGAGTGGGTTTAGAGTGTGAGCTCTTTAGTAAAATCATTTCTGTATTAATGAGACCTAACCCAAAGCCATTAAACGTGACTTTAAAGGAATATCTCAGCGAATCTCTCACATTGAGATGGAAGGGAGCAGACAGAGAGTGTTTGTAAACTTCCACGTCGTCAAATCAAACTGGAACTCATTAAATACAGCAAAATAATTCACTGAATAATTCACTCGGGTTGAATATGAAAGATTTGGACAACCTTGGGTTGTTTGATTGAAAAACAGCTTATTTTTTATGCTCCTGTGTATGTGACAAAGTAAAAATATGAGCAGAAGGTGGGGAGCTCTGCCACCTTGGTGTTGAGGGCCTTCCTTGGAGGAAGGTTTAGTAAAGCTGAATTCTGACAAATTCAGCCTGGGAGGAGGGTGGGATTTGCTGGGCAGGGTCAGCCTGGCTGGCTCTGAGGGGGTTTTAAGCATTTCTCATCTCTGATGCTCTGGTAGGGCTGCAGCAGCTCTGGGGAGCTTGGGGGGTCTGAGCTCGGGCCACAAAGTGTTATCTGAGGGTCCAGGTCAGCTCTGTGTCCACAGGAGGCTGTTCTGCATCAGGCCAGGCTTTGAGGTGCTGGGGAGAGTGGGAACCAAGCATTCCATGGTTTTCCTTGTCCTCTAACTCCTGCCTGTCTTGGGGGATCTCCAGCTGTTCCAGAAGCTGCCCCAGCCCTGTGTTGAGGCTGTGTTTCCAGCACAGCTGCTGTGCAAAGTTTGGGGCTGTGCTGCACCTTTGGTGCCTGCAGAGCCACGGAGCAGCTCCAGGGGCAGCTGAGGTTCATGATGGAATCCAGGCTTGGGGCTGGATCCATGGCTCCAGCAGCCTGTGCCAGGAGTGCTTTCCCTGCATGGACCCCCATCCCTGGCAGGGAGAACAGCCTGCTCCAAAAGGAGAAAGAAGCCCTTATCCCACTGTGTGAGTGTGCAGGCCAGTGGTTTGGTGTGGGCTGAACTCCCAGGATATCTCTTTGGCTCAGGAAGTGATCCCCCTTGTTCCACACTTGAGGAAACTCTGGCAGAAACTCGAGGAATCCTCTCCCCTCCATGCCCCCTCCTGCTTTAACCCCCTCACGGCTCCGCTGAGGTGACTCCACAATCTGCTCCAGAACCTCCCAGCAGAAGGGACAGCTTCAAACAAAATACAATTTTACAGTTCATTTCAGGTAATCACAGAGTCTATGTTCCAAAATGATCCTCTCGGCATTGCCCATGCAGAGAGGCGATAGCTGATTGGCATTCCATTACTAAACAGCTAAGCCATTCATAATGCACAAAAACAGACTTGATGGAAAGATTTGATCCAGTTTTCAAGCCAGACTAATTCAAAACCCAGGGCTCTATAAATCAGAGCAAATGTCTTTTAATAAAAAAAAATATAGCCAGAGCCCAATCAGGTCTGTGATTTATGCCTGTATCCCATTAAACTGAAGGACAAGCCAGGGGAGCAGGGCTGTCCCTGCATCCTGGATTCCTGGCTGCCCAATAATAAACATGTTCAGCTGAACTCTCCCTCCTGTTGCTGCCAGCAGGGCCAGGGCCAGGGCCAGGGCCAGGGCCAGCACAGAGGGACAGAGGATGGGGCAGGGCAGACCTGGCAGCACCAAGGTCATGGGAAGGAGCTAAACCTCCCTGTCTGCTGGCAGCTCCACCACTCTTTGAAAGCCCAGCACCTCCTCCAGGCTCAGCAAGGCACAGCAAGTGGGGCTCAGGCTGCACCGAGTCCCCGAGCCCGGGCTTTGTCCCTGCTCCCCAGGACAGAACTCGCACCCAGACCTCGCTGCCCGTGCCCTGGTGCTGTTTGTTCACTCTCCAGTTCATAAGGAGCTGGTGCAGCTGGGGGCTGTTAACATCTGTTGGCAATCCCGAGCTCACAGGGAAGAGGATGCTATCGTTCAGGAACCGACAGTGACATTTTAAAAGCCATGTCTGAAATCCCCAAACAATTAAGAGGCATCTTTTTACATTCCCTCCCTGTCTGAGGCACTGCACAGGCGAGGCACCAGCTGAGAAGTACATGTTGATCTTGACAGGAAAAGCTACGATTAATGAATAATGGAGCACCAGCAATATATAACTTCCAGGCGGAGCCATCATAATTCAATCCAAACAGTAATATCAGGGTCTTTTCTTGGAGGAGTCTAAGCAGCAGTTAAATATTAAATAAAAAAGATGACATTTTATTTTATTTTCCTTTGGCAATTCTGCATCTCCTGATTCGAAGAAGCAGAAGGTAGAAAGTGCCACCACGGAGGGGGAAGGAAAGTTTAAATGCAAATTCACCTGCCCCCAGCCTGGACTATAAAAGTGTTAACGAGGGAAAGGGAGGGTAGGGTTGCAGCACTGTGCTGCGCCCCCCAGACTGATTTACCGCCTGGAATTGTGCCCTTTGTCTTTTCATCATCACTCAGATCGCTGAGATTGTTCAAGGAAAAAGCTTCAAACTTTTTTCCCTGGTTTTGTGTGCCTGGGAAGATGTGTTCTTTAAAAACCCAATAATTCACCACCAGCATGGGAACCTTGCTCAGTCATCCTGAGCAGAAGCAGGTTTGATCACATTAATGCAATGGGTTCTGCTTGCTCTCAGTGTGGCCTTTTCCCCTTTTCTTCTCTGAAGTTCTGCTCCTGTGCAGGGCCCCAGAGGCCCCTCCCAGCTGCCACCAGCACTTCAGCTCTGCTTCACATCTCCCCTCGCTCCCTCTGGCCCTGGCCCCTTCTCCCAGCCCACCTTCTCCCCATTAGAGCAGAAACCTCCAGTGCGGCCTCTCTGCACCTCATTAAATCCTCATTTCTTTCCGACTCTCACACCAGCTCTTCCCTAGGGAATCGCTGGGCCTGAGCGATTCCATCAATTCCCCGAGCACTGCCCGCTCCGGTGCTCCCACGAGCGGCTCCACGGGCACCCTCGGGCAGCTGGTGTTCGCCTCCCTGCCCGCTCCCACACCCGCCTGCACACCAGTGACTGCCCCGACCTGGGCACGGCTCAGCCCTCAGGGTGAAGCTGCCCTCACCCACTGCCCTCCTGTCCTCGGTATTTCTTACACAAACGGCGGTGACTCCTCTGCCAGTGACCAAAGCTGTGCTCTGTGTCCTCCAGAAACAGCTCCTGGCGAGGAGCAAAGCCCGAGCTCATGGGCAGGACGAGGATTCAGGGTGAAGCAGTGGGTGCCTGCTGGGTGCAGGGTGCTCACACTCGCCCCCTCTCCCTAAAGCTCATCCAGAAAATGTTTGGCAAATGCGTGGGATTAACTCTTGGTTGCTTTTTCCACCTGGAAGGACAAAACCTCTCCTGTGTGTCCTGGCTCTGCTGTTCCACAGGGAGCAGGGGGCAGGCTGAGGGCATTCCTGGCATGGGAAACAAAGCCTTAATTCACACTAAATCGGTTCTGCTGCAAGCTGAGCCCAGCTCCCATGTGTTCAAGGGGGTGAGCAGTGACCCCTGAGCTCCTAAAGGGATCTGTGCTCCCTCACCGGGCTCAGGGCTCTCCCTGGAGCTGGGAGGGCATCAGGCATGTTTTGTCCCAGTGGAACTGGAAGAAAAAGAGAGAGGAGAAGTGTCTGAGCTGACCCTGCTGTGAGGGCTGGCTGAGGAGCACGGGGTCCTTTAGCCCCAGAGATCCAGTGCTCCCGCAGAACTGGGAGTGCTGGGGACAGCAGCAGCACCAGTGGTGCCCCCGTGGGTCCTGGTTGTGTTCCCAGCTCCAGGCTCTGCAATAACAGAGCTGATCCATCAGATGAGGCACAGAAACACCAATGGGGGAGGCTCAGATCCTAAACTCGGCCTGGCTGTCGGGTTTTATCCCTGAACCAACAGAGCCACGCAGCACAAACCCTCCATGGAAAGGTCCAAACAGAGGCATCCCAGTGGAAGGGCTTGGGGCAACAACAGCCCAGCCAGGCAGAGAGCCCCAGGCACAGGGCAAAGCCTCGTCCCCGACAGCCGGCGGCGAGACAGAGCCGAGCACAAACCAAACAGAGCTAAGCTGCAGTGCAGGGTTTCAAACACTCTCCAGCAGATCTGCCCCGGGAGCAGCTTTTGTTTCCTTCCTTGTTTCTTTGCCAGCCATCCGTGGAAGGTTTGTTTGCTTTCTGACCCCCCTTCACAAAAGAACAATATTTTACCATTAGCTCTTTAGCTATTTTATTATTTTTTTTTTTTTATTTTACTTATTTAAAGTCCTTGGCATATTTTGGAGGAGGTGAAGAGGAGGGATAACAGGGTACAAACACCTTGTAAGGCCTTTAAGTCTGCCCAGATAAGAGAACTGCACTAAATCATCTCCAAAAAGAGAGCAGAGGTTCAGATAAGACTCTGCTTTCAAAGTATCTCAGTAACTCCATTAGAGAGAGAACTGGTAAAAAGCAGCAAGATGGAGCAAAACAGATCTTCCTGGGAGTTTAATTTTTGTCTCAATGGAATTAGAAGGAACTCTTTTAACAAACAGGCTTTTCTTCCCCAAGGAAAGGATTTTATTCCCTAGTAAGAAGTGATGGGAGAAGAGGAAACATTCCCAGGGTGTACCAGGGGAGGTTCAGACTGGATTTTTGGAGACATTTCTTCATGGAAAGGAGTTGTCCAGTCTTGGCACAGCTGCCCAGGGTAGTGGTGGAGTCACCATCCCTGGAGGGGTTTACAAGACTCGTGGCACCTGGGGACGGGGATCAGAGGAAGTTTAGAACTTGCACTGAGGCCAAGGTGTGCCCAGAGCAGCTGAGGCTGCTCCTGGAGCCCTGGAAGTGCCCCAGGCCAGGCTGGATGGAGTTTGGAGCAGCCTGGGACAGTGGGAGGTGTCCCTGCATTGGAACAAGATGGTCTTTGAAGGTCCCTTCCAACCCCAACCCACTTTGGGATTCTGACTGGGAGAGGGGAGTGTGGTCAGGAGGTTTCCCTGCTGAGGATGGAATTTGTTAAGCTTTTGGCAGAATTTTTTTTTTCCGTGAGTTCTGCCTGCTTCCTGTGCAAATTTCAATATTTCATCAGGAAAACAAAAGCTTCTTGGCTTTCAGTCGATGTTTTATGTGTTTTGAGCAGGATGTTGTGACACACTTGATGTGTTTCCAAGGGAAATGGAAGCTCCTCCTGCCCGAGCTCTCGGTGCTATCACTGCTCCTTCCTTCACCAGCTCTGGCTGCTGAATCTGATTCGGGTCCCACCCTGAACCCGATTTCCTCAGAGCAATAAAGGAAATAACTGCAGTGCCCGAGGCTATTTAAAACTCTCTCCAGGAGGCACAAATCACCCACGGGATGTGCCGGCAGCACACGCTGCTCTCTCGCATCCCGAGGGAAAACAGGGGAGGCAGGGAGAGAGGGAAGGGAGGCAGGAGAGAGGGAAGGGAGGCAGGGAGAGAGGAAAGGGAGGCAGGAGAGANAAACAATCTAAGGAGAGAGGGAAGGGAGGCAGGGAGAGAGGGAAGGGGAGGCAGGGAGAGAGGGAAGGGAGGCAGGAGAGAGGGAAGGGAGGCAGAGCCGCTCCCTCGGCGCCCCCGCTCTGGGATGCTCCTGGGGAAGGAAGATATCCAGGACCTCGGGGCCCTGAGCCAAACCCAGCGGGTGCCTCACCAAAACAGCATTGCTCATCCGCGCAGCGTTCCCAGGGAATCAGGTGTTAATGGGGTGTCACATTTGTCTTGCTGACAGCTGGCATCACCGATAAGAATTAATCAGCTGTAAATAAATAAATAAACGAGTGAAAGTGATAAACCCCATCCAATATCTACTAACAGGCTATTTGTGATTTTTTTTTTTTTTTTTTTTTTTTTTTGGTGTTTCTCTTATCTTACACAGAGGAAGAGGGGAGAAAGCAGCGAGGAAGATAAAACTGTTGGGTAAATCCAGCATGGCTGGATTATGCTAGCGGAGCCAGTATTCCGGTGCTGTGGAGCAGACATCTGCTCCGTGCTCTGCCTGATAGCGGCCACAGGCGGCTTTATCACCACTGCGCTTTCCAGGCAAATATTTTTCAAGTGCAAGCAGGGTCTTCCAAAGCCCTGCACATCCACGTGCACACCCAACAGGCACAAATGAAGGGTTTCTGCAGGATTTGTGCTGGAATGGGCCTGGGCTGAAGGGAGGGGATCTCCCTGGAACAGTTGTTAGCGAGCTGCAAGATAATCAATAATCCTGATGGAGACGCAATGGGTTCCTGGAGCCTGGAGTTTATGATATTGCCATAAATAGAAATAATTGATTGTCCATTACTGGGAAGGGTATTGAAAATTCTGTGGGTATTTGTCCTTCCTGGGAAATAACTTTGTTTATAGGTGCAGCCTGGAGCACGCCAGGGCCCATCCTTCCTGCTCTGGTCACACCAGGGTGGGGACTTTGACTGGGATGACCAAGTCACAGATGGTGCCTCGGAGACTTTACGGGAGGGGTTCTGTGTCCTGCCTGCCTTAAGGACCCTCTGCTCCCACCCTGGGATGATCCAGCTCTGCTCTGACCCTTTTACTCCTACGATTTCCCGAAGCAAAGCCACGTCTCTAAACATTCAATGCAGCCACTGTATCTCCACAGAAATATCAATGGGATCTTGTCTGTTAAAATCCAATCTATTTGAGCATATAATTTTGCCAGAGTCAGAATCTATTAGTGAAATCTCAGCCCCGGTGACAAGATAACAGAATCCTCAAATTAAATAGGGTTTCCACAATTACAGCGTCTCCCTTTCTCTCCCAGCATTAACACCATAAATGCTGCTGTCAGACAAGATAAAATCTGAATTCTATCCTGACAAGGCAAATGTTATCAGAGATCAGTTAATTACGCACTGGATTTCAGCAGAGGCAAATAAACCCCCTGCGGGTTTGTGTGGAAACTGCTGTCTTCCCACCAGCTCCTCCCTGGGCCACCAGCCACGATTCCCTCATCCCTCCCTGCCTCTCCAGCACACAGGAAACGGGATCCACATTTTCTGCTGGTGTCAGGCCTTGCCCCCAGCCCAGGGCAGGATGCTGACGGGGAGAGGTGCGGGGGGTTTGAAATGTTTCCTGCAGGAAGGGACTTGAACAGGAGACAAAACCTGCTGGCTTTGATAGGAGGCTCCGTGGCTCTGCAAAGAGCTCCTTCAACCCAACTCATTCTGCGTTTCATTGATTTATTTCATTAAAACAATTGTTTCCCTGCAGGAGCTGTCAGAATGGACACACATCTTCTCTTATCCCGTAGCTGCTTCCCTCCAGCTGGGAGTTTTTTCTTCCTGTTCTTTGTATTTGCAAATAAGGTATTTAAGCCTCGTTTTGAGTGGCAGCCCGAGTTGGAGGGGGATGTTTTCCAGCTGCTGTGAGTTCACGTGGAGCCGTGTTCCAACCCTCTCCAGCAGCACCGCGGATGGGTGGGACCTTCCTCTGCTGCATCCCGAGGTCCCGATGGAGGCATGGGAAGGCTCCTATTGAGAGCTGTCAGCCACAGGTGCTGCACAGAGCAAGAAACAGGAACCAAATTCAGAAAATTACACAGAAAAGCAGAGCTTGTGGATATCTCTGACGGCTGCATTTAAAATCCTCTTCAGTCCTGCAGGGTGACCACTCTGCTGGTTTTTGGCTTAAACAGAGACACCGCAAGTGAAGGACACAGCCCAAGCACCTGGTGCTGCTTTGGTGACTCTGCCCTTGTCCCCCAGCCCTGCCTGTCTCTCCCAGCTCTGTTTCCCCTGCTCTGTTTCCTCCTGCCCTGCATTGTGGCTGCTCCTGGGGCCGGTAGCTCCAGCGCAGCCCAGGCAGGAGGGACACGCACAGGGACGTTTGCGTGCTGCTGGTGCTCCGAGAGGATGGATGTTCTTTGGGTTAAATGCTCACTGAGGAGAGCTGATGATGCTCCATTAGGCTGAAGTGATGGGCTCCCCTTCCCAATCCCACCCCATCCGTGGGCAGCGGGGTCTGGCAGTGCTCCAGCCCCTGCTGCTCTCCTGCAATTCCCATCGCTCCGGACCGATCTGCTGCCATTCTCCACTGCTGCCCAGGGGAGGGTTCCTCACAGCCCTCACCCTGCCTGGGGATCAGGGCTGGGCACTCAGCACCTGGATGGGCTTCCTGGAGAACAGGAACAGGTTGGGAAATCCCACTGGGGTGGGAGTGTGGCAATGACTCAGCTCCATGGTGGGGCTGGGAGAACATGGTGGGACTGGGAGAAGCACAAAATTTGGGCCTCTCGACTTGTTCCTTCCTCTCCTTCTCTCTCCACCTCCACCTCTCTTCTCCACCCTCCTGTTTCATTCCCCCCTGGATCAGCCTTTCCTGAGGACACGCTGATCTTTGGAGTGCCAGGATTTGTGGCAGTTGCTGTTCAGACACAGGAGCTCTGCCCCCATCCAGGTGTAATTAATGCTACCAACAGCCTGAGCTCGGTGCAGCAGCTGTTATTTAAACTGGGAGGAAAAAAACAAGAAAAGAGAATAAAGAAAAAGGACACATAATTTATGGATCCAGGGTGAAGAGAGGGCCCTGGTGGGGATTGTTTAGGAGCTGTCCCAGCTCTCCTCTCGAGGGATTGGTGTCCCTGTGCTTAAGCTTAGCCCAAGAAGGTCAGAGAATCATGGAATTATCTGGGTTGAAGGGACCTTAAATCCCATCTCATTCCAACCCCTGCCATGGGCAGGGAACTTGCTCTAGACCAGGTTACTCTGAGCCCTGTCCCTGCATCTCAGTGCTGGAAGTAAATACGAGGAAGCCCAGCCCAAATCAAGGTAAAAATTAAGATTCTCATTGTTTAAATGGGAGCCAACTCCCTGAAAGTGAGAGATGGTGGGAGCCCCGCTGTTCATTCCTTTGGTTCCACACCTGGGGACAGGCCCTGCCATTCCTGCTGGGACACTGCAGCTCCATCCAGCACAGTGGGGCCCATTGGTAAAGGCCCCGCTGCCGCCTGATTTCTCTTTCCCATTCCGCACACCGAGCGCTTCCTCTCCCGTGTTAAGCAGAGGAAAAGGGCAGAACAAATTGGAATGTGCAAAATGCTCGTTCCTTGCACTTCCCACCTGGCTGGTGTCTCCCACTGGGCTGTTTGGGGGTGTCCATCATTGCATTCACCAAGGGCACCGTTATTAGTTTTGTCACTTCCTTGCCAAACATGAAGATATCAATTCTCCCCTGCCCTAGATAAAATGGGGAGCTGCTGCTTTCATGGTTAAGGAGCCCCAGGCAATGCCATACTGGTCTGACTGGTGTGACAGCTCCTGGGCTGGCTGGTGGCTCCCAGGGACTCAGTGAAACCCTCACTCCTGCTTTGGGATGATGCATTTTACACCAAGGCACAGGCACAGCCATAAAATAAAGCAGAGCTTAATTGCAAAGAAAAACAGGGATAGGAACGGAGCAACAACTTCAGGATTTATTTGCTTGTGGGAGGCAGCAGAGGTGGGGCATTGGCAGGAACTGACTTGGAGGGAGCTGCAGATCCGTTCCCTGAGAACACAGATCCCTTCCCTGCCCGGAATTTACACCAAGCCCTCTAAGTACATCCTCCACCAGGGCTTCCATCACATCAGACTTGTCAAACGTGGGTAATGCAGATGAAACACTTTAAAAGAATCTCATTTTCAGGACAAGCTGATCACTCTTTCCTTGAAAATAAAGCCCTTGTAAAAGATCTTAATTTAAGCAGGCAAAGATTAAGCTGCCCAGAGTGATTGCCTGCTTCTGCTGCAGAATTTCCTGGCATTTAGCACGAGGCTGCTCATGGTGTGCCACGAGCTTTGAGCCCCATCCTGCTGAAAAATGGCAGCTGGGGCAAGAAAGAGACCCAGGGGAGGCCGTGAAGCCCAAAGTGACTCTTGCAGAAAAGTAGAGGCAGGTCCCAGTTTTGCCCTGCTCCCATGTCCAGCTCACCTGGAGCCCCTTCAGGCCCTGCAAGGGGCTCGGAGCTTCTCCTCTCCAGCTGAGCACCCCCAGCTCTCCCAGCCTGGCTCCAGGGGGGCTCCAGCCCTGCAGCAGCTCCAGGGGTGTTGAGCTTCACCTGTGGGGAAGGACCTCAGTCCCTGGAGGTAACAGAGTCCCTCAAGGACCTTGGCGCAGCCTGTCACACCTTCCTGACCTTCTGTGATCCCAGAACTGAAGGCAAATTGAAGATTTTGTCTCCTAAACAGTGGCTCAGGAGAAGTGTGAGCAGCAGCTGAGTCAGTGCTGGCCCAGCTGGAGGGGGAGCTTTTTGTTCATAAGGGCACAGTGTCACAGCACACTGAGAGCTGGTGTAAGAGGGGAAAACAGGGATAAAAGGAGCAGTCAGAGGAAGAAATCAAGTGAACAAAGCTCATTTCCTTGAGGTATTTGAGCTTCTGATCAACTCCAGTGTCTGCAAGCAGCAGGAAGCCCTATTTATATATTATTTATTTTTGGCTTAAAAGGAAGCATTCTCATCTGTGACAACTTCTGCCTGGATTTTTGTGCCATCTTCTTTTCTTTTCCCTGTGTTTGTCTTTGTTTCTTCTTTTTCTTTTGGGGGATCTTGACAGAGCTGCTCTGCCTCTGTTGGCTTTTGTAGACACAGCTTCAAGGCCTGACCTAGGTGTAACTCTTGTCCATGGCCTCGGGCCCTGCCTCCCCTCCTGCCCCGGCTCTGATCTTCCTGAAGCTTCACATCCCCAGTCCAGGGCTGCTTTGTGCTGCTGACTGGGGAGGGGTAGAGTGGAGCACGTTGCTGCCTGTCCCTGGAGGAGAACTTCCCATCATTGATGTGGAAAGTGGAAAATGAAATCGACGACTGCACTCTTTATCTTCAGGGAACAATTCTTTCTCCCCATCCCCTCCCTGCAGATGTGGAAGCATCTCAGTTCAGGGAAGCCCTCGGAGCGCAGGAGGCACATTTATTTACAGCACCAGTGACCTGGGACCTGTGCTTTGCGTTCATTGCTCCCTGACACCCCTCAGACAGGACTCCTCGTGCCTGGAATGCCACGGCTGCGCTGCCTTTTGCAGTCATTTAAACCTGGCCTGAAAATCGTGAGGAAAACCCAATTGCTGAGTTCAGACAGGCCTGCAGGAATGGCACATCGGGAAAGTGAAACAGCATTCCTTGGATTGACCCACAGACAGGGACACTTCAGAGAACAATGGGTGCAGAAAACTTTAAAAATATTCCTTTCAGGTCCTCAGGAGTGCTCCGTGCCTCTCCCCACTGCTGTGCCACAGCGCCGTCCCGCAACCTGCAGGGGGAAAGCCCCTGCACATCTGTGCACAGCTGGAGGCAATGGGGCTCGCTGGCCAGGTGGAAAATGGGCATTTGTAGGTACAAGGCCTTTGATTTTCCACTGGGAAAAGAGCACAGGCAGCCAGAGACAGGAGTGTAAATCAGAGCTCACTGATCCGGATCCAGGAATGCTTCTGGATCAATATTTAGAAGAGTGAGGTAGGAAAGGCAACCACACTCCCTTTCCATCCATCAGCTCTACACAGGGCTGCTTATCTCATCTATTTCCTATCTCTCATCTCCTCCCAGGCTTCTCTCTCCCCATATCTGCAGCACCATCGAGCCCTCTGATAATTCCCCCGTGTTCCAGCCTCGCTTCTACAAGAGAAGAATCCCAACACCGAGACCTCTTTTCACTCTTTCCTCATGTGCAGGAGGCTGGGGAGTGAAATGAGGATCCGAGCTGCTGACACAGAGCTTCCTCCTGCCCAGGCTCCTACCCCCCACTCCCTGCTGGTGGAGGTTGTTGTGATCTGCTGGGAAAGACTTCGCGCCCCGGCAGCTCCAGGTAAGGAACTGCAGCTGCTTTCCTGTTTGCCTTGCTGGAGCCAGCAGCAGCAACGTTTGGATGCCGCCGAGAGGGTCAGTACCCTGTAAATGTCAGGCTCCTGGAGCCCTTTGGGACAGCCACCCTCGGTGTCCCCTCACGCCGTGGGGCTGGCATTACAGCTGAGGAACAAGTGCCTGCAAAGGGACTCAGAGACGTGCCTTGATCTGAGGCAGCTTTCGCCTCACACAGCTGGCTCTGCCCACTGGGCAGGGGTTTGCAGCTGAAATGCCACCAGTGCTCTGCAGCCCCTTATTTCTCTGAGCTGAGATAGCTCCTGATTCCCATGGCATCCTCTGCTCTCTCTGGGGTGCTGTCCTTGGGGGAGCCTGGGGACAGGGAAGTGCCATTATCTCCCTGGTGCAGATGGGAAGTGCCTGGCTGCGGCCCAAATCCCCCCTCCAGGATACATGGGGCAATATTTATTAATTAAAAACACAGTAGCTTGTGGTGGGATGGACATGAAATTAAATCTGTATCACTGTCCCACAGGAGGTGAGAGTCCTCTTCTTGGAGATGAAGCAGAACTCCAGGCGTGGATCATCCCTAAAGCAGCCCTCAGGAATAACATCCCAGGAATGTGTCTGTGGAGGTAGGGCTGTAAAAACACCTGAAGCTGAGTAAGACAAATGCCTCTGACATCCATGGGAGTGAGACTTGGGTTTATTCCTGGGATATTTGGGGTCTGACTGACTCAGAGGGCCCTCTGGGCAGTTTGGGAAGGAGTTTGTTGTTGAGCACTGCTGGCTCCTCACAGACCCCTCACCCCGGGCTGCCCTTCCGGCTCCCAGCACCTGCCCTCTGGAAAGACCTTTTCATGCCATAGGCTTAACCCTAAAGCCTGGCTTTAAAGTGGGAGATCTGCTTTAATTAGACGGGAAGTCTGACTGCTACACTCACTTCTATCTCCACATACAGGTATTCCCAGCAGCATCTTCTTCCCAGAGCTTTTGGGAATTGTTCCAAACCAGCAGAGTGGAGGAAGGCACAGGAGGGCAGGTTCCTTTGTGGGGAGGTGTGAGCTGAGTGTTGATAGAGAACTTTGGTGTCAGTTCAGACAAGTTTGTGCAGGCAGCAAAGTTCACATTTATGTGCAAATGAGGAGAGAGTCACACTGAACAGGAGGGAGAGGATGCTAATGAATGTTCTGCCAGGCTTTAAGGAAAAGATATTGCCCAATGCTGTGGAAAATTAAAATTTGTTTCTAATATGTATGGTAAATTTAATGCTAAAGACCAAAGATAAGTGGGAAGGGAATTTAATCCGAGCTGACCCCATTTCTGCTGGAATGTCATTTGCTGTACTTTCTGCTCCCCCCACCCCAGAAACCAGAGACACTCTAATTAGTTCTTGCATCTTGCACATAAATTATTGCTCCCAAACATTGAGAGGAGAATGTGGGGGATGCTTGGAAAGGCAAGGGAACCACCCTGGATCCACTGTGCTTCCAGGAGATCACAAAGGGAGGGACTGGGGCTGCAGAGTCACTCCTGACTGGCAGGAGGGGGAGTTCTGGGTTCTCAGTGCTCTTGTGGAGGTCACTGCTGTGAGATGTGGTGGCCACGGCATGACTGGGATTAAATTCACTCTGGGGTGAAAAGACCTGCCTGACTAAAGAGGATCTGTAGTGTGCAGGGCTTGGCTGGTCTGAGGTTCCTTGAGATGGATCCAGCTTCCAGCTTTTTCAGGATTTAACATGCTGCCCACACTGCACACAAAAATCCAAGGATCCTCCTTTGCATTAAACTCTGAATTCACATAAACTGATCCAGCTATCCAAAAGCTGATTTGCAAAAAATCCCTTGCCAGGCAAAAGATGAAACCAGAGGACCCCTTCCAGCCTTCATTCTTAGAGGAAAAGATTCAGAAATAACATGATTTATGGAAATTCCCTAGGAACAGATCAGAGTTTGAGCTTTATCTGCCTTAAATAGTTCCCTGTGAGGCTTAAGGAAGCTTTTCCCCCAGGGTGGATTTTCAGCCACAGCACAGGTTCCCCCCAAGGCACTGAACTCGAAGAGTTCAGGAAATGCAAAGGGTGTTAAAGCTGAGCCTCAAAGAGCACCCCAGGCATGGACTGAGCTCCTCCAGAGTCCAGCCCTGACCTGGCCCCTCTGCTGTGCCGACCTTCCCCTGCCAGCTCCCAGCAGCTCTGCTCCCCGATGGAAATGAGCCCATCTGCCGCTGGTGGAGCTCAGCAAACTCAGCAGCAGCTGATCAAAGTTTGCAGTGCAGATGAAACGCCTTGGAACTCGTCTCGGGGAGGTTCAGGTCCCTCCGTGCCCCGCTGATGGAATTTCATTGGCTTGTGGCTGTGACAGGTTATAATCAACCTGTCCAATTTTAATTTCAGCCATGGCTACGTGGCAGATTTGTGTTTATTTTTTTAATGATCTGCTCTATTTAAATGGTGAAAGTGCCCTGATAAAAGAAAGTACTCCCAAAGCCATTTTCTCCAGGCAACTGGAAAAGTTCCTCCTGCAACTGATGTGTTTAAATGTCAGTGCCCAGGAGAGAGATGTTGAGGGAGAGTGGTTCCTCCTAAAGGGTTAATTACTCTTTGTTGGACTAAGAGAAAATGGCTTCAAACAGCCAAGCCAGTGACCTGTGTGGAGAGCTTCACATGGGAAATGTGATTTGGCCCCTGAGGGAGAATTCACCACTCCAGGACCCAGGAAAGGGTCACCTGTGCCCAGCAAGAAGGACTCGGTCCCAAGAGATCGTCCACACAAAGCCCTGCAGGGAAAGAACCGACTCCATTCCACAGGAGATGGGCTCCAAACACTTCACTGGGGTCACTGGGCACAGCCAAATCTTCTGTCTGGAGCTGAGCTGTGAAATGAAGGTGTCACTCTCCTCGTTAGCTCCTCCTGTCACCCCGATTGCCTGGCAGAAGGCACAGGGGAGCTGGAACACTCCCAAATCAGAAATGAGAGGTCTTGCTTTGGTTAAAAATAATTTCAGGAATAATTGTAATTCCTTGCTTCTGTATGAATTACTGGGAAGGGGGACACAGATTATGCTTGTGATCAGGTCATCAGATATATTTTCAGTGATCACATGAGTGTAGGTGGAGCTGCCACAGGGTTTTTCTCTCTCTGAAAAGACAGGCCAGTGGAATCTGGAGCTTTAGTGGGAATTGTCATCGTTGGACAGAGAGCCCGTGCCCTGCAAGGTGTGAGGGCAGCAGGAGGGTTGGGCACAGGGCCAGCCCAGCTCCAGCTGCCCACGAGTGTCTGTGGGGTTTGCTCTGTGCCAACCCCTCGGGAAATCTGTGGGAGCCCGGCGGGGAGTGCCAGCTCTGGGATGAGGCTTTGCAGGGGATGATCTGGAACTGTCTGTCATCATTACAGCACTTGGCTCTCCAAACCCAGCCTGACAGGAGCGTTTTGTCCCAGGGGGTGAGGACATGATCAAAGAGGACACCTTCCCCGGCCACTTTGGGCCCGGCCATCCCTGCCCATCCTGGCACAGAACTGGGATTCTGCTCCACGCCAGGGGGAATTCAAAATCCAGTGTTTTCACCAGCCTGGGTGAGAGCTGCTGTGGCTGTGGGAAGTGTGTGGGGTGGGCAGAGAGTGGCTGGGGTGTGCTGTGTCTGGGCACCACTTCAAACCACGGTGAGAACCAGCACGGCCCTGCGGAGTTCTGTGCCGGTGTAATTACCTCTGCTGGGCATGGGGGATATTTTTAGCCTGCTTGCCTAAGGAATTTAAGCTTATATGATGATGGAATGAACGCTTGAGCGTTCCTGCATGTTTATTCTGACCTTAATAATTTTTGAACCCATTGGCACTTTCAAGTAGATTTGATGGGGGAGGAAGGCAGCCTCAAGTACAATTAAGGCTTTATCCACACTGTGGAAACACTGGTCAGGTAGAGGAGAGAAGGCCCATAAATGCTCCCAATCAGCATTCCTTGCTTGAACAACAGGCCAGAGTGTGGGCTTCTACCTCGCCAGTCATCACAGACTCCACACCAGGGGAGAGAATTTAGCAAAACCCACTGGAACGGCAGGAAGGGATTTGATCGGAGCTTGCAATCAGGCATGAAATGCAGATCTTAGGGAAACAGGGCTTTGTTCCTCCGTGTGCTGATGGAACTGCACATTAACTGCTGATTAGTTGTATCAGCACAAAGGCAAGCGTGGATTTAGTTGGAGGGATAAAGCCACTCGTGGTAGCTCAGCTTGTTCCTCCTCCCCACGTAAGTGCATTTGTGTCAGTCACGTTGTTTGCTGCACTCACGGAGTTAATGCTGCTCTCACTTTGGGGCATAAACAGGGCTTAAAAACCCAGAGTATTTCATGTGGAGAATGTGGTGCTGGGGTAAACCCAGCCAGCTGTCAGATTTGGTTCTCTGCTGTACTTAAAGTGACGCGGATTAGGACCGGGGAAGGGAGTTCTTACGGCAAATCCTCAGCGTTGCTGCTCCTCAGAGGCTGCGATAGAGCTGGGCTGGGAGAGGCCTGGGGGGCTCAGCTCTGGGGGCTTCAGAGAGACCCCTCCTTAACCCAGCCCTAAACCCCAGCATGGCCAAGCATCCTTTCTGCCTCCCTCACAGCTTTTCCAGGTGGGAAAACCACATCCCTCTCCCACATTTTGGAATGAGCAGCAGGTACCCACATCCCCCCAGCTCCCCAGCTTCTCCCCCTGGTTTTCCTGCAGGGAGATATCCATGATGGTTCCATGTTCTTCAAACATGCACGGGAGCCTTCTTAAAATTAACATCGTCTTCATTTCATTTAGCATAACTCACACTGGGGCTTAATACAGTTCAGCAAATCCACTGGAAATTTCGGCTTTTGCTTAATTCAGATTCATTTTGCAGAGAGTCCCTGCATGGACAAATCTCCTGTGGAGCCTGACAGCAGCCAAGCCTCGCCACGTGTGGTCACAGGGACAAACTGGTCAGAATTAGCTCAGATGTGTTCTGTGTACCCTCCTTCCTGCTGCCAGCTGAATGATGGGCAAACGCCTTCCAGCTGCACCAGTCCCTTCCAGCCTCCCGAATTCCTTCCAGCCTCACCAGTCCCTTCCAGCCTCCCACCCTCACACCCACCCCAATTACAGCTCCGGCCGTCGCTGGGGACACGGGTTACAAAGCTGAGCCCAGAGCAGCTGGGGGTGGGAAGTGATGCTCCATCTCAGCCCGATGGCCTGGCAGAGCCACCACAGCTCCGAGGTGAGAAAGCTGCCATAGAATCCAGTGCCAGAGGGGAGTTCACGGGAATGCCCCAGATCCCAGGCTGGGAACTGTGGCGTCTCCACAGAAACAAGCCCCACTGCAGGGCAGGGCTGTTGCTCCCGAGGTGCACCCCGTTCCTGCCTCCAGGGCGATGGGTGGTGTGTTGGCAGAGTGACTTTGATTAAGTCACCAGGAGCCCTGTGGGTCTGTGCCAGCTCTGCTCTGCACAGCCCAGCAAAGAAACCCCATAAAAACATCCCTTGTCCTGCTCCTGCCAGCTCGGAGCAGCTGGAATCGCACCGATGACAACACAGCAACTCCAGGATCATCAAAGCTTCCCCAGACTGTTCCTCAAAGGTCTGTTTGCCATAAACCAGCTGGGTGAAAAGCACAGGGAGCACTGAGGAACAACATCCCTGTTGGACAGGGCTGGGAGCACCCGGGACTGGTGGGAGGTGGTGAAATGGGATGGGCTTTCGGGTTCCTCCCAACCCAACCACCCAATAATTCTGTGATGATTTAGGATGGGAAAGCTCTGCAGGTGCTGACCTCTGTGCAATCAGAGCACCCCAAGAGCTGTCCGTACCCCAAACCAGCCTGGCCTTCCGGGTGCCCTCAGTCCCCTGGGAATGCAGCAGCTCCATCCTGGAGCTCCAGCTGCCATTTCAGCACGCCCAAGGCACCAGTGCAGGGTCAGGGCGTTCCTCACCCGCTGCCCTGGGGCCCGACGGGAGGGGCCTGCATGCTCCCCTGCACGGGGTGAATTCAAGACACCGCGAAACTCATTCCGTGTGCAGCCTCCTCGGGCGGGGGGGAGCCCAGGCCGGGAGCCGGGTGCTCATTAAAGCCTCTGCCGGGGAGGGTGTAATGAGCCGGTTTTATGGCTACACTAATTCCTTCCTATCACGTTGGTGGCTGTGGATTCACGGGGGACGCGAGAAGAGGGAAGATCAGAGCGGGCTGGAGCTCTGGGATGCACTGAGGGTGGGAAGTACAGGGCAGAGCCGAGGCGGGAGAGGAATGTCCCCAGGTGCCCTACGGCGCTGGCACACGGACCTTTAAAATACACATTGAGCGTTAAAGGGAACCCTCTGCTCGCGGGATCTGAGCACCAGCAGCTCCGAGGGTGCTTTCATGCCCGGGGCTCAGCCTTGCAGACGTCGCTCCCCGCGGTGGCCGCAGGCTGACCAGAAGCGCTGAGCACACCGTGGGTATCCCTGTGCCCCAGGGGGCACCGCTGGGACCCCGTGGGCAGAGCTGGCGGTGCTGCATCACTCTCCACCCTCACTGCACGGCCTGAAGGAGCGTAGGAAGAGCGAAACCTCAGAGGATGGAGCCTGGAAAGGAGCCTGGAGCTCTCCCCAAAGTTTTAACCCGGGGCCTCTCCCCCTCTCCTTCAGGCTTGTTGTAACGCAGGTATTTCCTAAATTTGTGCAAAGGGATGATCCATGATTAACAGCCACTTTAATGAATAGCTAATCAATTTCTATGGGTTGCTATAGAGTTTAATAAATCAAGGCCAGGCTGATTACAGCTATGGCTTGTGGCCATCCTGTAATCCCTTCTCTGATGTGCTTCTAATAGTCTGGAACCTCCACTGCTGCTGTCAGGAGCTCATTTAAAACACCAGGCAGTGTTTTTTAACAGGCTAAAAGCACAGGGTGAGTGAATATTCCTCTCTACTTGTAAGTCACATGACCCTCCGTAGTGGCAAATTTGGGTCCAAACCAACGTCCATCGAGAGCCTTGGCAAGGAGAGGGACTCCTGGAGCTCAGAGGAGAAGCTGGGAGAGAGATGTAACTGTAGGAAAGGTGATGCTGAGCTGGACTGGGGTCCTGTGGGGGCTGAGAGGAGCAAGGAGAGAACTCCTGGGAGGGAGGGAATAGGGAAAGGGTGGCCGGACCCCCTCCTGGTCTGTCTGACCCCCTCCTGGTCTGTCCGACCCTCTGCAGCAGTTCCAGTGCTCAGGCTCTGCAGGAGCTGAGGGCTGTCCTTGGGCCTCACGTTCCAAAGTCATGGATAGATTTATCCTGAACTTCCTGTGCCCTTCCTTCCACGGTCACTGGCAGCTGGGGCTCCAGGGACCTCTGGAGGTCATCTGCTCGCTCAGGGTCACCTCGCTCAGGGTGTCACAGGGTCACCCTTTAACCTGCTTGTCCTGCAGCCACACATTCTTTGTGCAGTCCCAGTGGGAATCACTTTGAGGGGAGTGTTTGTGTGGCTGGACAAGGCAAAGAGATGGAAAATGTCTCTCTGAAATGTCTGAACTTTGCCCACAAACTCCCAGGAGGGGCTGGGGGCCATTTCACAGCCTGGATGTCCCCAGAAGGTCACCCTGGCTCTTCCCGAGGCTGTGTCCTGCCAGCCAGGGGGGACAGCAATTTTCCAAAGGACAAACAGGAGTTCAGTACTGGAGCTGATCCCTCAGAGAGGCAGGATTTCCGCTGTTCTCCAGTCCCTGTGTTTTCAGAGCCATCAAGACAAAAGAGAATCACGGTACATTAAAAAAGCCAAGCAAACTGTGAGCCTGAATGTTTAAAGCCACATAGCCGGTAGGGTTGGCTTTTTTTATATTCCAATTTTTTTTCTTTCCATCTTGATTCACACGACTCTTTGGAAGAAGCCCCATCTGCTAAATACAGACTGAAACCTGTAGCTGCCTGGAAAGAGAAGTGTGGTGATTTCTGAAAAACTCCAGCCTATAAAAGCTGACACACAGCCCCTCACACTCTCTAAAAACCATCTCCTGGTGGATTTATTAGTCTTAGGCAACAGCAGTTGGTCTGAAAAGAAAATGTATTTAACCTTTCTTTTTAATTGTCGCACTGTTAACCTGTCAGTTCTACACGGGGCTGTTAATAATTCCGCTTTAAATGTCTCAAAAGAACTTTCATGTTTAAATATTAAACACTAAAACTTGGGTACACTTAGCAGAGAATGGAAGCAGCGCTCAGAGCAGTGAATGTGGCTCAAAGCAGAGTCCACTGGAGTGCGTGGGAATTGTCACTTGGAATCCAACAAGCCCAGACACGGCGTGGGCTGCAAATCCTGGCCCCAGGGTCAGACTCTCGGAGCTTTAACCAGGCTGGGCAGTGGGGTTTAGCCTGGGAAGGACCTCGTTAGACCTTTAAAGCTGGGCTTTACCTTCACCTTAAGGTAAGATGCACACTGAGGGGCAGAATTTATTAATCAGGCTGAGCTGACTGCACTTTAACTGTTCCTGTGAGAGGTGAGCACGGATCACCTGGGCTGTGGGGGAGCTTTTAGCTGGGAATCAGCTCCCAGTTTGGTTAAAGAAGAGTCCTGTGGTAAAAGCCATGGTTTGATACCATCATGGATCAAAACCTTCCTCCCGTGGCACAAAGACATCCCAGCCTGGCGCACACCCCTGGCAGCTCTTGCTCTCCCCTTCCCACCGGCGATGTTTGGGGAGCCCTTCCCAGCAGGGATATCTGGGGAGCTCTTCCCACCAGGGATGTTTGGGGAGCCCTTCCCAGCAGGGATATCTGGGGAGCCCTTTCCAGCAGGTATATTTGGGGAGCCCTTCCCAGCAGGGATATCTGGGGAGCCCTTGCCAGCAAGGATATCTGGGGAGCCCACGTTGCTGTGCGGTGCAGCCTCGGTGACACCTCCCCACTTCCCTAGGCCAGTGCCCTGCCAGAGCCCTGTGGTCTCTGCTCTACCCCCTCCAAACCTGGAACAAACTCCTAGAGGCTTTCTGAGCCTGGCCAGGGCACCATGGACCATTCACAGGGGTCAGGAGAACAGGACAGGGGCGATACCACATCCATATCCCATCCTGGCCCTTCCAGTGGGGACGTTTGCATCCCTGGGGTGCCACGGGGTGAATCCAGCATTGCTGGTGGAGGTGGCACCATTCAGAGCCTCTCAGATGTGCTGAGGCTCCTGAGCACTTCTCACCCTCAGCTGCTGATGCAGAAAGCAACTAAATGAGTGTAATTTATGCACCACAGGAAAGGTGTGAGTTAAAATAACTCCCAGCCTAAAAGAGCCTCCACGTGGGGAAAGGGAGAGAGGGGGAGATTAAATCTGTGCCACGTCAGAGTGTCAGCACTGAATTTGGCCCCGGGCCTCAAAGCTTTTAAAAATAAGGAGTAAGTTTGGTTTGGAGGAGGTCACACACAGCTCTGCTCCCCTCTCCAGGACTTTCCTGGCCAAGGCAGGCAAGGCTGAGCAGGTTGAGGAGTGGGGCTGGCTGGGAGCAGGGCTGGTGCTGAATTTCCCAGTGCTGCTCCCTCCGTGCCCACTCTCACCTGTGCCAGGCACAGAGAAAGCAGGGCCATCCTCCCAGCACCAGGAATGCCCATTCCAGCCACGGAGCAGCAGCTCCCTCACAGCCCAGCCCTGAGCTGACCTTCCCTCACTTGGATGCTGCCTCCTGCTCCAGACGTGTCGTTCCCCGGCCAGGTGGCTCCTGCTGTGTCAGGGATTTATTGCCATCAATACTTTGCAGTGACCCGAATATTCCCCAGGCTGGTGTCACCCTGCCTGATGCCCACTTAGTGTTTAATTGTCCCCGGGGGCGGCACTGGTATCGATGTCTGTGACCTGCTGCCACCCCAGCGGGTGATGCGATGACAGGGCTGCGTGCTCGGTGCCACCGCCGGTGCCGAGCCGCTGGCACTCCGTGCCTGTGACTTGTGCGTCAACCCCAGGGCAGGGAGCTGATTTGGAATATAATGAATAAATATCCCCGGGTTGGAAGAGGGGAGGCTGTCAAAGGCGTTCTAAAAATAGTTGGTAATTGGCTTTGTAGCAGGCCGGTTGTTGTCTGTCTCAGAATCCACAGCTCGCTCCTGGTGCACCCCCGAGCTCCTGAGCTGGGCTCCAGGGCATGGGCACCGCCTGGCCCGGCTGCCAACACCCAGCAGAGGATGGTCCTCAGCACAGGGCAAGGCCCTGCCCCACAGGGATGGGAGCACAGCTGTCCCTCGGGGCACTGGGGACAGCTCCAAAGGGGCCAGGCCAGGAATCCCGGGGGATTTACTGCCCCATACCGATCCCCATGACTTGGCTGCACTGACTCCCACCATGGGCTCCTCAACTCCAGAACTCTCCCTGCTTAGCAACTTTGGTTTGGAAAGAAAAAATTTCTTTAAAAGTCAAGTTTCCTGGCTGAAGTGTTTGTGCCGAGGGCAGAGCCTGATCTGCGGGGCACAGAACTCAGTGGAAGAGGCCTGGTGGAGCCCCTGCTGAGTGGGTGGCAGGGGGAGAGCTCAGCCAGCTCCTGCCCCATCCATCCACAGAGACCCCAGGGCCCCCAGCCCCACGACAGGGCTCATCCCCCGGCTGGATTTATCCCACGGGACAGAACAGCCGGGTTGCTGGGCCTGGAGTGCAGCAGCCGCCCTCAGAACGCTGCTCACGGCAGCAGAACTGCCTGCTCTGTCCCAGCTGGGAGTTCTGGAGTGTCTTGGTTTGAAAGAC
>VXAC01004206.1:9178-54810 GCA_013399225.1 Rhipidura dahli
TTTTTTTTTTTTGTCAGAGGAAAAGCCTATAAACATAGACAAAGGACTAATTATAAAATACCAGGTAAAAAAACAGAGAGACAAGAAAATGACCAGCTGAAAAATGCAGTGAGCAGGGAAAAAAAAAGAGGATTTCATGGTAGAGTTCTCGAAGCAATTCCACCAGCAAAGCATGAACTATTCCCAGGCCATAATACCATAATTTAAATCAAGCAGGAGCACATGGGTGGTAAGAAAGATGTGATTTAGCCCTCCCTTCTCTCCCCTGGCATCTTTTGCTCTTGTTTCCCCTTTGCCAACAGCAGCTCTCATTTATGGAGAGCCAGATGAGAGCTTTGAGCCAGCTGAAAAGCAGCTCAGGTGGCTTTGCCCCGCTCACAGCCCTCCTACATCCTGAATTTTCCCTGAAACTGTATTGTTATTATTGCCCTGCTCAAGGATTTACCCACCCAGCCAAGGGATCTGTGAGTTCCTCACCCACGTCATTGGTTCAGGAGAATATTCCTTGCTGGAAATGTCGTGTCTGGTTCAGGACAATCTTCTTTTTGTAGCATTTATTGAGGTGAGGTACAAGGAACCAGCTGTCCGAGGTTGCAGTGCTTTTTTAGCTTTCCCCATGGCTGGGATATTGTAATCCCTTCAATGCTTTTTCTCACTGATGCAGGACTTGAGTGTATCCAAGGAGTTCAAGGAGAATTTGACATGAAATGGCCCTTTCTGTGCTAACTTTGCTGCGGGGAGGAAACCCACTAGAAAGTGCAAGGAGCGACGAATTTCTGCGTTAAGAACAGAAGAGCGCATTCATGTCACGGGGTATTCTGGCAAATGTTTTTGCCTGCTGGATTTAGGCACAGTTTTAAGTGAGATTCCTGTCATTTAAAGCAGCCTCAGCAGGATTAACAGCTGAGGTGTTCTACTTGTCTCACCTGGGGGGGTCAATCTTCTGCGAGCCCACAGGTAGCAGCTGGTCGTGCATAAAATGCCTCATGGAAAGTGGAGGATGGAGAAATGCAAATATTTAGGCTTGTAAGAGAGTGTAAAAATGGCTTTAGGATCCTGCCTGGCCGATGGGATTTCAGTGAACAGCCTTAGGGCTAAATCACTGATTTCATAGTTACAATGGCTAATTTCTGACTGACTGCAACCAAAGCTAAATGTCTGCTGCAAACACCAGGGATGCCAAGTTTCTGTTTCATTTTCTCGAGTCAAGAATCACTCAGAATCCCTGAAGGTCTCTGGTTCAAACTCTTTCTTTTAAGGAGGATCAGCAGTGAATTGTGACCAGCTTGCTCAGGGCTTTTTTCAGTCAGATCTGGAAAAACTCCACATCCTATTCTTGTGTTTAGTTATCCCCACAGTTCAGTGTTACTCACAGCCTGGATGGATGTGTGTGCCATTTCCTCCCATATTCCCTCCTTTCTTTCACTTATCATTAAAGACATTAAGATATTAAATAGGACAAGTCTCAGGACAAACCTCTGAGGATCTGCAGTTGTATCCAGCTGTCTTGGGGTGACTGCTTATGATGTGTATCCCCCATTGCTGCTCCACGCCCAAAAATTAACTTTTGTGCCTTTCTGTACCTTTAAACAGATCCTGAGAGGGGGAACAGAAAAAAACTGAGAGAACTTTTCAAAGCAGTTGTTCAAGGACACAGACTCTCACTGCTCTGTGTCCTGCTGTGGCAGTGAGAGCAGAGGAAGCACTCATTGCTTTCCAGCCAGCTTTGGGCTCCTTTCTCCGAAGGGAGATGGAGAGTTGAGCTTTGTTTTCTTGGGACTTTTGGGGTTTTTTTCCCTTCCTCTCTTCTGGACTATTTCAACAACATCAGAACACATTGGGAGAATTTTTCCATTGAGGCCCCAGAGGTGGCCCACACTGACCCAACTCCGAGGAGGAGGAGGAGAGACCCCACCTACAGAAGGACTCTGAACAGGTTTCTCTCCACAGAGAGAGGTATTATTAATTAGCATTATTATCCTTTTCCCATGTGTTAGTTAAATAAATAGTATTTTATCTCTTTCACTTTCCTCCAAGAAAAATTTCTTTTTTCCCCAAACCTGAGGTAGGGGAGGGGTTGGTTGTATCCTGCCTTCTCTCAGAGGATATTCTCCTCCAAATTTGGCCAAACTGGCACACCAACCCACAGATGGAACACAAACTGTAAGTGCTGGGGTTTTTTTTCTGTGCCCCTTTCACCACCCTGGAGCTCTTACTAAAGAGAGATGGGACTATCACAGTTATACACAATTTATTACTTAAAACAACAAACAAGGCATCAGTGTCAGAGGCGTGGGATTGGTGACAAGTTGCCATAATGGAAGATAGCCACGAGCTTCGAGGTTACCTGGCAATTTATAACTTAGGGATGCTGAGAAAGCCTCAGCAGGGAATTTCTTCAGCTCTCTGCAGCATTTTGTAAGAGCTCTGTCTTTCCCATGCAAGCTGTCTAAAACAAAGTTACCATTTTTGTAAACATTTGCACCCGTGGCTGTTTGCTGGATTGTTACGGTTTTAACAAGAAAAACAGTTGTGAAGGGATGGCTTAGAATTTGGCCAATCCCCTCAAGGGGTGGATGGCCAGGGGACCAATTACTTTATCCCATTTAACTCACTTTTTGTGAACTAACATATAAAAGCCTCGGGAAAAAGCCATTAAAGGGCTTGCTGCCATTTCTACCTGACCCTGGACTTTGTGTGGTTTCTCTACCCATCCGCGGTGCCACAGTGACAATAACTTTCTAGTCCAATAGGCAATTAAAAGGAAACTTTGTTTTGATTTTATGACCTGTCACCTGTAGTAGTTTCCACTGCAATGTGTTTTAACCAGTAATTTGTCTGCTCATGTACACATATCTACTTCTATTATAACATCTTAATTCTTAACTTAAACTATAAAATCACATTACTGCACTTAAAGCCCTCCACCATAACACCCAATACAGATTCTTACTTAAAACTATAGAAACCTAGGTTTTTAATTCTTCTGCTTAAAGTCTTCTATAGCTTTGCCATCCCATTGGCCCAAGCTTCTTCCAGGGCTGCAAATCAAACCCATTATTAACTGCTGACGTTTTTACTTCTCTGTTTCCTACAACAAACATTATTTTCAATCCCAGAGTCCAGATGCTTTCTGCTCATCTGGTTGGGCGTCAATGGCTTGGCTTGGATACAGGGATGTTGTGAAAGAACAGCTTGGAGACATTTTCCCTCTTCATCTGGAACTACCCTGCTGTCCTTGGCCATGAGGATGGGAGACCTGGGAGTGCCCTCAGCCATCCCTCTCTGGTCCATCCCATCTGCTCTCACCAGCTTCACTGAGTCAAGATTTCTCAAGAGATATATGAGATCAATTCTTTTCTACTGTTGGTGTTTCCTCCTCTCCCTGAGTGCTGTCTGTGCGTGTGAAGCCCTGGAAGACTTTGTTGGTGCAGACCTGGGCAAAGAATTCCTTGAGTAACTCAGCCTAAGGTGTATCCACTGAGCTTTAGCCTGAGTCAGCTGTGAGCCCCCATTTCCCTTCTTTATTTTTATCACTTTGCAGTAGATGCTCTTGTTGCCATTTTTCTTGCCAGTCTCCATTGGCAAGAAAATCTCTTGCCAATATCTATAATTGAGATTCAGCTCTCCATCCTCTGGACAATATTTCTGCATTCCTCCTTTGTAGCATTTCCTCCTTGCTTCCATCTTTTCTTTTGTACATTCTTTTACACTCTTTGATTCCCTTTTTAGGCAAACCAGGCTCTGTTCACGTCTTTATTTTCCTCAGGGTTGTGACAAGGTTAGTTTTTGGTGGGGGGGGGGGTTGTCTGTAAAGACCAGGTCTATTGAGCACCTTTGCCCTTCAAAGATGCCACCCATGAGATCCCATCTATGAGGAGGCTGAATAAACTAAATTCAGGGTTTGTTCATCCTCAAGACTTCTCCACATCCCCCTGATTTGGTGTCACTCACAGGACCTGGTGCTCTGTCACCCACCGGATTTGGGTCAGTAACAGTGAACATTTATTTTATATTTGATAGAACCATGGAATGGTTTGGGTTGGAAGAGACAACAAAGATGATCCAATTCCAACCCCTACCACAGCCAGAGACACCTTCCACTATCCCAGGCTGCTCCAGCCTGGCCTTGGACACTGTCAGGGATCCAGGGGCAGCCACAGCTTCTCTGGGAAATCATTTCCAGAGCCTCCTCACCCTCACAGGGAAGGGCTTTTTCCTGATATCCAATCCAAACCTACTCTTATTCACCTACACCTAATTCACGGTGTCTTCTCTCACTGTGGCACCCCAGCCTAAACAATTCTGCAATTTTGTGATTTGACTAAAATTAAAAGGTTTAATTTTTTGTGTTGCTTTTGCAATATTCTCTAAACAATCAATTTGAGAGGGAGATTTTCAGGCAAGGAACTTGAAGGGAAAAGACAAATCTGGCCATAACTCAGCCCCTTGTGCCCAGGTATTTTAACATCTGGAATGCACTGCTGCCTGTGGTAATGCCTCTGCAATACTGTAACCCAGCAGGATGCTTTAATGAGAGTTTCAACCCTAAACCCACAACATCAATGAAATTTATAGTTGTGAACATTATTCAAACATAGTTTTGGGGGTTTCAGTTCCCATTTTATGTTCATGTAGGATGAGAGGTCATTGTGTTGGCTGGCCAGAGTCCTCCTTGCACTTGGAATTTCTATAAAATAATAAAATATTGTTTATTACTCTTGACAGCACTCTTAGTAGGCACTACAGGGTGGGGAGGAGGTTATTTGTATAAAAACTTGTGCTAGAACCTCTCTCTCACTATTTCAGCTGCTTTAATGTTCTTGAATGCCACAAGTGCCTTGCTCACATTTTGGAAAATACCACAAAAATGTTCAAAAAAAAGGCAAAATTTACATTAAATTCCAGTATCATCTTCTGTGATTGTAGAGATGCCATCTGATACTCTTCCTGATGGGTAAATTTATCTTCAGACATTTCATGTTTCCATGTTCATGTTCTTGTATCTCGTTGTGGTCTTTGGAATTGATACACAGAGCAAGATAGTTAAAGAGCACGAAAAAAAAAGAATAGAGAATTTCTTGAAGGAAAAAATTTTGGGGGGGAAAATGTGGTGAGCACTGTGATTGAACCACTCTGCAGAAAAACGAAATTGTGAAGTCTGCAAGTGATTAAGTTGAAAGAAAAGAAGGGAAGTCAATATGTAAAAAAATGCACGTACAGTTAATCTTTCTGGTAAGGAAAATCCGAGTTGTTTCTCCCAGAAAAGAAACCAAACTAACGAGCACACACCATTTACAGAGCTCTGAAGTCAGGGGAGGGCAGGCAGCAGGCTGTGAGGAGATCTTTATTATCATTGGCTCCATGTTAATTCCAGCACAATCTCAGCAAGCAGTAAAAAGAAATCCGTGTGTCTCTTGCACTGTCAGCCTGGGAATGAACAACTTCCCCGTGTTGTGCCCTTTAAAGAATTTCTTCATGACCCTTCAAAGTCCAGCCTCAGTCTCTCCATGTAATAAGTTGTTACCTGCTGCCAAGTCTCCAAGAGCTGCATCATCTGATCTCTTAAATTGTATCTCTTTGGCGTAGAAGCCTGTGTTTTGGATTCCTAATTAGCTTCTTTCCTGCTCTGTTTATTTTCCTTCCCTCGTGGCAGCACATGATTTTTTTAACTTCTTTTTTTTTGTTATTTAAAAACAGATATGTGAATGGAGGAGCGAGAGAAATCAGAGTGTCCCAACAAAGCCTGTAATCTCTTCCTAACTGTGCATCCAAACTTAAATTAGATTTTCGTGTTGCAAAACCGTGGGCTCGGTGTTGTAATCAGGCTGCTCCCAGAAGACAGGGCTGAAGCTTCCTGAGCTTTGGGGGATTTTCTCCCTGAGGGGCTGGAGTGTGGCCAGGGAAGGGAACAGAGCTGGGAATGGGCTGGGAAACCCATCCTGGGAGGAGCAGCTGAGGGAGTTGGGAAAGGGGCTCAGCCTGGAGCAAAGGAGGCTCAGGGGGGACCTCATTGCTCCCTGACAGGAGTCAGTAAAAGTGAAAAGATGAGAGGAAATGGCCTCCAATTGCCCCGGGGGAGGCTCAGGGTGGAGATTGGGAACAATTTTTCCCTGCCAGAGTGGGGAGGCCTTGGGATGAGGTGCCCAGGGAGTGGTGGAGTCGCTGTCTCTGGGAGTGTTCAGGAGGAGTCTGGATGTGGCCCTTGGGGACAGGCTTTGGGGTGATGCTGCTGCTGCTGGGCTGGCTCTGGAAGGGAACCTTCCAACCCTGATGATTCTGTGATTTAGTGATGAGAAGAGGTAAAATTTCCTTCTAAAGATGGTGGATAGGTGGGCCTGGTCTCAGCTTGTGATCCACGGTGTCCAAAGGACACAATTACCACGGTGTGCCCATGGAAGGTGACTGGCAAAGAGATTTTCTGGCTGTTGGCCTTTGATGACATCTCCATGACTCAGGAATACTGGGAAAACTTTGTGGAGCCTGTTGCAGCTCCTGCTGGTTTGTGTGTGCCTGCCACGGCTGGGGGTGGCACTGGGTGATCTTCAAGGTCCCTTCCAACCCAAACCATCCCAGGAGTCTGTGATTTGTCATTAGCAAAGGCTTTTGTGATGCAGACTTTGCTTGGGCCTCCCATAACCCGCAGTTCTGATCATCATGAAAGCAAGTCAGGCATTTGGAAGATGCCCTGAAATCTCTGGGTTTCTTGTGTTTTGGTGCTGCCCCAGCCCCAGGAGTTGCTGATGTCCCATTTTTCAGCATGTAGAGCAGCAGGGGTGGATGTTGGCTCATCCAGAGTGTCTGTGGGACACTCACAGCCAGTCCTTGCTGCCCATGGACTTCCTCGATTTCAGAGCTTGAAACACCTCCCAAACCCATCTGAAATTCAGGGGAAATCCTTTTCAGTGGTACTTTTTTCTCTGATTTGGGCTGCCCTTACCCCCGAGCCAAGATTGCTTTTTCAGGAATGAACAACATCATGTTTGTGTCCGTGGTGACGCCTTTCCCTGGTCTTAAAATCAAGAGTCAAACACGGTCAGAAGGGAAAAAGGGATTTTACCTTGGGATTTATTGTAAGGATCCTCAGGTGCACCACGTCCAGGCTGAATGCACCCCAATGCACACCCACAATAGACCTGGTATCACATTATAGGTGTCACTAATTAGCACATCTATCAAAGATTCCCCAATGAGAGGCTCCAGTGAGCCCCCCTCCCCAAGGAACCTTCCCCTGGATGGTTCTGTCTCAGGTTACAAAATGTGTTCTGGAGAGGCCCTTGGGCTCTGGGCACACTGATCCCTCACTGCGAAGCTGCTGAAATGTTCAATCTCCCAGCCTGACAAACAAGCCCAAGGATGGAGGCAAAAAGCACCAAGAATACAGAAATTGTAAAAAGGGATAACAGGGGTATAAAAGAAAAGGCAAAAAATCCTCATGGCATCAGTGGGAGAAGCAGATTTGTGGGCTAGCCCATCACTTCTTGGGCTTACCTCCCAGGCAACATCTTGAACATGTTTTATCTCTTCAACCACTCTTCCTGAGAATGTGAAATGGAGGAGGATCGTGGTACAGTTCAGATCTGTGTTAAACTGCCTTGAACAAAGTTCTCACAGTGGGGTTTTTTCTTCTTTTCTTGTTTTTATTTTTTTTTTTTTAAGTGTAGCGTTGACTCATTTGGTGGTGTTAAAGTGCACTTTCTACTTATCCCCAGAGGAAAGTTAGTATTCTTTTAAGTGAAACTATTTTAAAAGCAGAACACAAGCCTAAAATAAGCCAGTGTTCTCTAGAGCTCTCAGAAGGTGTAGATTTATTTACTGTAGTTAAATCATAATTAGTTCTCAGGGGATAGTGTATCTTTTAAACTGCTTTATTGCCACCATATTGGTTTTCTAAATAATCAGAAACTGCTGCTCTTATATTTTGTAGCATGAACAAAAATTCGCTGTAAGTAGAAACAAATGTTTAGAATTGCTGGTTGTCACTTGCTGAAGATGAGGACTCCAAAAAAAAGGAGCACTTCAGGAAAAAAGTGAAGAAATACAAAACCTGTGTTATCAGCTCCCAAATGAGCTTTGGCTCTGACTTATTTCAGTCTAACAGATGTAATAATGTTTTACATTGGCATTCTTCTGTTCATCTTTTTTTTTTTTAATGTTCTGATGGGTTTGGGTCAGGACTAAATGTTCACCCAGAAAATGGAGGTGCAACGTTTACATAAAATATTAGCTGATATTTAAGCCTTGATTTTCATGAATGTAGTTTAGTGTTGCAGCTGATAAGCATGTGGGGTTTTTGGTTTTTTCCCCTAATTGGCAGGTTAATGTTCGAGTTGCCTGAGGAGATGGGTTTAATAGCAGTGGCTGTTCGACAAACACAAGGGAAAGGTGAGTGAATTTCCTTATTTTACTAAAAAATGTGTATTAAATACACAAAATAGGGAATTTTAAGATGCATGGGGAGCATTTTTGATAATACAGCCCACGGAATAAGCGTGTCCTCTTCTCCTCCTGCTTAAACTGTGGATTCAAACTCCAAACCCCAATGTTAACAAGAGACCAAAGTAAACATTTTCAGGATGTTTGGTGGCTTTTGCAGAAATGATTTAGTGGTCTCCTGCTTCCTGCCAAGAAAGTTTCACCAGTCACGCAAACGGCCATCACCACACTCAGTGTAACACAAGTCAGAGCTCCAAATCAAAACTAAAACTGGGTTAACTGGAACAAGACTGGGGCTTGACTTGCTCTGAGATTGAGCCTACAGGACCTGCCCGAGCTGATCAATGTAAGCAAGTCGTGTTTCTTGCCCAGAAAAATGCTGGCACTTCTTTGAAAGCCACATTTGTTCTACTGGAAGAGCAGAGTGTGTGGCCTGAGAAGCTTTTCCGAGCACAAATCCATGGAAAGATGATTGCCTGGATTTCAGCACGGAATGGCTCGGAATGTGGATGCATTTCTGGGTGCACACAGAGCATCTTCACAAATGCTTCTGCACTTGAGCAAAGCAGGACCTTTTAGAATGTGTCTGTCAGCAGAGACCAGGAAAATCCTGGAAGCAGGGGGTTTAGGACATGCTGGGAATTTGAGTAGCAGCTTGTACACTGGAATAACAGAATAGAATTACAGAATGGCCCAAGTGGCAGGGACCTTAAAGATCATTTTGTTCCACCCCCTGCTGCACCTTCCACAAAACCAGGTTGCTCAGAGCCCCATCCAACCTGGCCTGGAACACTTCCAGGGATGGGAATATTAAAAAACGTCCAGGTTTTTTGAAGAAAAAGCTTTGCACTTTAACCCTTTTCCTTTCAAACTTAGTTTGGAAGCTCCATTAAAGGACTTTTGGTAGACTCTTGGATGGATACCTTTAAATCTTTCTCTTCAGTTGTCTACATTCACAAAGTGATCTCTTTTTAGAAATATTCTTTTCTTGAGTTGAAATTACTTTTTGTCCTCTCCCTGCCCAGGTCGTGGTGGGAATGTTTGGCTCAGTCCTGTGGGCTGTGCCCTGTCCACTCTGCACATCTCCATCCCTCTCCATTCCAACCTAGGCCAGAGAATTCCTTTCATCCAACACCTGGTGTCCTTGGCAGTGGTCGAGGCAGTCCGATCAATACCAGGATATGAGGTATGTCCTTCTAATTTATCCCAAAATTCCTGCTTCCATTTTCACGAAATTCAGATTTTAGCTGTGGTTTTTTATTTATAGAATGGTTGAATGCATCATGCACCATTCAGCACTGAGCCAGTGGTAAACTTCACCTTGCTAATGTTTGATTATTGATATGTTTGAAGAAATCTTACATCCATATGTTGAATATTCTCTTATTGAGCTGATCAAGTGAACTGCACTCATTTCACTCATAATCCTATGAAATTTAAGCCTCAATCATCAGCAGTAAAGAAAAAGTCCATTTTGCTTGCCCAACAGTGGAGTTAATTTGTTTTGATTTTTGAAGGAGAAGGAGGAGGAGGGAAAAAATGAATAAAACTGACAAATCCCTTTCTGCTTTTTTGTTGGTGCTGTTTCAGTGGTCACTTTATCCCTTTTAAAGGATTTTTCCAACCCTTGTTTAAGGTTGAAAAACTGATTTCTAAAGCAAGAACTTAGGAGAATTGCTCTCGAGAGGGAATCAAGTGTCCTGTCATCAGTATTAAAATGAAGAACCAGTCTTCTTCATCACCTCATAGATCTCCTTTTTAATGTTACCATTTCCTAATATTTGCAAACTATAAAACTTTGGTATTTTACAGAAGTAGTTAACTAAAGCATATGTTTCCTATATTACAGAAAATCAATGACTTATACACATTTACACATGAACTTTATTATAGTGGCACCCAGTAGCTTTGCTGGAGTTTAGGGTCTGTCAGCCTTTCTATTAAAACCTTCGAAGTTCAGTGCTTCATAACCTGCCTGTAAAACCAAAATGCTTCAGGCTAAAATTTGCAATATAAAATATTTGGCTGGAGTGGATAATTTGACCACTTTAAAACGAAGGGACAGGAGTTAGTTTTATAAAATACAGGGCTGACTGGGGAAAGGAGCTAATTTATGAATGGAGGTGGTTTTGCTTCTGTGTGCCTGCCTTGGTGTACTGTGGCATTTTTTAATTTTATTCCATTCAAGAGGAAAAAGGTGACTGAAGTAGTAAATATTGATGTAAAAAATGTGGGTCAATAATGTGTGTACTGTGCTGAGCACTGGGAGGGTAAAGAGCTTTCTGTGACCAGCACAGATCTGCTGAACCTGAGGGGACATCAGCCCTTGGCAGGGGGGGAAACCAGAGTTAATGTCTGGAGTCAAATGTATTACAGCAAGAAAATTCAAAAATTTATCCAAAACTTGGTTCTTTAATTTCCCCTTTAGACTCAGGTACTGCAGGGCTTTTCTTTCTGTCTATGTCATGCCAACTGCAGCAGCCACAAACAGTGGGACAATCTACAGAGTCATGGAATCATGGAATGGTTTGGGTTGGAAGGGACCTTAAAACACATCCCATCCCACCCTCTGCCATGGCAGGGACACCTCCCAGTGTCCCAGGCTGCTCCCAGCCCCAATGTCCAGCCTGGCCTTGGGCACTGCCAGGGATCCAGGGGCAGCCCCAGCTGCTCTGGGCACCCTGTGCCAGGGCCTGCCCACCCTGCCAGGGAACAATTCCTGCCCAACATCCCATCCAGCCCTGCCCTCTGCCACTGGGAAGCCATTCCCTGCCTCCTGGCCCTCCAGCCCTTGGCAATTGTCTCTCTCCAGGTTTCCTTTGGCTCCTTCAGGCCCTGCAAGGCCACCTTGAGCTCAGCCCAAAGCTTCTCCTGGCCAGGCTGAACAATGCCAGCTCTCCCAGCCTTTCCTCCCAGCAGAGCTGCTCCAGCCCTCTGCTCATCCTGCTGCCTCCTCTGGCCTCTCTGCAGCAGCTCCACGTCCTCCCTGGGCTGGGCCCCAGGGCTGGGGCAGCTCTGCAGGTGGGCTCTCACCTGGTGGGGCACAGGGGGAGAATTCTCTCCACCTTTTGGCCACACCAAAGGTGATTCTGTCAACTGCTCCTCATAATGAGAATCTACTGAAGTGCTCCACCAGTGCTACTGAAAATTGAACCATGCAGGAACCAGCCAAGGAGACAGTGACATCCTGAATTTTGGGAAGGAAATTCAGCAGACAGGAGAAATCCCAGTTCACAACCACATAAATACTTCAGGAATGTCCTAAACCTATCCCCACTTTCAGAAACACAAACTGTGCTGTGTGACAGCGTCCCAGCCCCGTGGAGCAGCTTTTGTTGAAACCACAGGGCTGAGGTGAACTTTGCACTGGCTACCTAAACACAAAAAGAAAGCAAATGTGCTTCCTGCAGCTTGAAACTCTGCCCATGACTGCTGCATCCCCAGGGGCAAATTATGGGAGGTGCTCCAGGACTGCAAGAGTCACATTCCCTCCGATTGTAGAGGATGAAATCCCTTTACAGGATGTGTGAAAGCTGCACCTGGGTCCGGGTCTACTTTCCTGACAGATTTAAAGGCCAGGGAGGAGTCCATGACACGTTCACTGACAGGAAATACAACCTGATTGTGCTATCAAAGCATTCTGAGGGAAAGTATCACCCACTCAGATTCGTTATGGAAAAGAACTTGGCTCCTCACACTGGGGAAAGGCCTGCAGGAGACTCTGCAGACATGGGAGGTATGAGAAAGTTAAATGGTGATAAAGGGGGAAACACACACCTGTGAGACACCAGACAGTAGCTCTGTGACTGAAGTGACAACAAGCAACAAGAACAACTGAGTCAGCTGCGTGTTGACATGACTGGGACACAGAGGGGATTCACTGGGTACCACCCAAAATGCCACAAAACACGCTGGAAGGGGAGCGTGTTCTTCTCTTCCCTCATGAGAGAGAGAGATTCTGCTGGTCTCAGAACAGGAGAGCAAAGCATCCTCTTGCTTTAAAGCCCATTTGCATCATCAGCATCAACATCTGACAGTGGAGCTTCCAGCTGAGCTGTCAGAGCTGCTCTGGGAGGACCAGAACCAAGGTCCTGGTTGCTGCTGGTTCAGCAGAGTCAATAATTGTGGCAATCCTAGAAACCAGGACTGGCTGATAAACTGAGACAGGAAGGACAGGGACCTCTTAGAGCCAGAGGAGGCAGCAGGATGAGCAGAGGGCTGGAGCAGCTCTGCTGGGAGGAAAGGCTGGGAGAGCTGGCATTGTTCAGCCTGCACAGGAGAAGCTTTGGGCTGAGCTCAAGGTGGCCTTGCAGGGCCTGAAGGAGCCAAAGGAAACCTGGAGAGAGCCAATTGCCAAGGGCTGGAGGGCCAGGAGGCAGGGAATGGCTTCCCAGTGGCAGAGGGCAGGGCTGGATGGGATGTTGGGCAGGAATTGTTCCCTGGCAGGGTGGGCAGGCCCTGGCACAGGGTGCCCAGAGCAGCTGGGGCTGCCCCTGGATCCCTGGCAGTGCCCAAGGCCAGGCTGGACACTGGGGCTGGGAGCAGCCTGGGACACTGGGAGGTGTCCCTGCCCATGGCTGGGGTGGGATGGGATGGGCTTTGAAGTCCCTTCCAACCCAAACCATTCTGGGATTCTCTACAGACTGTGGAGTGATGAGTGAGCCATAAATGTCTCTAAATATCTGTTTTTATTTCTTCAGGACATTGAGCTGCGAGTTAAGTGGCCAAATGATATTTACTACAGTGATCTGATGAAGCTTGGTGGAGTTCTGGTCAACTCAACACTCATTGAAACAACATTTCATATTCTCATTGGTAAGTGTCTATTTTGAAGCTTTTCTGTGCTGATTTTTTTTTGTTCTGAGGGATTTTGTTATCAATGTCTGCGTCAGTAAAAGTGGCCACGACGAGAACAGATAATGACAGCGGGCATAAGGAAATAAAGCACAGCCTTAAATCCAGAGGAAGCACAAAAAGTAAATGTTTCCATTCTTCTTAATAATTCCATATGCTTGACAAGGAAAACAAAAATGCAAGCATCTGGATTGGTGTAGGAGAGTTCAAAGAAAGAGCATTACATGGGAGAGGGAAGTTGTCCACCTTGATTTATGGCAAAACCAGTGGAATAGACTGAAAACTCCATCCTTTTGTTCCAATTGATGTAATTTTTGTACCATGACAAATAGGTAAATGAAGAACATGCCTTTTAAATCAGAAGAAGAAAAGCTATGTTCACAGAGGGATGTCTTAATTTTTTTAATTATCGAGACATTTTTGTCATCTCCAGTCTGATAATCATCCTGCTATTTGATAAGGAATTTTTTACCTATGACCAGCAGCATCCCAGATCTGCATAGAAACCTGCCAGATTCTGGTTTCAAAAGTAATTGTCTCTCTTGTGTCTAAAAAAAAGAGGGGGTAAGTTCCTTAGCAAGTCTAAGAGGTTAAAGAAAAAGATGACAACGTTTGGTTGATATCTGAATGTAGCACAAGTAAAGTATCTCACAAAGGTGGAGTGGTCATGAGGTTGTTTCTGTGGAAGTTCTGTGGTTTTAGAGGTGCAAACAAGCAAAGGTGTTGGAGAAATCACCTTCTCCTGTGAGACATGCCCAGAGATGAGATTTTCTATTCCATTTATATCTTCATTTTGCAAATAATCTGCATCAACAGAATGGAAATTGCACCGAAATTTAAGAAGTCTCTCTGTGCCCCATCAACCATTTACAGCTTCCATGTTTTCCTACAGCCTGGTTAACACAAGGGAAGCAGAAACAGATCCAGAATAGTTCACTGTATCAAGTATCTCTCAAGCACTTTACATATTTGGTTTGGACCTTGTCTTTCTTTCCCTAAACACCAAAATATTCCAGTTAAATGGAGACTTTCTGTATCCATTCTCTCTGATATCCATAGGAGTCATCTGGTGGTAGCTCTGAGGTATAAATGTCCATTTCCATCAGTCTGTTTTCAGCTGGGAGCCTTTAAAATTGCAACCTCTTTGTTCTGATGCCTCAGGTTTTACCTTTCCTATTTTCCAAGCCCTGCAGTGCCCAGTGTGTAACTCTGGAGTTGCCTGGTCCCTGTTCAGTGCTGCTCTCTGTGCTGGGCACACACAACAAAGCCTCTCCGGGGCTGCTCTCCAAGGACACCCAGCCCCTCCTGGGCCCAAAAAGCATCAACCAAAGAGCCTCTGAGGGGGGCAAGCTGAGGGCAATTCCATCATTAACTGCAGCTTTCATTGGAGAATCAACCCTGAGATGCAAATGAACCAAAGCCAGAAAAGTGGGAAGAACTCGTGGCCTCTCAGGGTCCATCTCGGGGCCCATCTGGGCAGCACCTCTGGCTCCCCAGGGGTACCTTTGGAGGCCTTTCCAAGAAATCCCCACCTTTATTCCCTTATTTTTGTCCAGTCTCTGTTTTCTAGGAGGCCTCTTAAGGCATCAGTTCCATATGAATCCAAGGATCTTTTCCATCATTCCACATTTCCATGGTGTGTTTCATTGGGAGTACTAGAGGGGACTCAGGAAAAGTTTTTGGATGATTGGGAGTGATGGGATTGGTGTGCCAGATCCATCACCCCTTTTCTACAGCCGTGCAGGATCCAAACCCAGACAGAATCCCAGAATCCCTGAGGCTGGAAAAGCCCTCCCAGCCCATCCAGTCCAAGCTGTGCCCGATGCCCACCTTGTCACCCTGCCCGGAGCACTGAGTGCCACCTCCAGGCACTGAATTCACTCTTTCTGGAAAATCTCCCATAAATGAGGATAATGATGAAAATCAAAGATCATCTCTGTGGCTTCAGTGCTCCAAGAAGGACCTCAGGAGAATAAGACCAAACACAAACGTGCCTTTTCACCGCCGACACGCTCCATGCTGAGACTTTTGAACACGGTTTAAAAAAAGAAACCCCACCCAAAGAACCTTTTTTTTTCCAATCTGAAATTTAAACTTGAAGAACTTTACGGTGTTGGGACTTCTGGAAGAGGAGTTCTGAGAAGAGTACACACCATTAATGTGAGGGCCAGACTCGGAACAGGCGGAGGAGCCAAGCACCAGTGGAATGCAGGGGACAGCCAGCGAGCGTGACCTGCAAACGCTCCTCTGCCTCTGCTCAGGCACGTCCAGATCCTCATGGATCCACCACTGGAACATCCATCAGCCACATCAGCACTGCAGGGGCGCTGCTGAATGCTCAGTTCTCCCATCTTCTCTGCAGAGATACCCCCAGAGCCCCGAGCACCTCGTGTATCTCAAATTCCCTGGCTGCCTTTTCCTCACCATGTTCATTCCCAGGTTTTGTGCCTCAGCAGAGCTCCTGGTCTCAGGGCATGTGTTGTGTCCCGGTTTTTGGATTGCTGAGCAGTGATCCTGAGGCTGCTGATGGTCCCCAAGGCCCTGTGACCCCCTGCCAGGACCAGTCCCAGCTTAATGGCCAGGGTGTCTCTCTTCCCTCATGCTGTTCTGGAGTGCAAATGGCTGGGTTGGGGTTTGCTGGCACAGCTCCTTGGATTTTCCAGTTCATTTTCCTTTATCTCTTTCCAGTAACCCATTTCAGCTCATTTCCACAGGACTGGTGTGTTGGGATCCCTGAGCCTTGTTTGAGTGCACTCTCAGACTTGTTAAAAATCAAAAACTCCTTTTTGCTGAAGAGCCCCTTCTCCTCAGAGTTAATACAAATTACCTCCATACATGAATTATTAATAGCAAGTTTACAAAACAAGGCACTGCACCTCCTTGCAGATGGAGCTGCATTGTGTCCAAACCTGACTGACAGACAGGGGGTTTTATCCCAGATGTCTGAGGAAAGAAAAAAGAAACCCAAATTATTAGGAGAAAAAAATAAACAGGTAATACAATATATTTCTTTACATCCCTCGAAGCCTGTTCCAGCAGGCTGCAGAAAAGGCCCCAGGAGCCATATTTAAACGAGGGAGGCATTCTGCCAACATTATTCCAGCTGGAGAAATCTCAGTGAGAGGCTTGAGGCTTCTAAAGGATATGCTGTGGTGAGATAGATTAGGCAAACTGGAGTCTCACAAAGTTGAAGTGAAATCTTCTGGGCTTTGCTGAGCAAGCCAAACAAGGCTTATCAGCTGAGAGAAAGGCTGGGTTTTTGGAAAGGGCACTCAGCTCACTGCAGTAAACAGAAAGGTCTCTGTGATGCCTTTTCCTGGTCTTAAAATCAAGAGTCAAACATGGTCAGAAGGGAAAAAGGGATTTTACCTTGGTGTTTCTTTCAAGGATCCTTAGGTGCACCACATCCAGGGGTCAAATGCACTCCAATGCACACCCACCAAAGATCTGCTATCACATTATGGGTGTCACTAATTAGCACATTTATCAAAGATTCCCCAATGAGAGGCTCCAGTGAGCCCCCCTCCCCAAGGAACCTTCCCCTGGATGGTTCTATCTCAGGTTACAAAATGTGTTCTGGAGAGGCCCTTGGGCTCTGGGCACACTGATCCCTCACTGCGAAGCTGCTGAAATGTTCAGTCTCCCAGCCTGGCAAACAAGCCCAAGGATGGAGGCAAAAAGCACCAAGAATCCAGAAATTGTTAAAAGGTATAAAAGGGATATAAAAGAAAAGGCAAAAAAATCCTCATGGCATCATCTGAGCTAAAGGTTAGACTGGAAGATAAAACTCCATCTTGGAGCAGGATCAGTTGTTCTCTGAGTGGGCTGAGGACACGCCAGCTTCCAGGGAATGCAGGAATGTCTCACTTGGATGGTTTTGGAAGCAAAGTGCAGCTTATCCTCCTCCCAACCCTCGCTGATGGGGTGGGGTGTGGCTGAAAGGCTGGGCTGGATTTGCTTCTGTAAATCTGAGGAGGCATTTTGAGGGCAAGGAGCAAAATCTGAGCTGAGAACTGTAATGACAGGAGTCAGAAGATTCAGAGGTGTAAGAGACTGAATTCAAGCAGCTCTGGAAGCCATCCTGAGGGGTGACTGCATGGAGCAGGTGAATTAAGTGCTGGCTGTGGTGGTAACAAGCAGAGTTTGTCTCTTTGATTATGTCCTTGCCTTTGTCTCCTCCAGGCTTTGGGTTTAATGTGAATAATAGCAACCCCACCATCTGCATCAATGATCTCATTGCAAAGTTTAACAAGGAAGAGGGGGCAGAGCTGCAGCCTCTGAGTGCAGACTGTCTCATTGCAAGGACTGTGACTGTGCTGGAGAGGCTCATCGAGGTTTTCCAGGAGAAGGGGCCCAATGGAGTTCTTCCCCAGTACTACAAGTATTGGATACACAGGTAAGAATTATGTTCTTCTCCAACTTTCTCTTCATGAAGTTGGTAGGAGAATTCATGGGTATTTTGTCTTTTTTCCACTAAATTCCCTTTAACACCAGTGAATGATTTAAAATGCACTCCCAAGCAGGATGCCCGTTTTTGAGGGAGAATTAAAGCAGCACATACCAAAATCAGTGACCTAGCATGAGTTAAAGAAAGCTTCCAGGTACTTTACATCTGTCATCTCCAAACAGAGAAAATTGGGAATGATTTGGTTTGAGATGGATGAAGCTGCTGGACTGTTTGGATTAACTCCAACTCCATTCATTCCACGAAAGGAAATTAAAGCAGGTAGAAACTGCTGCTCAAAGTCATTCTCTGTAAAGAACCAGTGAGGTGGGGAATCAAATATTCTGTTAGAGGGTGAAGCCCTTCCTGTGAGGGTGCTGAGGCCCTGGCACAGGGTGCCCAGAGCAGCTGGGGCTGCCCCTGGATCCCTGGAAGCACCCAAGGCCAGGTTGGACATTGGGGCTGGGAGCAGCCTGGGACAGTGGGAGGTGTCGGGGTTGGAACGGGAGGATCTTTAAGCTCCTCCCAACCCAACCCAACCCAACCCAACCCATTGTGGGATTCACTCAGTGATTCTGATGAGTCCTCTGAGGTGTTCTGAGCTGCGTGGTGCCCATGGCTGTGTTGCTGACAGAGCTCCTCCCTCCGTTGCAGCGGGCAGCAGGTCCGGCTGCGCCACGAGCAGGGCCCCCTCGCCTGGATCGTGGGGATAGACGACTATGGCTACCTGCAGGTGCACGAGGAGGGCAAGGGCGTCGAGTCTGTGCACCCAGATGGCAACTCCTTCGACATGCTGAGGAACCTCATTGTCCCCAAGCACTGACAGCCCCTCAGGGAGCTCTTTGGAACTGGGCACCGTCACCAAAACCTGTGCGAGGTGGGAAGGGTCACTGGAAGGTTGATTTTTTTTTTTTTTTTTTTTTGCCTTCTGATTTTCTGCTGTCTCGTTTGCCACGGGTGACTTCAGCAGTTGAAAAGAGGCTGTGGTCTCATAGCTGAAGACCTTTATTCTTTTTATTAACTTCTAGACACACCTATGTTGCCATTCTCTGGAAGGATCTGTTCTCTGAGAGGAGCCTGACTGCAAAGGAATATTTGCAGTGAACAGAACCTTCTCTTCATTTACACCCTGTAAATGGAGAGACAGAAGTGGCTAAATATTTCCTTTTTTTTTGTTCCTGTGTTTTTATGGTATTTTAGCACAGTGCAGGACAATATTTACTTTTTTTACTTTGTTTTTTTTTTTTTTAACTAAATTCTGGTTTTTGTCTGCACTAAAACCAGCTGGAACATCACATATTCCTGAATTGCTGGGATCACCACTGTGTTTAACTCCACGTCTTAAGTTTCTTAAGAAGAAAGAAGATCCTTGCTTGACTTGGTTCTTCTCTGTGTAGATCTCTACAACAATTTACCAACCTGTGCTTTGATCTCAGGTCTGCAACTCTTCATGGCTGCCTTGGGTTTTTGGGAGAGCATTCCATCAGCACTTAGGAGCTGTGCCTGGTTATCCCAGTGACTTGCACTCTGCTCTCCTTAGCCAGTTGGATCTGAGTCCATCATCTCACCTGTCCTTTGAATCATGGTTTTCCACGAGGTTTCAGCCCCTGGCAGAAAAGCCCCCACTGGAGCAGTGTCACACCCAAGTTACTGTAGAATCCCATTAGCAGGGGAGGGAACCTCTAGTTAATTTAGAATTTCATGGCAATTATATTATGATCTCAGTGGAATTAAGTGAATAAATAAAGGGAATCAGTGAAATTCCCTGCTGCAAACAGCTACTCCAGAGAAAAAGAGAAATCACACTGTTGCCCCGTGTCCAAATTCTCTTTTGCAGTTCTGCTGTCACCCCCTTTCCCAAAACCACCACTGCTTTTGCTGCTCAGCACTAAAAGCAAAAGCTTTAACACCTGCTGGCCTGAAAGCAGCTCCTTTTGGGGGCTGCCTGCACATTTCCAGGTGGGGGGAACAGCCTGGGGGATTCTCCTGGAGCAGCCACGTGGGAGCTCCGGTGCCTGGGCAGGGTTTTCTCCCGAGGAGATTTGACCACCACAGCTCCCCAGACAGTTCAGTGCCAAACAGGTTTGTCCCAGGTGTGATGTGGCTGCCTTCATTCCTTTTTTTTTTTTTTTTTTTCCTGGAGAATCAGCCAAATTGGTTTCCAGAGAGGAAACTACTGTCTGCCAGCCAGAAATGGGGTTTTTCGGTTAAAGTTCACCTCATAAACAATCCAAACATTTTAGGTTGTTTCAGTTACAAAGCCCAAAAGTCTTAAATGAAGGAAACTTGTCTGTAATGGCAATTTTGACCAATCCTCACTTATTAGGGTTTAGGTGGTTTGGCAGCAAGAGTGGAAATTAAGTTGTCCCTGTTACATTTAGGGTTTTATGCTCCATCTCACAGATTAATCCTGATTGTCCATACCCTGCTGAGGTTTTTTTTCTCCCACAATCCAAATCATGGGAAGCTGCACACCAGCATCTCCTAGAAGTGCCCAGCCAGCTGTTAATTGCCATCATTAAATTGATACACCAAGCTTGGCTTTTTCACACCAGATGCTTTCAAAACTGCTTGGGGCTGAGAACGTTTGGCAGCCACCTTTGATTTCAGAATTCAATATTGATGCATGTTGTAATCAACTGAAACTCCAGCCTGGCTTAATAAAGCTTCAATAAAAAGGACAACCCATGTCCTTTTTATTACATATAGATCCATAAAGATCCATATTTTATATAGATCCATAAAGAATGGGTGTGCACCTGCACACTCACCTCTTCCTGGTGCATCCTCACTTATTTTCTGCCTTTTTCTTCACCTTCCTGGTGCATCCTCATTTATTTTCTGCCTTTTCCTCCACGAACAACCTGTGCTGCTGCAGGACAGCTGAGGAAAGCAGAGCTCTGGTGCTGCTTTTCCAGCCCACAGAGTTCTACACAGCTTCACCTCAAGCCAGGATTTGTAGCTGAAAGTGTCTCAGCTTCAGGATTTGCCTGGAGGGATTGAACAACCGGGTCATGCCTCAGGCTGGCACTTGAGTGGCTTCCTTAAAACACGTTCTGCCTTCATCAGGGACAAAAAAAAAGATGGGGAGAAGGATAAAATGTGGGAATTTCGGAAGGGCAGAATGGACTTGCAGAGCTTCAGTGGCTGAGCAGCAGCAGAGGGATTTTTTAATAGCAAAATGCTGCCACATTTCCTGGTCGTGGTTGTTGTTCTGGATTCCTTTGTAGCTGCCTTAAGGATGAGCTGGTTCTGTTCTCACCTGGAGCTGTCGGGTGATTCCCAACATTTCTGCACTGGGAAGAAACTTAGCATGGAATTTCCTTCCCCACAAGGGAGAACTCCCCAAACCTGGATGTGCCAGGGCACGGGGGCTGCTGTGGGAGCCACTCAGCCTCTTCAGTGGCCTCTTCTGCTGTCTCAGACTTGAACCTGGATTTGGAGGAAGGGTTTGTTGCTTTCCCTTCAGAAGAACCAAAGACAAGGAGAATTCCCGTGGGATAAGGAGCAGCTGGATCAAGTCCTTGTGGATGACTCCTTGGAGAAGCCCCTGACCTCTGTCAGGTAGATGGGAAGCACAGGAGTCGGACTCTTCCTCTGCCAAACTCTGCACGCCCTCAAAGCCACAACATTTTTGCAGGAAAATCCTTGTTTTTCTTGCTCTTTGTGTGTGACAGACAAATGTGGTGTGGGGTGTCCCTGGATGTGGGGATGGAGAGATCCAGACAACTCCAGGTCCGGGAATAATGCACTGAAAATGTTTCATTTCGTTCAGCTGTCTGGATTAGTAAAACACCTCTTCCATTGTGAGGTTGAGGTCATATCTTAAACGATTTTCTTGATGAAGTGCTTTCAAAAAACCCATTTATTACGCTGTCCATATTTTTTTTTTCTTTTTTCCTGCTGGAAGAACATTTCTCATGGTGAAAACATTTGGGGGGGGGGGTTGTTTATTGATAGGAAAACCTCACAGGGGTGTGTTGGCACATGTGAGTGTTCAGGATGGGTCGTGCCCAGTCAGCACCAAAGCTGCTTCCAAAGGGTTTGAAAAAGTAATAAAGTTCTTCACATTTCGGAGCTCAGGCAGCACATCTCGCTTCTAATAAAGGTTTTATAAGACTTCAGAGGGTTTTTGGGGGTTTTTTAAAATATATCCAACAAATCAAGGGCTATTACCTGGAAATAATATCAAAGCCTTTAATTCTTTCTGCTGCTGCTTCGCTCTCCAAAAATTCATTTCTTCACTTCCTCTGATTCAGCTGCATCAGCAGCCTAAAAAAAATTCCTTTTTTGCAACTCCTTTGGAGCTCTCTTTAAGCAAAATATCTGCCACGAGCAAGATTTGTGCTGCTTCCTGGGGGTGACTTGGTTTGATGAGAGCATTTGCATGTCTGAGTGGTGCTGGGGATGCACGGCCTTGGTCAGACACCAAAGAAATTAAATCTGAGCCCAGGGAAGAGCAGAGGTCAAAAGATGATGGAGAAAAGAGAACTGCAGGGAAGAATTGTGGAGGATTGAGTATCTCATTAGTGATTCTGTGTTATCTGCATCCTCCAAGTGTCTTCATTTCAAAGGCAACGTGGCAAAGATACAATAAATTGAGAAAAAAAAATCTGTGTTTTATAGGATATTAATTGTCAATTATAGAACAGGGCACAGCTGAAATAAATTTTCAAACCTGCACCACTGTCCTTTGTGAAATGCTTTGTTTTGTATTTCATTTTTAACAAGATGCTTTGTTTAAAAAAAAAAAAAAAAAGAGAGAGAAATTCAGCTGAGTTTTCCTTTGGCTACAGGGTTTTATTACCATTTTAACCGTTTTGTTTTACATAATAAATAAGCAAAAATGCTTTACATTTCCAGGGAATACATAGATAATTCTGAGCATGGATAGGTTGGTTGGGTTGCGTGCTTCTTCACCTACACTTGCCAAATAGCTTTAATCTGCATCATATTAAAAAAAAAAAAAAAAAAAAAGAAAAAAAAAAAAAAAAACCCAAACAAAAAGCAAAATCTAACGTTCAGGAAACAAATGGAATAATAATATTTCCTCTGTGGCGTTTTTGAAGTGCCACCAAAATACTGGAAAAAAAAAAAAGGTTTTATGCCCTGTTTTGAGATTTCTGGAGAAATTCTGGCAGATTTCCCATTCATTTGCACTTCCAGGGATGAATTCCCCAGTTTTGCACCCCTGGTGCTCCATTTCCTTAAATTACCTTTTCCAAATCGGGGTACAGAGACCTGGGGACAAATCTGTGTCCTTGTCAACTTATTTTATTTCCATTGCACTGCTTCCATTAAGAGGATGAAAACTTGGAGACCTCAATCTGGGATTCACTTTTCCAGCTTTACCTTGGTCTCATGGAAGATTCCCTAACTGGGGAATTCCCTGGCAGGGGGCTGGAATGAGATCTTTGAAGTCCCTCCCAACCCACATTTTCCATGATTTTGGTAAAATATTCCCTCTCTCACTCTCCTTCTCCCATTTTCCATGATTTTCTTGCCAGGCCTGAACTCCCCTGAGAGTTCAAATCCTGTGGAATCTCACGACAAAGGAGTGGCTCAAATGCCAAAGAGAAATGAGGTTATTTTTCATAATATATTTCAATTCACACTCCCCACTAGTGCCATGATTATTTTTCATTATTAAAACCATTTTTCCTTATTAAAACCATTTTTTTCTTATTAAAACCATTTTTCATTATTAGAATAATAATAATTATTTTATTAAGGATGTCAGTGCCCTGCTCTGCACTATGACCGTGCTGGGAACATCTGTAATTTAACTGACCCAAAATCCTGGTTTTTTCTCCCAATGTCATTTACTCCCAGGTGGGAACACAAGATTCCTGTTAAAATGTTGGAGTGGCAGGAAAAAAAACTGTTGCACACATTTGCTTTTGCCATCTTTTCTGAGCCTCCCCCTGCGTTATCAGCTGGGAGTTTGTAATTGGGTTCATTTTTGCCTCACAGGGAAATTTCCTGTGCCTCGGCATCACCTCCCCTAAAACACCTGGGGGAGAATGATGGAACACCTCCTCTGCTCCACTTCTCCTGCAGTAAAGCCTGGAAGTGGGAATAACAAGGTGGAAAATACTCTGTTGAAAAGCATTAATGGTGGTTTTTTCCAGCCAAAGCCCAATTTTTGTGTTTCCACGGTGAGCAGGACTTCCAGGAACACCAAAATACAGCAGTGCCTCTAATGAGGGAGAAAATGCAGCAGGAGGGCATCAGGTTTCTTTTTAATGATGCCACCGATGCCAGTGGCTCCTTTGCAGGGCGTGGGTTTCATTTAATTGATCACAATTAACCTGGGAGCCTTTGGGTAATTATCTTTTGGGGAGGTGGGGTGGTTCCTGAGGAACAGGGGCTGGGAGGGCTCTCGACCACAACCACTGGGAAAGCAACTGGTGCCTCCTGGCTTTGTCAGGATGAGGAGAATCCACATTTACAGCTTTTTTGGAGGCTTGCCAACCTCTCCAGCATTAAACAAACCAAGGTTGTAGAGGGATGGACTCTGCTGCATTGGTTCTGCTTCAGGTTTTTTGTTTTTTTATTTGTAATCACTGATTTGGCTTTTTTTTGTTGTTGTTGTGCTCAGCACAAAATGCATTTTCCCTGCAACTGAAAATGTCAGACAGGTGAGAATGTTCAGGCTCACTTGCAAGTGAACATTAACTTGCCAATAAAACCTTCTCTGTTGACCTTTAATAGGAAGCAGTGAAAATGCTGAGAATCGTTTCAAAACATTTGCCTTTCAAGTATTTTTGTCTACTCACAGCAGTGAAAATTCAATACACAGAAGGAAATAACTTTATAATTGTATTCTAAATGGAAAGTTCCCTGCCCATTTCAGGGGGCTGGAGCTGGATGAGCTTTAAGGTCCCTCCCAACCCAAATCATTCTGGCGTGAATTATTGCTGCGCAGAAAAGATGGGGAATTTTTAGGACTGAGTACTGCACAGTGATTTTTCTGACAAGGTGCAATCCATGAGCAAGTGGTTTTTTCCATGCTACACAAGCCAGGTAGGAATTTTCTTCAGAGAATCGTGGAATGCTTTGGGTTGGAAGGGACTTTAGAGATCATCCAGTTCCAACCCCTGCCATGCACAGGGACACCTTCCACCATCCCAGGGTGCTCAAGGTTTCTCCAGTGAATTAGATTCTGATGAAAGAGTTTGAAAAATTCTGAATTAGGCTTAGATTGGGGTAAGAAAGGAGCTGAGTGGGGTCTACAGCAACTTTTATTGTTTAGGGAGTCTCCAGTTGTTTTATCCACTCACAACGTTTGGAGAAGTGGCCGAAAACCACCGTGGGCTGAGTGTTGTCAATTAAACTCACACAGAATTAAAAGATTAATGAAATTAATTAATTTTTAAAGAATTAAAAATAAAGGGGTGTAATTCTGCTGCTGGCTGCCTGGGCCAAATGTGAGCGTTCCAAATGTGCTGTTTGGGATTTGTGAAGTGCTCAAGTTGGGGAATTCCAGCCCTGCCTTTGTGCTGACAACAGGATTTATGCTGGAGGAAGTCCGGTGTGTTAAGAGCTGGACCTTTCAAAGCTCACAATTCCACTGGTAAGTTCAAAATGAGGCAGAAATGTTCATTATTCTCTTGGCTATAAAGAAAACATTTCTGGTGCTGTTATTAAGATGTATTTGTGACTAGTTGGGTTGAAAATCTGCACAGCCTTACCCCAGAATACTCGGGGAAACACAGGATTTAGGAGTTTCCTTTTCTTATTTGTGGGGAATTAGTTCCTGCTCCATAATTTGTCCCAATTTGCCATGACAAGACCTGTAACCCTGTAATACCTATCTTTGTACCTATTAATTTGTCATATTGTCCCTTGTCAAGATAGATGGTGGTGGCAACAATCTCCGAACACTGAAATCCGTGTTCAATAAATCAAAATTTAGGCTTGATTTATTTGGTTTTTAAAACTTTTTGGTAATTAATAAATAAGCTTTTTTTTTTTTTCCCTGTTTGGGGAGTGCAGCTGTGTTGTGGTTGCTCAAAATCATCACTCTTTCAACAAAGTCCATTTGTCAGGGGGTTGGGTGGAGAGTTTGATGCGAGGTTTCACACAATCTGTCAAAAAAACCCTAAGCTAGAATGCGTATTTTATGATAATGATTCTTAAAAAAAAAAAAAAAAATCTTGAGCTTATTTTAAGGAGGGGTTAAGGAAAAAAAAAAAACCAATGTTCTTCATATAAACCTCTGCATATAACACCTCTCATTTCCTTTTGTGGCACACCATAAAATAACAAAAATAAGATCTGGAACTTGGCTTCTCCCTGGCACCAGAGCTTTCTCTGGGGCACCGAAGCACGGCAGGGGATGGAGGGGATTTTCCTGGCCACTGCCAGGAACTCACCACTTTGTCCCTCACTGCCCTCCAGCTCTGCTCAGTAAATGTCACCGTCTTTCCTCATGCCTTGTTTTTTTGGGGTGGGGTTGTTTTTGGGTTTTTCTTTTACCAAATCCTTACAGTTTGGCTTCTCAATTCCACACCAAACCCTCCTGGGCTGCCGTCACCTGCCGTTGGCAATGATGACAGAAGTCCCGATGTAATGGGGCAGCGCAGATTCCTTGTGGCTTTCCGGAGAGGATGCCGAGGAGGGGCTTTGGTTTTTGTAAAGGAAGGCGTTGACTTCCTCGGAGTTGTAGCCATAATTTTCTCCCCCGTGTCCCGTGGCCGTGCAGGAGGAGGTTTGGAAGGCTCCGTGCTTGGCCAGCACGTGGTGGTAGTTGAGGAGCACAAAGGGCACTTGGCCCGAGGGCCTCACATCCATCAGCCGCTCGCTGTCGGCCTCGTGGTCGAGCTTCACGCCCATCCTCTCGCCGCTGTCCAGCTCCTCCAGGCTCGGGTGGTGGCTGATGTGCCCCAATTTGGGGTCTTTGACACAAATCCTCCTGCTCTGCTCGTAGACCGAGGGCACGGGCAGCAGGTGGCTCAGCTGTCCCACCGCCTTGGCTTGGCAGCACTCGGATTTGGGCAGCAAGGAGCCGGAGAAGGAGCCCTCGCTGATGCTCATCTTTTCTTGCAGGTCTCTGTTAAAAGCCAGCTTGTTCTCCTCTTTGATGAGGTGGGGAGGGGGCTGGAGCCTGGGCTCTGCTTTGTTTTGTTTCATGATGCTGGAGTCGTAAAGCTCCTCTTTGTACCTGCCCGGCACGGGCGCCGTGCAGCTCGGGAACGCCTCGGGCAGAGCATCCTGGCTGTACCTCCTGTTGGGTAAGGGGACTGGCAGGGAAGAGAAAGTGAGTTAATCACTGACAACGAGCCTTTGGAGTAATTATAAATCGCTGACATTATTATCATCGTTAAATCGGGGGAATTAAACCAAAGAAATGGTGGGAAATAGGACCCGAAATCAAAAATCTTCCCCTTTATGTAAACTCTTCAGGGATTTATGAAAGGATTTACTAAAACCTGGATACCTATCAATGATTCCATCTTTAAAATTATTCCATCTTTGGAATTATTTTACTCATATCATAATAATAATAAACAGAATAAACAGTGGGAGTAACAATAAACAGAATAATCAATGTGGGAGGGCATTGGCCACTTGTCCTTGCAAGGGGAACACTGAACTCATATAGGTTGGGCTCCATGATCTCAAAGATCTTTTCATTTTACAGAATTCTGTTGATTCTGTAATTAATGGTATTTATTTGGGGTATTTTAATATGTAAATTAATTTTTAGAAGGTGACATGTCAGTATCTAATTAATGAAATCACTTGTTGATACCCAGAGCAGGTAACATCAATGACTTTGTTCTTTCTCTTTGAAAAACTGACATCAGGTATTAAAAACATCTCTTGAAAAGCAACCTAAGCACCTCTTCAGTAATGCTGTATCTCTGTGTTTAAGATATTAGCATAAAGATAGAAATAGATACAAATATAAATATAACGTGCACCGAGACTTTGAATGGGGCAGAAAAAACGGGGCGTTCTCAGACAATCAGAAGGCAAATTCATAATTTCTTAAGAATGTTAACCAAGGATGTCTATTCAGGCTTTTCCTCTGAAATACATTGGGCAGTCTCCATTTTCTCCTCAGTTTCTGCCTGGCAGCTGAGCTCTTGAAGCAATTTGAGTTGTTTTGATCATGCTCTGCTTGGCTTAGGGAGCTTTTCCTTTCTGTCCACTCCTGTCCAGCTCCACGTGCTGAGAGAAAAGGCCCCTGCTTTTCTCCTGTACCATATGAGTCATTCCTTTTTTGCCCTCTCCTATGAGCAGTTTGTGAGTTAAACAGCTCCTCCAAGGCACATTTGAAAGTTTTAAGTTAAAGGAGAAATGACACACTGAACAAATTTTTCAAGTTAGACCCAAGCTCTTGTTTTGTGGGAGGTTCACTGGAAGCCTTGGCCACTTCAGTGCCTTTCTTTCAATGGATTTTCTGTTTTCCTAACGATTTTATTCAACATCTTAAAAGTTTTGGAGCTCCCCCTCTATTGGTTGCTGATGTGACTGTGCCCGTTAATAATTAAATATTCCCTGTGCTGTAATAGACTGGCAAAGTCTTCATGGATAACAGAGGGAGCAGAAATAGCTCACTAGTTACCTTTTTATTTATTTATTTTTTTAATATATATGCAGAGCTCCATTAATTTCAGAGGGAGTTGACCACGTAATTAACACCAGAATTTAAACAGGAATCTGGTTCCAATTTCTTCTTCACCCTCCTAGAAACAATAACCTTTCAAGTTATTCTTTGCCATTTCTGGGTATGTATTTTGTCCCAAGGAGTAGAAGCTGAAGGAAGCTGAGCTCTCATCAGCTGTTGAAAAATGGTCCTTTCATATCCCAAATCCAACCAGAATCCATCCATGTGCTTGAGAGTAGCTTGGAAATTTTACTGGTTTAGCTCCCTGCTCTGATTTTAACTCCACATTTGGTGTTTTTACTGTGAAATAAATATAGATGCTGAGAGCTCCTGAATTATCAGTAATATGGTTTAATGATCAGGTGTTCTGGGTTTAAGATGCCCACAGGAGGGATGGGTTTGTCCTCCTGCAGTGTGAAGTGTTTTCATTTTATGGCTCTTCTCTAATCCCTGAACAAAATATTGTCCTTTTCCATTTTTAGAGCCCAAAGGAACCTGGGAGAAGCTGAAGCATCACAGCCACCACTCAGCCTCTGCCCCTTTAATTTTGTAATCTCAAATCCTGCTGGGCTGAGCATGAACCACCAGCTTGTAAATCACAGAATCACTGAATGGTTGGGTTGGAAGGGACCTTAAAGCTCATCCCATTCCCACCCCTGCCATGGCAGGGACACCTCCCACTGTCCCAGGCTGCTCCCAGCCCCAATGTCCAGCCTGGCCTTGGGCACTGCCAGGGATCCAGGGGCAGCCCCAGCTGCTCTGGGCACCCTGTGCCAGGGCCTGCCCACCCTGTGGGTAAAAAATTCCCTCCCCATCTCTAATCTGCCCCTGCCCTCTGTCAATTTAAAACCCTCTTCCCTTATGCTGTCGCTTTGTGCCCCTATAAAAAGTCCCTCTCCCTCCTGTTCATCCTCTCTGTCAACCAAGGCAAAGATGGGAGAGGTCTGAATACAACCCCTGCCCATGAAAAGAGATTTTTTAGGTTATTTCAGTCTCTGTGCTGTGTCCTGGTCTGAACCCTGATTTCAAATCACCCAAGGCATGGGCTGAGTGTTCTCCCTTTATTCTCCCTCCCGAAACAAAGGTGAGGCAAAATCATCCCCCAGACCTCTTTGTCCCCAGTGGAATCCCCTTTGCAAAATATAATTTATTTCCTCCAACAGGCACTGGCTAAACCTGAGGAATTTTTCCATAGATTTTTACCATCTTTTTCCTCATTTCCTGAGTTTTGCAGGATGAGTGCCACAAAGCTTCACACAGGTGGTTCAAAAGGGCCAACAGCACCAAGGGACAAGTTGGTTCTGTGGTGCCCACAGCAGAAATTTCTGCATTCTAGGGTACAAAGGAAACTTCCCTGAGCAAGAATACAGTTGCCTTCCCTGAAATGAAATTTTTTTTTTTTTTTTGATGACTAGGCCAGCTGGGAAAAAGTGGAAGAAGCTTCAAAAACCAGATCCTGAAGCAGAAACATCTGATTTGCAGGCAGTTGTATCTGCTACGTGCTTCTTCAGAGCTTTGATGGCTTGGCACGATCATCCTGCGATCTCTGATCTCTCCAAAAGGAGCTATTTTCCATGGAGAAAAATGTCTTTGGCCCACGGCATTTTTGGCAGATGCTGCCGTGGGTGTGATGTGGAATGGCCCTCGCATCCAACCCGGCTGCCAGATGTCAGATTTGGCATTGCCTTTGGATCGAAGATGATGATGCTAAGCAGATCCTCCCTGCTTTGAAGCTCCCTGGCTGTCAGTTCTCCAGTGAGCCACTGGAAAAAAGCAGCAGTTGACAACCTTGATGCTTTAGGTTTCCACTTTTCTATTTTTCAACTCCTGCAGTGCCCAGTGTGTAACTCTGGAGTTGCCTGGTCCCTGTTCAGTGCTGCTCTCTGTGCTGGGCACACACAACAAAGCCTCTCCGGGGCTGCTCTCCAAGGACACCCAGCCTCTCCGGGGCTGCTCTCCAAGGACACCCAGCCCAAACTGGGCCCAAAAAGGATCAACCAAAGAGCCTCTGAGGGGGGCAAGCTGAGGGCAATTCCATCATTAACTGCAGCTTTCATTGGAGAATGAGCCCTGAGATGCAAATGAACCAAAGCCAGAAAAGTGGGAAGAACTGGTGGCCTCTCAGGGTCCATCTCGGGGCCCATCTGGGCAGCACCTCTGGCTCCCCAGGGGTACCTTTGGAGGCCTTTCCAAGAAATCCCCACCTTTATTCCCTTTACTCCTGGCTGGGCTCTGTTTCTAGGAGGCCTCTTAAGGCATCAGCCTAAGGGAGATCAGATGCAATTCCCAACACAAAAAACATCCCTTCCAAAGGTGCAGAATTCAGCAAAAGTGCAACAGTGCTGACTCCACTCGAGGAAGAAATGAGGCTGCAAAAATTGGATGTGAATCCTGTCTGTAGGGGATGCTCTGTTTTCCAGTCCCCTTTTGCCACCATCTCTGACCAGCCCTGAGTTTGACCATATTTTTTTCCTCCTAAATAATGCAACCCAAAGTGCTTTTGCAGAGAATTGATCGCAGCAAGCCAGCTTTCATTGGATGGCCAATAAAGACCCACAATAAATATCCATGAAAATGCATCAAAACACTCAAAAGAGAACCCACACATCCCAACCCCAAAACCTTCAGTAGAAGCAGAACCAGAAATAAGAACTGCTGGTACTGCAGCTCCATTTTCCTCCTGAAGAGGAAATGGTGATGTGGAAAGAGACTGGAAAAGAGCAGCAGTTTCTTGCAGATTTTTTTAATTGGGATTTTAGTTTTTTACCCCATTCCTGAACACTTATTGGGGATATGCAGGATTTACTTCAGGCTTTATCCTTATCCTCAAAAGATGTAGGGTTGTTTGGGGTTTTTTTCTTTCTTTTTTTCTCATTTTTCCCCCCAGCATCTTTAGAAAGGGCAAAACCATTTCCTATTTTTGGTCTAAAACTCCTCCTTTTCCCCCACAGCCCACAAGAGCAACCAAAGGAAGCAGCAAATTAGAGGAGCCTGAGCTGAGGAAAAGCATTTAACCTGCTCTGGGCTGTGAGAGGAGCTTCACTCTTGCTCGTTTTCAACTTAAGCACAGAAAAGTGAAATAAAATGCTGTTGTCAGTAAGGTGAGGTCCATCACGGGTGCCCTCAAACCATCCTGAGAAGGACAAAACCCCGAGCAGAAAATATTTGCTGCTCTGTGGGAAATCTGATATCTGATTTTTTGATCTCTGATCCAAATATCTTGATATCTGATCAAATCTGAAATTTGATATCTGATACCACCTTCTGTCTGATGGATCAAGCTCAGATTCGAATATATTTTAATTTTAATATCTTGGTATTTTAATATCTTTATATTTTAATATTCCCTTGGGATCTTGGATATCCAAGCCTGTAAGTGAATAAATGTTTGATTCTGGTACCCAAGAGCCTACCTTGAGACCACTTAATTCTTTTATTTTGAATTTCTACTAGTGCACCCTCCATTCCAAGAGAGGAGGGTTTCCATCTGACTTCACAGCACTCCTCATCAGTGATTTTTAATTAATGAAAGTGGTGTATGCAGGTAGATGTGGATGAGATCCAAGGGCTGGCTCTGGATTGGAAAGGGATAAACTGGAGTGCTGCTTAAAGGAGTTTGATGAGGGAGTTTCCTGGGAGTTCTGCAGCAGCTGATCTGAATTCTGCACTTGTTGATGTTCTCTGACACTTTCAGATACACTTTAAATCACAAAAACCCCTATATTTAATATGAATGAACTAGGTTGTGGTGGGATTTTATATTTTTTGCGTATTTTGGAACAGATTTTTGTACAAACCTCACAGTTTCTGGAAGTAAAGCAGGGAAGAGGAGGAAAATCCAGGCCAAGAAAGGATGTTTTTGCTAAAATCAGCAGCAACCTGAAATCTCAGCAGCACTTCCGAGGCTCATTCATGAGAGCAGTTAAATTCAGATTTGTGTTTGACTTCAAGGGGAAGCTGGATCAGGGGAGTAATTAATGCCATTAATTGAGTTAAAGAAATGCTTGACACCCTCCCAAACAGCCTGAATTGTCAGAGTCTGGTTTGTCCAAACATTTTTGTTTCTGTAGCTCATTAACTTTGTTCCTTGCCCATCACAACTTGATTCAGGTTTCATTTTCAAGTTGGGGCAGCTGTGAGACCAGGAGTGTTTATAATGAGAGCTCAATCTCTGCCAAAACCACTGCAATAAACCCTGTTCTGGTTGAATACAGGGGAAATTAATGGGTTGGACAGGATGATCTCCAGAAGTCCCTTCCAATCCTCATTATCCCATGATTCTGTGATTAGAGGGTATTTTGAGCATCTTTGCATCTGGTTATTTTATGATTTTTCAAGGTTATTTCTTGTAGGGTTCCACCTCAGAGAAGTCAATGCCTTCCTTCAAAGCATTTCTATCCTTGCCATCTGTACAGGGAAATAATGCAGGTGATGGGAGACATTTTCAAATTCAGAATTATCACCAAGTGAAGCAGAATTATTGCTCTGTAAGGCAAAGACTTTCAGAGTGGCTGAGAAAGGACGGCCTTCAATTTTTTTCTAGAAATAGACGGTGTTTATTTTAATTTCTGGATTAAAATGATCAAAAAATGATTCTGGAGCTGAAGTACATTTTGTTTCAATCTGACCTCAGCCACGACTCACCTGAGGAATTCCATTTGAGTAACTCTGGGGGTGCAGAACATGAGGCTAAACTGTGCCGGTATTGCAGGAAGAGGTCTCACTGTGCTGCTCTAAAAGTGATTCTGGTGAGGTCATTTTTGCAACTGATGCTTTGATAACATTCCCAGCCAAGTGCTGATGGCAGTGGGAAGAAGGAACAGGGGAACCCCATAGATAAAGAAATAAAATTCAAAGGAGGCTGTCACACCTCGCCACCTCCGCTTTTCCGCCTTCCCTAAACCCGTTTCCAAAACCGCCGACGCAAATCCTCCCCGGCCACCACCTCAGAGCGACACCCACCTTCGTAACTCTGGGCAAGGTTGTGCCTGATGATGTTCATGGGCTGCTCGGGGAGGCTTTTGGATGGCGACTGGCTGCTGGGAACCAGGGGGTTGGCATAGTGCCACTGGCACTCGCCGTTGGTCTGCAGCGCGCCCAGGAAGAACCGCGCCACCTCGCATGGAGCCCCTTGGGCCTGCCCGAACTTTGCAGGCAGCATCTGCTTCTTGCCCCCGAAGACGTGGGAGTCCACAGGGAAGTGTCCATAGTGGTAGGAGAAGGGCAGGCTGTAGGGAGGGGCGTACAAGAGTTCGCTGCTTTCTGAATGGAAGGTCTGTTCCTGAATGGCAGCGGCGCTGGCGGCGGGGCTGGAGCGCCAGCTCCCCACCTGGCTGCATTCCAGTTTGTCTGCTTGGAAGGAGCTGTATTGCTGGGGGAAAGGGGGGGAATAAAGCAGGGGGAGGGAGTTAAAGGTGGAGCTTTAATAGGGAATTACAGAATATATCAGAAAGGCACCTGGGGCTGGGCCTTGCTGGCTCAAGGCTCGGACTGAGCGATGCGTTTAAAGTTCCTCTCGCCACAACTTGGCCTTCACGTGGGAACAAAAAACCTGCTCTGGTTTGATAATTTTGGCAGTTCCGTTTTACAGAATCACAGATTAAGGCTGGAAAAGCCCTCCCAGCCGTGCCTGATGCCCACCTTGTCCCCAGCCCAGAGCACTGAGTGCCACCTCCAGCCCTTCCTTGGACACCTCCAGGGATGGGCACTCCAAACCTCCCTGGGCAGCTCTTGCCAAGGCCTGAGCTCCCTTTCCATGGGGAAACTCCTCCTGACATCAAGAACTCCACACACCAACAGTGAATGACACACATCCTACACCAGCACAAATTTTCACAGCACAATTCCAAGTACAGGATTTTCTTCTTTTTGCCAAGGAAGGACGTTGTGGTTAAAGTGCTTTACACACTCCATATCCCAACAGGTTTTGCATCACTTACCAGAGCTGGTTTGTGCTACCTGCACTTTCCACCCCAAAACCAAAAGGGTCTAATTTTATCCTGCTTTATGAGGGATTTCCTGGGGGACACTATCCTATAGTCAGTTGTGTAGTAAATCCAGCCCTGGATTATCTCTACACTGTCCCAAACAGTCTGTGAGAACAACTGGAAATCAAATATTGCTGGAAAATTTACCTGTGGTGGGTAAGGTGTTGTTCTGAGTTTTGCCTTCATTTTATGACTTTTGGGTTTTACTATTTTCCTTGTTTCCTGCGAGGTAGGTACTGAGTTTCTGCATGAAAACTGTGCCTTGGAAATGGTAACCTGGTCCAGTGACAACTGAAGTTCCTTGTACTCAATATCTCTGCAAAAGAACAGCCCAAGAAATTATACAGAAAAATCCAAAACAGCTCCTGTAAAAATACATGTTAGCCTTCACAATGCTTTCATTTTCACTCTTCCAAGATTTTCACTGAGTCTGGGGATGTCAGGAGGCAGAGAATCTTTTGGGGGGGTCTCATTCCCACTTAAGTCTATCCAAAAATTCTGCTGGGAGTCCCATTGACGCCTTTGGATGAAGTGTCCCCAGTCTCTGAGCCTGAGCTCTACCATCTTTCCTCAGCCATCTGCGGCTCCCTGTGGTTTGGAATCATGGAAAGACAGAGATCAATTAATCTATCCCCTGCTCAATCAGGAATTGGTTTCTGCCCTGGTTCTCACAATAAACCCTCAGGAGAGGAAAAGAAGCAACGTTCCTCTCCTTGTAACTAAACCACACAAGCTGCAGTGTTGGTTTTTGATCAGAAGACACCTCCAGACTCCTCCAGGGCCACCCCAGCAGCAGCAGCATCACCCCAAAGCCTGTCCCCAAGGGCCACATCCAGACTCCTCCTGAACACTCCCAGAGACAGCGACTCCACCACTCCCTGGGCACCTCATCCCAAGGCCTCCCCACTCTTTTAAAGGTAAAAAACCCTTCTAATCTCTAATCTGAACCTCTCCTGACAAATTTTAGGCCATTTCCTCTCCTCCTTTCCCTTGGGACATGGCAGCAGAGCCCGACCCCCCCTCAGTGCCCCTCCTGTCAGGGAGTTGTGGGGAGCAATGAGGTCCCCCCTGAGCCTCCTCTGCTCCAGGCTGAGCCCCTTTCCCAGCTCCCTCATGAGATGTTTTCCAGACCCTTCACCAACTCTCCCACCCTTCCCTGGACAGGATGAGGATTGATATAATAACGATAATAATTGATATAACAACATTTCCTCTCAGCTGAAGAGGTGGGATCACACGAGCAGGGAAATCCGCAACACGCGAGCACAGAACGACACTGGGAGACACCAGCGAGGAAAACTTGGTGGATTTACTCATTAAAGACTCAATTAGTGAATAGCAGGTAATGGTACAAAGTATTTGGACTTACGTAAGGACATAATTGACACTCACTATGCAGTGAGGCCGTGACGAACGGCTGTTGTGCACGATGGTGGCGTAGCTCTGCACCCACACCCAGCCCCCCTGCTTGGAGAGCAGCCGGTAGTACTTGGTGGTCACTTGGCCTTTCACCAGCACTGTGAACACAAGAAAAAGAAAATTTTAATAGATTCCTTTTTTTTTTTTTTTTTTTTTGACTCGTGACTGCTTCCTGGAGAGGTTTGTTTGCAAGGCAAGGGCTCTTCTCTCTCACGGAATCACAGAATTATCTAGGCTGGAAAAAACCTTTGAGATGATTGAGTCCAACCTAAGTCCTAACACCCTCCTTCCCTTTCCTAAAATCTCCTCCCACCAAACTTTAAATAACCCCACTGCAGAATTATCTGTCCTGCCCCTTTCTGTAGATTCATAACATCACATTATTATTGATATATGATACATCGAAAACTCCTAAGTTTTGTCTTCCTTCTTCTTTGGGTCACCTACGGTCACATTCTTCACAAACACTGCTTTAAAACTTCTACCTGCAAAAGAAAAGCTCAAGGAAGCAAAAGTATTTTGAAGTGGACACAACTGTTTTGAAAAGATGAGAGGGAATGGCCTCCAATTGCCCCAGGGGAGGCTCAGGGTGGAGATTGGGAACAATTTTTCCCTGCCAGAGTGGGGAGGCCTTGGGATGAGGTGCCCAGGGAGTGGTGGAGTCGCTGTCTCTGGGAGTGTTCAGGAGGAGTCTGGATGTGGCCCTTGGGGACAGGCTTTGGGGTGATGCTGGTGGGACTGGATCCCCCTGAAGGGCTCTTCCAGCCTGCATGTTTCTGAGATTTTGAGATTTTTTTCCAGGTTATTTGGAAGCACTTCTCTCATAGCTCGACAGATTACCGTGTATTTTATGTATTTTATTCTGTGATGGATTTTTCCCTCTGTAAGCTCTACCTCACAAAGGTTGATTTTAAAAGGGTAAAATGAAAACGTTCGTTGGTTGTGAAGCACCCAAACAAAGACAAGGACAGAGAGGGGGATCAGATATCTGATAAATTCACCAGACATGTAATCCTCCCTGAGCTATTTTGGATCCTCTGTGAACAAGGATGTTTTGGCAGGAGGTTGTGCTGTAACAGGAGTTGTGCAGCATCTCTAAATATTTAATCCAGCCACAAATATTTCTGGTTCAGTGCCAGGCCTTTATCACAGGATTCACTAGAAGATAATGCCCAGCCTTTGAAGCTGGCTCTTCTCTTGTGTGGCCTTGGATCATTCCTCTGGGAAACTCCATCTTCTTCCTCTCCTATACAGTTATTTATTGTAAATTAGGAAATCATGGCCTGAGCTCGCTGTACAAATTATGTTCCAAAAAAGTGAGCAATGGCAGAAATTCCTTTATAGAAATGTGATTAAGAAATGGAATATAAACCTGCTTTCTGTCAGTTTAAAACCACTCCCCTTGTCCTGTCTCTTTTTGCCAATATAAAAAGTCCCTCTCCCTCCTTTTCATCCATTCCCTTATGGCACTGGAAGACTCAGTGAGGTCTCCCCAAAGTCTGCAGCATATGGACCCCCACTCTCTGGGGCTGCTCTCCATGGACACCCAGCCCCTCCTGGGCCCAAAAAGGATCAACCAAAGAGCCTCTGAGGGGGGCAAGCTGAGGGCAATTCCATCATTAACTGCAGCTTTCATTGGAGAATCAACCCTGAGATGCAAATGAACCAAAGCCAGAAAAGTGGGAAGAACTCGTGGCCTCTCAGGGTCTGTCTCGGGGCCCATCTGGGCAGCACCTCTGGCTCCCCAGGGGTACCTTTGGAGGCCTTTCCAAGAAATCCCCACCTTTATTCCCTTATTTTTGTCCAGTCTCTGTTTCTAGAAGGCCTCTCAAGGCATTAGGGGCTATGGAAAGGTTCATTCAAAATGTTCTGACAACATCAAATAAGTCTGTTCTAAAAATATTTGTTAATAATCAGCTCTATGCCAGGGATTTACCATTCTTTGGTGCTCTGTAATTGTGGATGGTGCCCTGTAGTTGTGCTGCCCCATCCCTGGAAGTCTCCCAGGCCAGGTTGGATGGGGCTTGGAGCAGCCTGGGAAGGTGGAAGGTGTCCCTGCACATGGCAAGGGGCTGGAATGAGATGATTTTCATTATCCCAAACTGTGATTCTATGATTTGGTGCTTCATTCTGAAATCCAAATGGTCCTGTTCCAGGAAATGATCTTTACATTTTAGCACAGGCCACGTAACAGGTAGTTTCTGGAATTTGGTCTGGGCTTTTCAGAACTAGGTCTTTGTGCTGGTTTAATGAGCACGTTTTCCTTGAGCTCAAAATGCTTTGCTACACTCAGTCTTCTGAAAGAGAAATTAATGCTCTCATGGATCACTAACTCTAACAAAGTTCTTCCATGTGCTTTGGGACTCGTTTTGGCTCTCCTCCTCTCTCGCTGATTTTTTTAAAATCCCTGATTTAGCTCTGCAGTTAAGACAGCGTTTGAAAGGATGTGAAAACCACTGAGGGCTCCAGCGTTCAGCTTTCCTTCCTAATTATGTGGATTAACCAATATTTCTCCAGGGATGGGGGAGGACTCCGTGTCTCCTGCTTCTTTAGCAATCTGAGGATAGTCTGACATTGGCTAAGGGACAGTCACTGAGACAGTAAGTGAGGTCAGCTTCCATCTGGCTCTGTGCTCAGCTGTCCTGGTTGATGCTCCAAAGGAAACCTCAGGAATGGCAGTGAGGCAAATCCACCACCCAGACAATTCTGTGCAGGCTCAGACTTCTTGGTGGCCTCTGCTGCAGCCCAAGGGGGAGGATCCCGTGGCTTTAGCCCTGGCCTTTGGATGTCCCCTTTGGAACTGGGTGTTCCAGTGTCGTGGCTCGCCGCTGGTTTTGCAGGGAGGCTGGAAAGGCACTGGGCTGTCAGACAGGACTATTTTCAAAAGCTCTACCAGGCTCCCGGGCATGTGGCTGGGAGTTCCCAGCCTGTGCCACTCCAAGAAATGGATTGCTTGGTTGCACACTGGCAGCAGATCCTGTTTTAGCTGCCCTGGCGTGTCATGGACCCAGCCCCTGCGCAGGGCACAGTGCCCAGCAGAGCCTTTTCCTTTCTGACCTCCTTAAATCTGGTGCTGTTCTGCCAGAAAGTTTGAGCCCTGGGGAAGCAGAGGCAGAGCCAGCACCAGAGATGGTGGGACTGTGCTTTGCTATCAAATAAGCCCTATAAATACATGGGGTGGCTTGCAGGGAGCAGGAGGAGGGTTTGGTGGGGACAAGGCACAGAGTCCTGAATCCTGTGAAAGTTCCTGTGGGAAGAGCAGGGATGTTGCAACACGTGGGGGATGCACCAAATCCCCCTCACAATGGCCCAAAAAGAAGGGATTTCTCAGAGGGCACAAAGTGATTTTGTCTGTGCTGGAACAGCCTCCCTGTGCTGTATTTTAGAATGCAGAATCCTTGGGCAGGGCCTCATTATTTGTGTGGCCACATTTCAGGGCAAACACTGTGTGTATTAACGGGGCTCTAGAAATAAATAAATATCAGCACTTCAAATGCCAGGAGGGTTTTCCTGGAGCTGGAAGCCAATCAAATGTTTCAAGCAGGAAACTCTCTCTGCTGCCAGCACACCTTAGGCAAATATTCACATCTACATTTCCCTCCTAGCTCGATGTCCTTGTTATACCCCTCCCAACTCGTTCCCCTCACTGTTTCCTTTGTTTTATTCTCTGTGCTGCCTCACTCAGAGTTCAGCTGCTTCAGGTCTTCAGTTTGGGATTTTTTTTTTTTTGCTCTTTAGAGAAAGCAAATGGTTATCCTAGTTTAGGTTTGCTTAAATGTATAATTTTTTTCCCCCTTAATACCCTTATTAGGTGTAAGACATTTCTGTTTGGATTTCTGCATCAGGTGACACTTCATCATCAGATTGCTTCATAGAATGGTACAACAAACCTGCCAGCCTTTCACTGCTCATGTTCCTGAGACATTTGCTGACGGATGCTGGGGGAGCTCTCATGGTGCTCCCCAGAGGGACTTTGTGCACTTTACATCTGGTTTAATAATTCCTATTACTTGGTATTCCAACCATGACCCTGCACTGTTCCCACTATTGCCCAAGCATTACTCATTACTCTGTGCTTCTTGGGATTTATCTGCTTTCATAAATTCCTATGCATGGCTCACAGTTTTTCTTCTGTTTTTAAAGTTTACAGTAATTTATCTTTAATCTGCAGAACTGCTCTGAGTATCTTATTTGGCCGAGGGTTTTTTTTTTCCCCTCGTGGAAGGATGTGGTGGGTAAGTCAGTGAACGGGATTTATCCCTTCATTTCAAACTCCAGTGGTACATGGATCAAACTGGCAGCCACAGAATTACCCATCCTGCTGCTCTAAAGTGGAAAACTGTTTTCCAGAGGTGATTGTGGCTCTGGTGGCATCATCTCCATGCTGGTTGACAAGGGCATTTTAAATAGTCTGGTGGAAATATTGAGTTTATTTTGTCCCATCCAGATGCAGATGTCACCACCACGAAGAGGGTGCCCCTGACAGGATATTCCATGTGCCCTGGTCATTCTTTCTTCCAGTTCTCAGTGGCCCAGAGTAATCAAAAATGTTTTGGTACATCTGAACTCGCTGTAAAAATCAGCTTTTGCTTTCCCAGGTGTAGCACGCCCTGGCACCGGTGCAATTCAGCACTTGGAATTTCAGCTTGGCTTTGCCAAACACAGCTACAACCTCCTCAATATTCCAGCCCCTCATGAATAGCACACACTAACGGGAAGAAGGAAGCCTAAAAGCAGGATTTGACTCTGGCTGCTTCCAGCCTACAGGAGCAATCTGGAAAAAAAATTCCCTGACATTGGTTTTTGGATGTCATCTTTGCCTCGTATGGGTTGCAGCAAACGGAGCCAAATCCAGAGTTCAGCCATTCCCTCAATTTGCTTTTCAAATTAATGTGCTACTGAATGAACTCCTTCCCAGATCCAGATGTTTGAAGATATGATTAGTGACTCTGTTGGAAGATGGGAAATTATTGAATGTGTCATTTTTTTCCTGACAATCCATTCTCCGAACCTCATCCACATGCTATTAATGAATGTCCCTCTGAGGAGTTTTTGGGATTGCATTCCCTTCAAACACAGGATGATTATTACTAACATATTTCAGAGGAATGCAGAGCTGCTGCATAGTTTTTGTTTTAACAGCAGAGGCTAGTAAAGTTCAGATTTTTCCCTCTCACTCACTTGCTCTTTTGGTTTTCTTTTCCTTCAAGAGATCACAATCCAGAATGAACTCCAAATTTTCAAAATAGCCTGGATCCACTAAGTACAAAGATAAAACTGGCCAGATCAGTTGGTTTGGGTGGGTTTTCTTTTCAGAAGCACAGCATATTGAGTATCCAGCTTATTTACACAATTAATGGTTTCCTGAAGTGATAGCCAAGAACTTTTGAAAATCTGTCTCCAGTCAAGATTTGGAAAGGATTTTTTCTGCTTTCCAGCATGGTGCTTGTTGCCTGCAAGACTTCTCACAGCACTGAACGTATTTCATAGAATCCCAGAATGGTCTGGGTTGGAAGGGACCTTAAAAATCATCTTGTTCCAAAACCATGCCATGGGCAGGGACACCTCCCACTGTCCCAGGCTGCTCCCAGCCCCAATGTCCAGCCTGGCCTTGGGCACTGCCAGGGATCCAGGGGCAGCCCCAGCTGCTCTGGGCACCCTGTGCCAGGGCCTGCCCACCCTGCCAGGGAACAATTCCTGCCCAAGATCCCATCCAGCCCTGCCCTCTGCCACTGGGAAGCCATTCCCTGCCTCCTGGCCCTCCAGCCCTTGTCCCAAGTCCCTCTCCAACTCTCCTGGAGCCCCTCTAGACATTGAAGGGGCTCTAAGCTCAGCCCAAAGCTTCTCCTGTGCAGGCTGAACAATCCCAGCTCTCCCAGCCTTTCCTCCCAGCAGAGCTGCTCCAGCCCTCTGCTCATCCTGGAGGCTCCTCTGGCCTCTCTGCAGCAGCTCCCCGTGCCCCCCGTGCCCCCAGGCTGGGTACTCACACAGGTGGTGAGCGTATCGCAGGTGGAACACGTCGCAGCCGTGGACGTGGTGGTAGAGGGTTTTCTCTATCAGGTCCTGGGGTTCGTATCCAGTTAATTCCGTGACCCTGGGAAAAGGTGGATGTGGAATGAACAACATCTCGAGGAATATTCAGTTTCACGGACCAAACATTTGACTGTGCCAACAAATCAGGTGCCTGTGGGATGAAATGTTAGTTTTGGGAACAGAAACCTCACCTTTACAAGAAAAGAAACCTTTTCAGCCCAGCCAAAGCAAGGTGCAGCTTTTCCCTGGTACAGCCAGGCAGGAAAAAAAGCTCTTTTACTGACTTCCACCTCGGGCTTTTGCTGCTGCCATGGAGGATCCTTCGCACAAAGTTCCACTCGAGGAGCTGCTCTTGAAACAATAAAACCTCTCTTGTGGGCTGCTGACACATTTTCATTTGCTTTTGCAATGCTGTGAGTGTAGAAGGTGTGTCAGGCCACAGGGGCTGTGAGCAGGGACTGAGAATGAATTCAGGCTGGTGCCTAACAGGAGTAAGAAGCAGGAGCTTATTCCAGCTGAGAACGTGGAAAGACAAGGAGGTGTGAAGACCACAGGGTGAGGAAAGGAAAGCTGAGGCAAGGCTTCCAAAAAAATATCCCAGAGGTAAAGAATGGAAGGAATGGGAAACAGCAGCATCTCTGCAGAAGTTACAGAACCAGATACAGAAGGCAGATTCACATCGGGTCAGACCTGAAGAGTCAAATTTTCATTTCAAAATGGACTTTTGTTTATTTAGTTGAGGAAAAAAGACTCCATGAAGTACAATGTGTCACTCAGCCAAGCTGTGCTTGTTCACCCAGGGTTGTTGGGTGGGGGGGGTTGTGCTGTCCTGGGCTTTCTTTGCCCAAGAAAAGCAGAACAGTGAGGAATTCACATTAACAAGGGACACAGTCCCTTAGCAGGTGGGCTGACAGTAAAACTGTCCCTGCTGAGGATCGACTTCTGAAGCATTTCAACTCCAGCAGTTTTACCTGGGACTAGCTCTAGCCTAGGTTTGTGGAGTGAAATCTTTATTAAATTTGGAGTGCCCCAGGGGTTCCTTTGGAGGTTGTCCTCCAGTTCAGGTTGAAGGAACCCAGTTTAAATGCCCCGAGCCTCTTCGTGCCATGAACTGAGAGGGGATGCTCAGGACATGGACGTCCAGAGGATGTTCCTGGTCTGAGCTTTCCCACTGGTGAGGATGCAGAGCACCAGAGATAACACAGGAGATGATTGGGGGGTCTCAAGGCATTGTGGGATTGCAGATAATATACATTTTGATTAGGTATTTTAAAATTTTGTGACTATTATGCATCTTCTCTACTCATACCCTGACTCTAACCTGCCCTGTGGGTCCCCCAGAGCTCCAGGGGGTGTTTTTGAGAGGGCTGGGGGCTTGGATTCTTCTGAAGGACAACAACATCAAAATGCCTTTGAATATGTGCTTATGTCTGTCCTCTGCAGTGTGGGCTCATCCCAAATCCTCACTGAAGCCTATCAGGGTCATGAAACACTGAGGGAAGATCCTGCTCAGGTTTCAATTCTCCTTCTGACTTCAGTGCACTTAAAACTGCTCCCCATCCTGCCCCTTTGGGGAGTACAGAAACAGCTCATCCAAACCCAACCAAAGCACCACAAACCCAAGCCAGGGGCTAATTTTCCCAGAGGTGCAGTCTCACTCTGAAGCTGGTGACAAAAAAAAAACATTTTGACATCATTGACAGTTCCTAGGACACCAAAATTTTGGAAAGGTTTGACTCTGGAAAAAAAAAAAACTCGTCTGTTTTACTTCCTTAGCATAAAATCAATCCCTTGACCAGCCTGGGCTCTCCAGGTGGTGCTTTGCAGGTGACAGGACACACAGAAGGAAGCAGAACTCACCCCAGTGATCAATTCTGGCCTCTTGAGGTCTTTAAAGTCTTTGTGAGCCACCTGGCAATGACTGCACCACAAAAATCAGAGTGAGCAGCCCACTTTGGAGGGAAGTGATTGTCTCCTTCTTCCAGTGACCTCAGGGAAGGAACTCCTGCATGTTTTATGTTGTGTCAGGTGTCTGGAAAGGGATTTGGAACTGCTCCTGCCCATGGCTTTCGTGCTGTCTGCTGTGACTGTTACATCTCAAGATCCATCCCCTTGTATGGAAACCAGAACCAAGCCTGAAGCCAGTTCTTTCTAACTCCTAACATGCCCCTGTTCTGAGCAAATACCATTTGGTTTGCTCAGCTGGGAGAGCAAAAGGCTTTGGTAAAGCTGAATTCCCCTGCTTGTCCCCGTGTGTGGATGACACCCATCTGCTCCTCGGTAAACAGAGCTCTGCAACAGCTCTGGGTCCATCCCTGCTCCTGTCAACACCTCTGCTTGTTCTGTGGCCTTTGAAGACACTTCTGTCTGCAGGCAGTTCCTCCCAGGCACATCATTTCCTCCTCCCCACACGCAAGGACGTGTTGCTGAACCCCTCGTGCTCCTTTGTAGCCGCTGCGCGAAGCGACGCCTGCCAAAAACCGAGGGAGCCTTCCAGAAACAAGGAGCTCTTTGTGTGTCCCAGCAGCTGATGCAGCCACTGTCTCCTGGGCTGAGGATGGGGAAAAGCCTCTCCCTGCATGGCTGACCTCCACTCTTCTGGATGCAGAGCTTTTGGCACATGTTCACCGCATGAACACGTTCCCTGCAAATCCAGGGGAATGGGGAATGTGGGACACACACAGGGGAGGGTTTCTGAGGCGTTGAGCATCCTGTCAATGCTTTGGGATTTTCCCTTCAAGGTCTCCTGGAGTGCACTGGGAAAGCACCATTGGATTCTACAAGGTGTCTGCTTCAAAAGCAGAGAAATGAATTTCAGTTCTGGTGCTGTGCCCACCTGAGCTCTGTCAGCTGGGAGCAGAGACAAGGCTCTCTTTGCTCAGCTGTTTTTGCCACAATTTTGTTTAAGAAGCTCCTGTTTTCATGTGTAGTAGCCAATGGAATTAATTTCCATTCTAACAAGCCCATCATTAGTGTTGGCTTCATGGTTAAGGCACTACATTAAAATACAGAACACTATTTCCTTAGTGCTCTGTCAAAAGCTTTCTGGATGACCCCAGCAAATAGTCTGATCTCAGTATTCCACTCTTGGGGTTGGTTTTTTGGGGTTTTTTTGGTACTTCCTCATGGCTTTGTATGCTAAAATTTCAATCCCTGCTCCTGTGACCAGTCCTCCCAGCAAAAAGGCTTGAGCCAGCTCTAAAAGCGCAGGTAACTCCCAGTTAAATTGGACAGGCTCTTATTTCTTGGCATTCCAGACAAAGTCTGGTCTATCCAGCTGCCTGCAGCACTTTGAAGGCTCCCATGGCCTCAGAGTTCCAGATCTATTTTGGACCACTTGGGGTTTTTTTTCCCCCCCCCCACTGGATGTTTTGACCCGTTTGGAAACTGCGGCGGTTCCCGCGAGCGCTCCACGCTGGAGATGAAAGAGCTGCTTACCTGGAATCCAGGAATATCAATTTTAAGTCCAAACTGGCTCGGAACATAAACATGTTGCTGTGGAGCTTGATCTCAGTGATTGCACTGGGAGGTAAAGACTGGCCCACGGCCACCAGCCCAACGATTTGGTAGCAGGAGTCGTACAGGGACATGTCCAGCATGTACTGCCGGATCTTCAGGTAGCCACTGCAGTGGATCACCTGGAAAAAGGGGGGAAAACACTCAGAATCGGATGGAAAAATGGGGGGAAACACTCAGAATTGGATGGAAAAATGGGGGGAAACACTCAGAATCGGATGGAAAAAGGGGGGACACACTTGGAATGTGATGGAAAAAGAGGGAAAACACTCAGAATCTGATGGAAAAAGGGAGGCACACACTCAGAATGTGATGGAAAAAGGGG
>VXAC01004206.1:55629-72644 GCA_013399225.1 Rhipidura dahli
TTTTTTTTAATGTCCATCTCTCTTCCCCAGGCACTCAGGGAGGAATAAAAACATTTACATTTTAAAGAGTTATTATTCTGATGTGAAACAGGCACTTTAAAAACCCAGTGGGCATCGATGCATCGCAATGCAATAAAAAATGAAGTGATGTTTATGCAAAAGCACAAGAAGTGTGTTTTAAGTTCTCTGCTCAAGTTCAGTTTTTTGCCATGTGACCAAGCCCAGGGTCCCGAGATCAGATTTCGGGATCGCTGGATACAATTGCTGCTCACAGAGGTGATAATGACAGTGTTAGACTGTAAAAATTCACTGTCAGCTACAGAGCAGGGGGAAATGTAACCTGGGGACTATTCCAGGCCACGAGATTTATTTAGCGTGGTGCTGGTGCTCAGAAATCATCAGTGCCCCTGCCAATTTTCTGCTCCAAGCAGCAGGAATATCACATCTTTTATCTTAATTTCTCTGTTTGTTTGGCTTTGAACTGTGTCCTGTGGAAAGGGATTAATTTTCAGCGTATTTGGTGCTTTAAACAACCCACCAAACATCACCTGTAAGTAGATTCCTCCTGGTTAACCTTCCTGCTCTCCAGTCATCCAGCGATTTAAAGGTTTAAAAGTATGTTTAAATGTTTAAAATTTAAAAGTGCAGGAAGAAGATCTCTCAGCAGATCTCAATTCCCACATCCCTTGTTCCATGAGATTTTTCTGTGCCCCAGCTAATGAGGTGATGTCTTAAAAATTAAGTCCTGACTTTAAGCACAGTCCAAGGGAAGAAATTTAGGCCAGCTGAAAGAATCCTTTGCTTTTCACTGTGCAAACTTTTAATAGTGAGCCAAAGAAAGTGATGCCTCTGATTAACAGCACTAATTGGGAATTAAAAAAAAACCCCAAAAAGCCCCTAAAGCCACGCAGAGACACCAGGACTGCAAGCTCTGCTCCTTTACCTGATTTCACATTCAGCTTTGGGACAGAACCACTTTTGCTGGGCAGCAGCTGAGCAAACAGGGTTTGGTGTAATGAAGAATTCTCAGGGCAGCCAGGTAGGGGAGAGGGTGAACAGACAGGTCTGCACCTCGAGCACGTCCCTGCCCAGAGCTCTGCTCCTCTTCCAGGCTTTGCTTTTTGGGTTTTCAGTGACTCCAAATGAATCCTCACCAGAAGTGAATGGGAATTACCCTCCCTGATGGAGGCAGGGTTGTGCTGGGCAGCTCAAAGAAGAGCAAATGCAAATCTGAAAATAAAAACTACCTGAAAAGCTGAAAATAAAAACTACCTGCAGATCCAAAAATAAAAACTGCCTGTAGAGATGAAAACAAAAACTACCTGCAGATCCAAAACTAAAAACTACTGCAAATCTGAAAATAAAAACTACCTACAAAGATGAAAATAAAAACTGCCCAAATGACAGCTGTTATTTTATGACTTCAGTGTTTGTTTGCTGTGGCTTCTGATTTACTGCAAAGCTGAAAATAAAATCTACCTGGACACCTGAAAATAAAAACTACTGCAAAGCTGAAAATAAAAACTACCTGAAAAGCTGAAAAATAAACTACCTGCAGATCTGAAAATAAAAACTACCTGCAAAGATGAAAATAAAATGTACTGTAAAGCTGAAAATAAAAACTACCTGGACATCTGAAAATAAAAACTACTGCAAAGCTGAAAATAAAAGCTACCTGCACATCTGAAAAAGAAACTATCTGCATATCTGAAAATAAAAACTACCTCCAATAATGAAAATAAAATGTACTGTAAACCTGAAAATAAAAACTACTGCAGATCTGAAAATAAAAAACTACCTGCAAAGATGAAAATAAAAACTACTGCAAAGTTGAAAATAAAAACTGCCTATAAAGATGGAAATAAAAACTACCTGCACATCTGAAAAAGAAACTATCTGCAGATCCGAAAATAAAAACTACCTGCAAAGATGAAAATAAAAACTACTGCAGATCTGAAAATTAAAACTGCCTGTAAAGATGGAAATAAAAGCTACCTGCAAAGCTGAAAATAAAAACTACCTGCAAAGATGAAAATAAAAACTACTGCAAAATTGAAAATAAGAACTGCCTGTAAAGATGGAAATAAAAACTACCTGAAAAGCTGAAAATAAAAACTACCTGCAAAGATGAAAATAAAAACTACTGCAGATCTGAAAATTAAGAAAATAAAAACTACTGCAGATAAAAACTAACTGCACATCTGAAAGTAAAAACTGCTGCAAATCTGGAAATAAAAACTACCTGAAAAGCTGAAAATAAAAACTACTGCAGATCTGAAAAAGAAACTACCTGCAATCACGAAAATAAAATCTACTGCAAAGATGAAATTAAAAACTAACTCCATATCTGAAAGTAAAAACGACTGCACGTCTGAGAATGAAAGCTACTGCTGATCTGAAAATCAGATCTGCCTGTAAAGCTGAAAATAAAAACTGCCCAAATGACAGCTGTTATATTGAATGACTTCAGGCTTCTGATTCCGTGTCATAAATAAAATAAACTCATACAAATGATAAGATTTATAAACAGATTTAGTGGTTTAGGACAATTCCACCCCGAGGTGATGGCAGTGGTTGGGTTTTTTTAATGCTGAGGCCAAGGAGGTGCATTGTGCAAGCGGGTGGGATGTGGAAAAATTCCAAATTCCTGTGTCTGGGTTCCTGCCTCACCTGCCCCCAGTTCCATGGGGGAATAAGCCTGAGCTCTGTGCCCTCCTGGCAGCTCTGTGGCTGGGCTCAGAGAATTCCCAGCCTGGGAACAACACGAGGGAATGTGCCCCAAAGTTTAATTTGAATTACTGAGGGGATCTGTGATCAGGGATGGTATTTTTGGGATCTTTTCTGACTCTTTTCCTCCCAAACCTTGCTCTCAGCTACACAAAACCCAACAAAACAAACACCTGAATAAAATAAACTTGTCAACTGTCAGATGTTTCAGGGGTGGAAAAGGAATTTAGAGCCATTACCTTGTAGCCACTGCACGTGAGCCCTGCGTTCCTCTTGGCCAGCACACACTTCATCCTCAGGAAAAAGGATCTCTCAATTTCATACTCTGAAAGCACAAAGCACACTGCTGGTTTATTCCTGAAGCTTTCAAACCTGCCCACAGCACTGCCTTGGGTGATTTTCCAGAGCTGTTGATGTTTCAGCCTTGGGCCCTCAGGATTTATTGCACTTTCCTCTTAGGATTCCCTGAGAAAGTTGGACAACTCAGCACGATTAGGTCTCCAAATTTCTGGTTTTGCCACCTTTCACAGGGCAATTCCCTGGTTTCTGAACAGCTGACACCAGTCCCTGTTGGGAAGGGAAGGAAAAGTGTCCTTTGGAGTGGAGGGAGATGAAGGGAATCTCCAAAATAACAACAGAATGGGAAACAAGGGAATTCAGTGGGTTTGAAATAATTTGAGAGGACGTGGCTGGTGGTGCCCAGACCTTCTGGGCTCCACATGCAGGGTCATTCCCTGACTCCCAAAACTCTCCTGGGAGGTTGTTTTTAATGGAATACCTCCAGAAATGGTTTGAAGTTCCTGGGCTTGTTTGCTCAGGTACACACAGAGCTTCTGCTAAGAATATGAGGCAGGAATATTCTGATAAGAATTATTATTATCTCAGGTGTTCATCACTCTCATTGAAAGCTTTATTCTGGTAAGAATATGATCTTATCATCTGTAGTGTTCATCACTCTCATTAACAGTTCAGACACCATGAATAATTCTGATTTTTTCACAAAGTTTGCAGCTTGGCAGAACCATTTTAGGGTAAGAAAGAAAACCCCTTTGGTGCATCTGTGAACAGGAAAATCAGGGAAGCAGAAAGGTTCTCAGCTTTGTCCCAACTCCCCATAGGGTTTCATCCCAATTCCACTGCCATCAGGTGGGATCTTTCTTTAATTTGATTTCACTGCTGAATTTTACTCCTGATTTTTGTGCCTCCACCACCCAGTTCACCCCTCCTGGCCACACACCTGCAGTGGTTTGAGCCTCACACCACTGCCTGGAACCAACTTGTTCTCTATATTGAATTCTGAGTTTAAAGGTCTGAAGAGACAGTGACAGAATCAAAGATTCAGCAAGGAGGGAAAAGAAATTCTTCCTGAGCCTTTGAATTTCCCATTTATCTCCCTAAGGCAAATTACATCCCTATTGGGAAAAGCTGGCACTTGACACAACCACTGCAGAGTTTTAAATACAAATTTATAGGGATGGGGGGGAAGCCACACAGCACAGATCTGCTCATCCCATGAGTCAGGGATGGATCTGGAAGCCGGGAACATCCATGCAATTCATGGCTTCAGCAGGAATGACCAAACACCAACAGAGGAGGGGCACATCTGGACACCATCCTGTGCCCTGTTCTCTGGGATGGCCCTGCTGGGGCAGGGAGCTGGCACCAAACCCCTCACATAACAGCCTGGATGAGCAAGACTGGGAATTAATATTAATTATAAATTAATATTCATATTAACTTTGCTGGTGTGACCTCCCCCAGTACCCTCGAAAGTAGCAGAGATTGGCAGCAAAGCACAAAAAGCAATAAATTAAATTTGCAAGTGTAAAGCTGATGGAATGGGAAAGAGAGGCCTGGAATTCTGCTGGATGCTGACACATCTATCAAAATGTGATGCCTTGAAAGGCCTCCTAGAAACAGAGACTGGACAAAAATAAGGGAATAAAGGTGGGGATTTCTTGGAAAGGCCTCCAAAGGTACCCCTGGGGAGCCAGAGGTGCTGCCCAGATGGGCCCCGAGATGGACCCTGAGAGGCCACGAGTTCTTCCCACTTTTCTGGCTTTGGTTCATTTGCATCTCAGGGTTGATTCTCCAATGAAAGCTGCAGTTAATGATGGAATTGCCCTCAGCTTGCCCCCCTCAGAGGCTCTTTGGTTGATGCTTTTTGGGCCCAGTTTGGGCTGGGTGTCCTTGGAGAGCAGCCCCGGAGAGGCTTTGTTGTGTGTGCCCAGCACAGAGAGCAGCACTGAACAGGGAACAGGCAACTCCAGAGTTACACACTGGGCACTGCAGGGCTTGCAAATAGAAAAGTTAAAAACTCAGGCATCAGGTGGATGGGAGTGAAGGTGGAATCAGGTGGCCACGAGTGCACTGCTCCAAAAGTGCCCCTTTCCATTTTCCATCCCCTGTGGTGGAGTTGGAATTTGGTTTTGCTCCTGAGCTGCTGTGCAGAGCAGACACAAATCACTGGCTGCCTCAAGAGCTCCCAGTTTTAGTGCTTTTCCTCATTTTTTTGTGTAGTGCCAGATGAGATGCCCCATTCCTAAAGCAGCACATGGGCAGCTTGAGGGGTTTTCATTTACAAAGTGGTTCTGCAGCAGAGCAATGCTGTATTTTTCTGATGCCAAAATTTGGAAGTGGGAGATAAAAGAGCAGCTTTTACCTCAGAGAAAACAAAGGCATGAGAGGTGAAGCTTTGGGGGAAAAAAATACATGGGGATCTTTTTTTTCTCAGTCCACTGAGCAACCACAGGATTCTGTGGCTGTTTTCTGTCAAAAGAGAACAAAGATGAGTTGGAAAGCAAAGATGGATTTCAGACTTGCTCCCCTAGGGATGGGCAATCCTGGCTTCCATAAAGCCAACCAAAATTTCCCAGAAATGCTTGGAGAATCCTGCTTGGCAGTCATGCAATAGGAGTGGACAAATGCACAAATCCTTTATCCAAATTAGTAAGACTCATTTTCTTTAGTGTGGCATTTATTCTGTTTATGAGAGTATGAAAATACAAACCTGGGAAATAGAAAAAAAGCTGGTTTATTCTTGCCTTAAAGTCACACTGTATTGCTGATACAAGAAAAGGGATTAATGGAGAGGAGACACTTTGTAGAAATGGTGCTTTGGGAAAGAAATACAACTTCTGTGTGTCCAAAACCAGCAAGGATTTTCTGTGCTCTCATTGCCAGGTTGCTGTGTGTAAGCTCTGTATGGACAAATTTGGGCTGGGATTTGGATGAAGCTGCTGAATTTCTGCCTCATTTGTAGCTTTTACTGAACCTACTGAGCTCTGTCTGTTCAGGGAAGGAGCTCTGTAAGCTGAGCAACAACAGAGAAATAATGATTAGAATAGGAAAACTTCCATGAGTTTGGTAAGGGGAACATGGATTTGGGTAAAAAATAAGCAGTGGTGCATTTGAAATCAACATCCTCGACATGGATATGGGCTCTGACTTCATGGAATCACAGAGTTATGGAATTGCTTGGGGTGGAGGGACCTTAAAAATCATCCAGTTCCATCCCTTGTCATGTGTGGGGACACTTTCCACTGTCCCAGGCTGCTCCAAGCTCCATCCAACCTGGCCTTGGGCACTGCCAGGGATGGGAAATCCACAATTATGGAATGGAATGGAATGGAATGGAATGGAATGGAATGGAATGGAATGGAATGGAATGGAATGGAATACAAGAATCACCCAGTCCCAGCTGGGAGATCTCTGTAAGACTTTCTGCTCTCTCCAGTGTCATTTTGTTCCTCATCCTTCATCAGCTGATGCCTGCAACCTGTTGGTTTCACCTTTTCTCCTTTCCTCTGTGATGAATAGAACAGTTCCTACACAGAATTTGTAACATTTCTTAACACTCAGAGAAAGGTCCTCAATCAAATGATCACTTCCAGTGATGCATTTAGATAGTGAACATTCCTGGTTAATTAAATACAGTGGCCAAGCTTCACTTATTAGCTGATTATATTATCTAATAATTTAGAAGGTTGTTTTCCCTCAGAGTTTTTTATATTGTGATTCATTCATAACATTTTATTTTTCATTCTTTTCTCTCTTGACTTTCCTGTCTCTGGGTTACACCCAGTGATCTCTTGACCTTTAAGGACTGGCAGCACTTTGTTGAGTTTCTCTCTGTTTCAAACCTCTTTTACCTTCCTGACAGCTCAAGATTCTCTCTGGACTCACACATTTACTTGAAAGAACCCCAGTGAAATCAATAATTTCATTACTGAGTCTGGATGCTGCAGGTTGATATTTGTTCTAATTTTTCCAAAACTTAATTGTGGCTTCTCCTCTTTGAATCTTCAGTGTCTCCCTCTTTGTTTGCTAAACTGCTAAGTACCCCATTTTCTACATCATCCTCATCAGAGTGGAGAATCTTAATTGCATCAGGTACAGCCTGGGTGTGATATTTGAAGTCTTGTAATGATGCCTCAGGTTGTAACTTTTCTATTTTCCAAGCCCTGCAGTGCCCAGTGTGTAACTCTGGAGTTGCCTGGTCCCTGTTCAGTGCTGCTCTCTGTGCTGGGCACACACAACAAAGCCTCTCCGGGGCTGCTCTCCAAGGACACCCAGCCCAAACTGGGCCCAAAAAGCATCAACCAAAGAGCCTCTGAGGGGGGCAAGCTGAGGGCAATTCCATCATTAACTGCAGCTTTCATTGGAGAATCAACCCTGAGATGCAAATGAACCAAAGCCAGAAAAGTGGGAAGAACTCGTGGCCTCTCAGGGTCCATCTCGGGGCCCATCTGGGCAGCACCTCTGGCTCCCCAGGGGTACCTTTGGAGGCCTTTCCAAGAAATCCCCACCTTTATTCCCTTATTTTTGTCCAGTCTCTGTTTCCAGGAGGCCTCTCAAGGCATCAGTTCTTTGGCACCCCAGTTCTCAGTGCCTTCCTCGAGCTCCTGCATCCCTCTGGAGATAAGGCAGTGTGAGATAAGCTGTCTCCATGTCCCTGCTGGGCTCTTCTACCCTGGAAACTCAGATACCACAAATCCATGGTCTGGGTAACGCCTCACTGCCCATCCCCCAGACACTCTGCACATTTTTGCCCCTTTTAGTTGGTTATTTTTGTGGTCTCTGCTCTGATCTGTGGGGTCACACGTGCTCTGCTGCTGCTGCTCTGGTGGGATCTGCAGAGCATCTGGGTCCCACACAGCCCAGGGCTCACTGAAAGAGCTCGGGGGGAACTTGGCTTGTCTCTTGTGAGCACGAGGTTATGGATTTGTGAGAGACAGAATCCCAGAGCCCCAGAATGGTTTGGGTTGGATTGGGCATTAAACATCACCCAGTGTCACTCCAGCCATGGCAGGGACACCTCGCACTGTCCCAGGCTGCTCCCAGCCCCAATGTCCAGCCTGGCCTTGGGCACTGCCAGGGATCCAGGGGCAGCCCCAGCTGCTCTGGGAATTCCATCCCAGCCCCTTCTCACCCTGCCAGGGAACAATTCCTGCCCAAGATCCCATCCAGCCCTGCCCTCCTTCAGCTGAAGGCCATTCCCCCTTGTCCTGTCCCTCCATCCCTCATGAAAAGCCCCTCTCCAGCTCTCTTGGAGCCCCTCTTGGCACTGGAAGATGTTTCTCTTCCCCAGGCTGAACAGGATAAAGGACACCACAACTCCCATCCCTGATTTCTGAACGAGGGTGACACCAAACTCCAAACCAGAACAGAGATGTGGGGCTCAGACAGAAGAGATGCCTGCAAAGCACATTTTAAGCTAATCCTGGAAGGTGGAAATCCAGGATTGGCAGAAGGGGCTTGTAAACACCTTGATATTCCCTGTTTGGCTTTGCTGTGGTAGGAAATCAACTGATTCTGTTGTCAGCCCATCCTGGAGTTCCAAACTTGCACAAACTGTCCCAATTTCTTTCCCCTTTGGGCAGTTTGTTGGGTTTCCTGCCCATGTTCAGAATGCTGGCTGTGCTGCAGAGGAGGAATTGTCTCCATTATCATTCCTGTCATATCCAAACTCAGCCACTTGCTGACCTTTGCCTAAATTTTCCTTCAAGGGCTGTTTCCAAACTTCTGTTAGAGAAGGAACTCTACACAGAACTGGGCAGGGAAGGGAAACAGCAGCTTTTCCAGTCTGAGACTCTGTGCTTTGGTGTCTTTTACTGTTAATTACCAATAAAAAGAGATGCTTTAATGAGTTCTCAGGCAATTTGCCCTCTTTGCCGCTTTAGTACATCAAAATTTCTCATTCTATTTTCCAAATTATCATTTATAAAAGTATTGTTTCTATGTTTCTCAAGCTTAAAGTACCCCTAACAAACAGTGACAGCAGGATTATGATGCACCATGGCCCCTCAGTAACGTTTCTTCTATAAAATACTTCTAAATTAATGAAAACCAAAATTCCTCTCAGTCTTTTGCACATGTACCACTAGGAAAAAAAAAAAATCCTTTACAACTTGGTGCAACAACCACCTTGCCAGATGCAAAACTTTTCCATTCCCTTCTTTAAAGATGAAGTTTCTGTGGGTAGGGGAGATGCAGGAAAAGTCTGCACGGGGGTTTTGCCTCTTGACCGAGGGAAACAGATCCTTTAAAGCATCAAGTGGAGTGGAGAAAGCCTGACACAATGTATTCCACATTCCTTGTGCAGCCCCCATCGGGTTGGAACTCATGGTTTGAGAATTACTCAGTTGTTAGCAGAAAACTGGGATGGCTGCAGGAGCTCCCACATCTCTCTCCCTGCTCTGGGAAACGGGAATAAGCTGCTTTTAGCACGCCACGTGAGTCAGCAGGATTTGGGAAGCCATGGATGTGTTTTTAAAGGTTTCAAATCCCAGGGAAAGCATCTGAAACCATTAAGAGACACACAATGTCTGCCTGCAGACACACGTGGAAGAGCAGCGTGGATTAATTCCTTGTCCTGCCTAACCTGCAGTGCAAATATCTTTTATTTTGCTGGTTTTCTTGCTTGTAGCAGCTGCCAGGACAGGAGATGGATGGTCTGGGAAGTGTTCCTGCCCTGCTGCAAGCCTTAAACTCTGTGCTGTGAGCTGTGAAATGAAGATTTCTGCATAAATAGTTGCAGAAACCACAGGGAGACCGAGCAGCAATGTTTGGATTGTAACATCATTTGAGGGTTTAAGGTCCTGGTTGATTACAGCACGTTCATCCCAGCTAGCACTGGCATTCCATGGTTTTCCCTTCAAAGAACCTGCTGCTGGGAGCTGGCTGTGATCAATAATCCTGGAGCAACCCTCAGCCTCCTGTCCCTGAACTCCAGCCCCTCTTTTGGGCTCGCTCCTCGCCCCTGCAGAGGGCACTTGGTGCCACCAACCCCTGCCAGCCTGGTCCCCTCCCCACACCAGCACCAAAAAGCTTTGCTGCTGAGCCCTGGCTGCTTACACTGGCCTGGAGATTTAGATTTAATCTCTGGCAGAGGAGAGGAAAGGGCCAAACTCCTCACAGGGCTGCGGGAAGTTCTGGAGCTGCTGCCCAAGGCCAGGGCTGGGCTGGTGTGACCTCCCCCCGAGTGCTGGGGGGGGTTTGGGTGCCACGATAAAAGGAAGATTTAAAAGTGTTAGAGGGTGCCCAAAGGAGGGACACGGAGATGGGGAAGGGTCTGGAGAGGCCACCCAAGGAGAGGGCACTTGGAATGTCCATCTGGAGCAGGGGAGGCTGAGGGGAGACTCCTCAGGGGCTGCAGCTCCTCAGAGGGACAGGGACAGGGACAGGGACAGGGACAGGGAGCAGCTGGAGCTGGGCCAGGAGGGATTTAGGTTGGATCCCAGGGAAAGGTTCTTCCCCCAGAGGGTGCTGGGCAGTGCCCAGGCTCCCCAGGGAATGGGCCCGGCCCCGAGGCTGCCAGAGCTCCAGGAGCGTTTGGGCAGCGCTGCCAGGGATGCCCAGGCTGGGGCTGCTGGGGGGTCTGGGCAGGGCCAGGGGTGGCACTGGGTGATCCCTGTGGGTCCCTTCCAGCTCAGGATATTCCATGAGGAGCCAGAATTTGGCAGGACACCATGACCACCTCCTGACAGGTGCCCTGCACTCGGGAGGAGGCTCTGAGGTGCAGCCAGCCACAAACACAGCGCTGCAGTTCTGCAGGAGTCAGGAATTGCTGTGCTCTCATCCCGGATTAAATACCAGCAATTCCTCAGTCTCAGCTTCTGCAGCAAACACAGGAGGCTCAGGGAGTGGGAGAGTCAGCTTTGAGTCCTCACAGGTGCCAAGAATCCAAATTCACAGTTTGTGAAACCCAAATTCACAAACCAAGCCAGAGCACACCGAGAGCAGGAGCACTCCCAGCAATATTTGCAGCGAAGGTGCCTGAGATCAGAGCACTCACACTTTGGAACAAAGGGCACAATATTCTCCTTTTTTATTTGTTCACCTCTTTCTTGTTTTCTCTTCCAACCCACCCCAGCTGAATAGAATGGATTTGTTTTGTTACAACTGCTGCAAACTTGGCCTGAAGGCTCCCGTGAGGTGATTTGCTGAGGCATTTAAATGCCTCGATTTTTAAAGTTTAAAACACAATTTTTAAAGCGTGTTATTCCTCCTGCCCACCCAAAACACCCTCAGAAAGAGCCCAGCTGTGGGCTTCTCCCATAGCAAGGGATCTGCACCTACTGCTTTACATTTTCTCTGCTGGTGAGGCAAGTAAAAAGCAGTTTAAAGAGTTTGTAAGCTCAGACTGAAACTCTCCAAAGCCTCCACAGAGCAGGGGGTTTATGGCTTTCATTGAGTCGTGGCCTGCAGGCTTAAAGTCCAAAGGAGAATTAGATCAGAGGAGTAACCTGGGCGGTTCAGGTCATTAAATATAAATATTAAAAGGCTTTTACTCCTGTGCTGAGCTCAGAAACTTCTCTCTGCCTAAATTCTGTCTTCTACAAAGCCAGCCTTGATCTGGAGACATCAGCACTGGAAGAACTCCCTGCTTCCCTCAGAATATTTTTCCTGTGGCTAATCAATCTCCCAATTAAAAACGTGTGCAGTACTCTGATTTGAGATGTTTTTGTGATTTCAGGGCACAGATGTTGGTCCTTGAAATGGTTTTTCCCTTCTAAATCCACCCTTTAGTTCCCAGTATTTGGTTTCTTTGGAAATCTGTGCTCAGGGTAATCAAGGCACCTCCTGATCTGATTTCTGATAAAGAGCTCATGAAATCCTGGGATGGTTTGGGGTGGAAGGGACCTTAAAAATCCCTCATCCCTCCCCTGCCATGGGCAGGGACATTTTCCCCATCCCAGGCTGCTCCCAGCCCCAATGTCCAGCCTGGCCTTGGGCACTGCCAGGGATCCAGGGGCAGCCCCAGCTGCTCTGGGCACTTCCTTTCCCATATTCCCAAATTTTATTATCTTTAAGATTGCTACAGACTCCAAACTTCTGGAATCATGTGATTATTCAAGTGTTTCTTCTGTCTTTTAGAAAAGCAAATTATCTACACTCTACGTTTGAAGCTGGGCCTTGTTCTGCCTGAAACATGAGCAAGTCCAGGGCAAACTTACAAAATAAAACAAAATAAAACAAAATAAAGTAATATAAAATAGAATAAAATAAAATAAAAATAAAATAAAATAAAATANCCAGGGTGATTTATCTGAAGAAAACAATGTTCCAGTGAGGATTGCACAAAGAAACCCCCATGCTGTCTGATGTGATGCAAAGCAATAATTTGCATTTCCCTGAGAAATAAAGAAAGAAATTACATCCCAATTTGCAAAGGCTGTAAGAGTAGAGTTCAAAACCAACCTGTGCTCTGGTTTAATATTAATTAATATTAATATTATTTAATACCAGTCACAGAATCTCACCAAGCACAGGTATTGATGACTTTTGTGCTTTTATTTCTCTCAAAACAGATCTCAGCCAGCTACAAGTGCTGGACTAAAAATGGATATAAATATCTGAGATTTAGCTGAGGAAAACATCTTGAGCAAGGCAAGGTCTGTGAGCCAAGCTGGAAATTTGGGATAGAAAAATCTGTGTCTGCAGTACAATATTGATTTTATGCCTAAGCAAAATTGGAGAAATCTATAATATAATGAAGTTACAAAAGGAAATGTTTTATTCCACCAAGTGACTTGATGATGCAGATGTGTTTTAAAAGATTAAAAGAGAGAAAATCAAACTGAAATGGCAAAAATAAAATGCTCTTTAAAATAGTCTGGTTTCCTATTTTTTTTTTTTTTTAGTCCAGCCACTTCCACCCCACTGGCCTTTAAGTTATTTGTAGAACTCTATGTTTTATTTAAATGTTGAAAATATCTACTCAGATACAGGCAGATCATTCCTGCCATTTGTGAAATAGTTTTTAAGTCTTCACTGGATTAAATTAAAAAAAAAAACCTGCTTTGATTATTGCAGGCCAGGTGGTTTCAGGTTATACCTCAAGATTTGAATGGATGAAACACTGCAGGAAAAGGGAATTATTGGCACAGGGAAGAGAAAAATAAACAAATATTTGTTCATTCTGATCATTTTAGAAAGATTTAGCTGTAAATTCTGGGTATTTAATACAGCCACTCCAGACAGACACAGAACTGAGAGAAAATAAAAGAATCCCTGAACAGAATCCCTAAACACCTGAATTCCTTTATTTATCTCCTCCAAGGCTGGGAATCCAAAGAGGATTCTGTTACTTTGAGGTTTTTATCAATTCATGTCCTCTGCCACACAAAATCTGATACAAAACACACATAAATGGACCAAAATGGGAACTAATTCTCCTTATTCCTATCCTAAATTTCCTTTTCAGTGTAGGATGAGGCAAAGAAAGCTGCAGAGAAGGAGGAATTTATCTGGGAAGAATGGGAAGAGCTCTGGGATTCTTTGCTTTTGACACAGAAATTAACCCCAGTTAGTGGCTTGTGGCTTTAAATTTGTAAAAATCTCCAGTAATGAATTAAAAAAGATTTAAATTTGGAGACAAACTGGAGGCTGTTGCCATTGCCAAGCCAGCAGGTATAAAAATATCTCATTCCTCATTCTGGATCCCAGCAAAAACTGCACAAAAACTCACAGATTTCACAGAATTATTGAGGCTGGGAGAGACTTTAAGGATTATCCAGTTCCACCATCAAAATCATCCCAAAATCATTTACATCAGAGGTATCTCCTCTGCTTCTCAGTAAGCTGGAAACAGGGGAAAAATGTTGGGTTTGGAAAATATCAATTTTTTTTTTAAATTCTGACAGAAGAATGAGCAAAGCATGAAATAACCATAGAGAAGAGTTTGAGAAAAAGAAGAATTTGTTTCCCAAGACACCAAGGGAGTTGGTTTTTTTTCCCAAGACAGCCTGTTTGGGGAGGAAGAAAAGAGAAGGAGGCTGAGCTAATCCTTCCATTTCCAGCACCTGGTGCAGTCCAGGTGCTCCCAGGCACAACATTCCCTGGATTTCGAGGGAACACTGTTCTGCTCTGATGGAATCACAGAAGCCAGAACCAAGCACAGGCACCAGAACTGAAAAAAAACCAAAACCAAAACTAAAAAAAAACCCCAGTGCCTGGTCCTAAACAGAACTGTGGCATGAACCCAGAATTCCTTATGGTTTTTAGGAACTCTGCCTTGAAAAGACTGACAAAACCTGGCAGGATGGGAGCTGCAGCTGATAAATTGATGATGAAACACAAGTGGAGGCTCCGTTGTGCTGGAGCCAGATTAAGTCTGCTCTTTACAAGCTCCAAGAATTGCCCCTGAGGAAACACAAACTACTGAAATGAGAATATTGGTGCTACTGACACTGGAGTTGCACCACTTGATGCCTTTTCCTGGCCTTAAAATCAAAAGTCAAACACGGTCACAAGGGAAAAAGGGATTTTACCTTGGGATTTATTTTAAGGATCCTCAGGTGCACCACGTCCAGGGGTCAAATGCACCCCAATGCCCACCCACAATAGATCTGGTATCACATTATGGGTGTTTTTAATTAGCACATCTATCAAAGATTCCCCAAGGAGAGGCTCCAGTGAGCCCCCCTCCCCAAGGATCCTTCCCCTGGCTGGTTCTATCTCAGGTTACAAAATGTGTTCTGGAGAGGCCCTTGGGCTCTGGGCACACTGATCCCTCACTGCGAAGCTGCTGAAATGTTCAGTCTCCCAGCCTGACAAACCAGCCCAAGAATGGAGGCAAAAAGCACCAAGAATACAGAAATTGTAAAAAAGGTGTAACAGGGTATAAAAGAAAAGGCAAAAATCCTCGTGGCATCACACTGAGGTAACAACTGCACACAAACAGGGTGGTGTCAATATTTCTGTGGGTGGCTGAACATGGCCAGGGCAGCAGCAAGAGAAGAGGACGTTATTTTCCTCAAAAAAAAATCACTTTTAAAATGAGATTTTGTAAACCCAAGTCCTTTACCAAACCCATTTCTGCTCCTCCTACAGAGGAGAATATTAGGTCTGTTTTTTTTGTCCAAGCTTTGAATTGAACAGTTGTTTGGAAAATACTAAATATGCCCTTCAATTTCCCAATTTCCTGATGTTTTGTTAGTTGTTTTCCCACTCAGGCCATGCAGCTGAACTGTGCACAGGCAGACCACCACAAGATTTCCACAGCCTCAGAGGTGAAAACAAAATAAAAGCCATGAAACAGCCACTGGGCTAAAGAGAAAAACCTGTCCAAAGCTTCTTAGCATGAAAGTCATTCTTGAATTTAAGGCACCTCATTCCCTTTGGTGCAGCACCCCAAAATCCTGGCTCACAGTTATGAGTTCCCTCTGCTCCTCCATTTGAGCTTCAAGCAGGATAAATATGAATTTAAGGATTCACGGGATGCTTCGGGGTGCAATTTGTTACATTTCAGCCTGGGATTGGTTGGGTTTTTTTTTTTTGACTTTTTCACTATATTTTAATGCCAGATCCCACAGATACCTTGCAGGAGGTGAGGATGAAGAGGCTGGTGAGCAGTGAGGACAGCAGTCATCTCATCATGATCTGAGGGGTGGATGTACTCGTAGATGCTGTTCCCAGTGAGCTCCACCTGGGAAAAACATGGAATAAAAGCAGCTGGATCATTTGCTGTCCTCAAGCACTCTGGTTCCAAAACATGAGCTGGGTGTATCAAAAGGATCTCCCACATCACAGCCAATTAATCCAAATTAATTCTTTCCTCAGCAATGATTTGTGTTGGAGGGGTTTTTGTGGGGATTTCTGCTGTTTCATCAGAGACAGGAGAGCTCCTGTTAGGGCTGGGAGCAAAGTGATAAATCAGAGCAGCTGGAGAAATGTTCGACTGCCACAAATGAGGCTGAAAACTCCCAACTCTATAAATGCCTCTCAAGAAGAGAAATATGAAAATAAAAATAATGTCCCTGCAGGTTCCCAAAAGCTCTCAGAGCCAAAGCCCTGCTCTCACACAGCCCCTTTGTGTCTTTCCCAGCGCCAGCGGGGCGAGGGCTCCGAGAGAATCCCAAAAGCAGATTTCCAAGGATCCTCAGTGCTCTGAGCAAACAAGCACAGTGAAGATCTGCCCTGAATTGTTGATCTTCCCTCTTTTCTCCCCCTGAGCTCTGCCTGCAGCAGGATTCATCCCAGCCTTCCCCACTGTTCACACACCAACCAGAGCCTCGTGCTCCGCGTGTCCAGCTCTGCTCCCCACGGCCCAAAGCCCCCAGCACGAGTCCCCAGGAAGCTGCAGGGATGGATTGGAGGGGTGAAGCAACACTCTCTGAGGCCGTGCTGGAAATTGGTGTCAGGCTGGTCGATTGTTCTGAGCAGCCTGATGTGCCTTGGGCCCCCAAGATCAGAGGCAGCTGAGAGGTGAAGTGATTTAAGCCATTCTCCCACTGATTTGCTAAGACGGGTGAGTTGCCTTTTCTTTGGAATAAATGAAGTTGTCTGCCCCACAAAGCCATCTCTCTCTCTCTTTTTTTTTTTTTTCCCCTGAAAATATTCCTCATCCTCCCATTTTCTGCATTATTCATGGAATGTCCCTTCCCAGGGCTGTGCAAACTCACTTTTTTTTTTTCTTCTAACCAACTATTCCCCTCATTGCTCTGTTGCAACAGCCCCTCCCTGCAAACACAAAAAGCATCAAGGGTGATGTGATGTTCTAACCAGGCTGAAAATTCACTGAGGCAGGGAAAAGAAAGGAAAAGGAAATTTTTAAAAAGAGGAATAACAAGGAAAAGAGAGATGGAAAGAGAATAAAAGAACGAGAGTAAAAAAGGGTGGAAGAAAGAAAGAGAGAGAAAGGGAAAGAAAGAAAAAGAGAGAAATATAAAGAAAGAAATAGAAAAAAGAAGAGAAAATGAGAAAGACAGAAGGAAGGAAGGAAGGAAGGAAGGAAGGAAGGAAGGAAGGAAGGAAGGAAGGAAGGAAGGAAGGAAGGAAAAGAA
>VXAC01004206.1:96942-115361 GCA_013399225.1 Rhipidura dahli
AAGAAAAGAAAAGAAAAGAAAAGAAAAGAAAAGAAAAGAAAAGAAAAGAAAAGAAAAGAAAAGAAAAGAAAAGAAAAGAAAAGAAAAGAAAAGAAAAGAAAAGAAAAGAAAAGAAAAGGTCTGTCTCCTTACTGACATCATCAGGCTGATTGGGAAGGTCCAGCATGGGCATGGGAAAAGTGGGAATGCACCAGAATAGGAACTTGCTGCTTTTTTTCATTATTATTTCCAGCTTTTCTTGCCTTCTTCCTGTAGTCAGAGTTGGTGTCACCAGGGTTTCATTTCCATGTTTTATAGTGGGAATTTGGGATAGGTTTGATCTTAATTAAACAATCCAAGTTCAATCTCTGTCACTGCTGGAAAGACACCCAGAAGATGCTGCCCTCTAAAATGATCTGTTTGACCTTTGGACACCGATCCTGAACTTTGATCCCCCCAAATCCACCAGCACCAAGGAATTAGTGAGGAATCCATCAAGCAAATGCTCTGAAAGCTTCTCCCTCTCCATTGCCAACAGCAGGAGGTTTTACACACAGGTCAGTCAGATGATGAATATCCAGGCTCAGCTTTGTCCCAAGGGGTTCAGCCATGGCCTCCCCAGGGTGGGCCCTGCCTGGGTGCTGGACACCTCCCAAATCCACTCTGCCACCCCCTCCTCAGTGGGGCAGGGGAGAGAAAAACATAATGAAAGGCTCCTGGGTTGAGATAAGGGCAGGGAGGAGACTCAGGAATTGCTGTCATGGGCAAAGCAGGCTCAGCTTGGGAAAAAAATTAATTTATTTCCAATCCAACCAGGGTAATGAGGAATAAAAAGTAAATCCTTAAAATCACGTTTACCCCACCCCTCTCTTCTTCCTGGGCTCAAGTTGCTCTCGATTTTCTCTGCCTCCTCTCTTCCACTGGCAAAAGGGGGTGGGGAATGGGGGCTGTGGTCTGTCCATCCCACGTTGTCTCTGCTGCTCCTTCCTCCTCACTCTTCCCTGCTCCCGGGGCCCTTCCCATGGAAGAACATCCTGCAAGGGCTTCTCCAAGTGAGTCCTTCCCACGGGCTGGAGTTCTTCTGGAACTGCTCCAGCCTGGATCCCTTTCCCATGGGGTCAGTCCTCCAGGAACTGCTCCACTGTGGGTCCAGTTTTCCATGGGATCAGTCCTTCAGGAGCTTCTCCCTCTTCCCATGGCTGCCCCACTGTGGATTCCTTTTCCTGTGTGGTAAATCCTTCAGGAACAGCTCCAACTTCCATGGGGTCAGTCCTCCAGGAACTGCCCCACTGTGGATCCCTTTTCCATGGGATCAGTCCTCTAGGAACTGCTCCCTTTTCCCATGGGATCAGTCCTTCAGGAACTGCTCCAGTGTGGATCCCTTTTCCCACGGGGTTATTCCTGCAGAAACTGCTCCCATTTCCATGGGGTCAGTCCTCCAGGAACAACTCCAACTTCCATGGGATCAGTCCTCCAGGCACTGCCCCACTGTGGATCCCTTTTTCCATGGGATCCGTCCTCCAGGAACTGCCCCACTGTGGATCCCTTTTTCCATGGGATCAGTCCTTCAGGAACTGCTCCAGCCTGGATCCCTTTTTCGGTGGGGTCAGTCCTCCAGGAACTGCTCCACTGTGGGTCCATTTTTCCTTGGGGTCAGTCCTCCGGGAAATGGTCCCTTTTTCCATGGGATAAATCCTCCAGGAACTTCCCTACTGTGAATCCCTTTTCCTGTGTGGTCAATCCTTCAGGAACAGCTCCAACTTCCATGGGGTCAGTCCTCCAGGAACTGCACCTTTGTGGATCCCTTTTCCATGGGGTCATGAACTTCAGGAACTTCTCCCTTTTTCCATGGGATCAGTCCTTCAGGAATAGGCTGCTCCTGTGTGGATCCCCTTTTCCCCGGGGTCAGTCCTTCAGGGGAAGCCCTCCATGGGGTCAGTGTGGATCCCCTTTTCCATGGGGTCATTCCTGCAGAAACTGCTCCCATTTCCCTGGGATCAGTCCTCCAGGAACTGCTCCAACTCCCATGGGATCAGTCCTGCAGGAACTGCCCCACTGTGGATCCCTTTTCCATGGGACCACTCCTTCAGGAACTTATCCCCTTTCCCATGGGATAAATCCTTGAGGAACTGCTCCAGTGTGGATCCCTTTTCCCATAGGGTCATTCCTGCAGGAACTGCTCCAGCCTGGGGCTCCAATGGAGTCACAAGTCCTTCCAGCAAACGTGCTCCAATGTAGGCTCCTCCACAGTTTATTTTTTTGTAGAAAAGATGGAGATTAAAGTTAAGTTTGAACTTCCTCAAAGACAACTGAACTTTGCCCCCAGTTCATCAGTTCAGGATCACTCCGTGGTATGGCAGGAAAATGAGGGGAAGTGGTGTTCTGCTCCAGAGTTAGAGCTTGAACAATGTTTTCTTTTTGCTTTTTCCTTTAAAAATCCCAAACCTAAACATCACCAACAACAAAAAAAACCAACCCAAAAACCTAAAAAAATAAAAAAAAAACCCCAACAAAAATGAAATGAAAATTCAAGCCCCGGAATGTCAGGATGAGGAAGATGTTGAAGTCTGAGGTGAGAAAAAGGCTCTAAGAACCATCCCCCTACCCCTTTAAAATCTCCCTGTGACCTCCTACTGCTCAGTTTTTTATGCATTCTCCTTGGAAGAGCCCAATTCCAGAGCAATTTATGGGTTTGGAAATGATGCTGTGATTTGGACTGTTTACAGGAAAAGGCAAAACCTAGATTTATATCTTCAAAATAATTTTGGGGGGTATTTTGCTGTTTAAAAAAAAAATCCCAAAACCCAAACAAACAAAAAACCTCCCACCCCAAAGCTGAAAACCCCAAATAAACAAGCAAACAAACAAACAGGAGAAAATGTCAGGTTGCTGTAGATAAATATATAGAATTATTCCACTGGTTTCTCTTACTACCAATTAGGAATTTCCAAAAAATTCCTGGAATTTTCTGTTCTCATACAGAGTTCTCCATAAAACCAGCCCCACCAAATAGGATCCTTGGCTCTAAGTCTCCCAATCCATTTATTTTCTGAGGGAAGAAATCAGTGGATTCCCTGCACCAACACAAACTGGTCCAAATTGTTGTCTCCAAACCTTGCTTTTATCACTTGAGTGGCTTCAGAAAAGCTTTTGTTTCTTCACCTCCTGCTAAAAGACAAATTCTGAATGTGCTTTTCTCCTCTTTGCTCCCTTTTGAACCCGGAGCTTCCTCTGTATTTATTTTTTCCCCCCTGGTTTCTCTGCTGCGGGGTTTTTCCAGCGCTGGAGAGGTGCCATTAGCATATCTTGGGAAATCTTCCTGCAGTGGGGATTGGCAGAGAAATGTTTACCCTGCACAGATTGCAGATATTGGGCAGTGCAAATACAGTGGGATTGATTCCACTGATGCCTCTGACCCTCTGAAAATGCAGCGTGGACAGGAGAGCTCAAAAAAATAGAAAACCACCAGAGAGGATCTGAGAATGAGCTGGATTTGTGCAATTAAAATGAAAGAAATATTCTCCCAAATGCCTTCCCAGTGCTTTACCCACCATCACTTGGGAGATCTGAGCTCTAAACCCATAAATGTGGGATTTCAGGTGGGTCAGTAGAGCAGGGTTTGAAGTGGGATATTCAAAAAGCAAAGTGAGGGGGAACAGGAGCATGAAAAACATGGGGAATATTATTTACCACAAACGCCCCAGAGAATCAGCTGGAGAGCTGAACTGAATTTAGGAGGAGATAGAGCTGCCAGATAAATCTCAGGCAAATCTGAGATGAGAGCCCAGTGTGGTCGGAGGGATAAAATAGATGTGGTGATGAGAGCTGCTGCAGGAGGAGGGGAGCTCTGCACGAGTCCAACCCCTTTTTTTAATAAGAAGTTGGATCTTTGGGGGTTACTCAGCCAGAAACTACAACTCCCCTGAGGTTTGCCCCAACACCAGCAAAAACTCCCAGGTCTGATGCTGCAAACAGGGGCTCTGTGAAGAGGCCAAACTCCCCATGAATCACCACCGTGGTCCTCAGCGATAACTTGGCTTTTCCAAGTGGTGTCATGTTTGTAACTTGATATCCTGCTCCCTAATCCCGGCCAGCACAGGGATATTGTGGATTCAGGACAATCCTAGAATGCTTCAGGTTGGAATGGACCTTAAAGATCATCCAGTTCCACCTTCCACCAGCCCAGGTTGCTCAGAGCTCCGTCAATTTTGATTCCCTGTGAACTTCTGGATGAGTGGTTCAATAATTGCTCAGGTTCAGCACCTGGGACACCCAAATTTTCTCCGGAGCCAGATGTACAACTGTGTGAAATCAGACCTGATGCTGAAATAATGAAAAGGAGAGTTTCAACCTCTGTGTTGGACCAGTAAATTAATGAAGGGAACATTCAGGCACATCTATTTCCTTGATGTCGGACTTCTGATAACTTGGTTTTAAAAACAAGCCAAGTAAAGGAAGGGGTCTCAACTCCCCACTCTAAATTTCCTGACTTTTGACAGATTAAATCAAATCCTTAAGGCCATTTTATCACAGCTTTTTTTCTCTCTCTCTGTGCCAGCATGTGATTTATGCCCCTTTTTTATTGCAGGAACCTTTGTCTCAGCGCTGTTTGATTCAGTCCACTAATGGCCCTCAGCTGATTTTATTTTAGGAGCTGCAAATTTTTGCACACCGAGCTGGACAGACACAGCACGGGGGGGTGAATGAAATGGTGGAATTCAGTGAAAAAAAGGGAATTAGGAGAGAGCAAGACTTTAAGTATTGATCCAAAGCAGCGCTGCATGTAGACAATGGCTCCTTGGTGTTTACTGTATATTATCTGCCCAAATCCAAGGATTACTGCTTCCTCTGGAGCAGCCACTGGCTGGAGGCTCTCAGTGGTAGCTGTTATTAGTAGCAATGACATATTAATTGAACTTCACTGCTTCCAGGTGTGTGGCACACTCCGGGGTCACCCAGAGCACTGCAGTTTCACGTGGATCCAATTACGGCAGCGTTATGAAGGAATGTGACATGTCATGCATTAAAATGTCAATTACCACTTTTTATGGGATGCAGGGGGAGAAGAATCAACCCATCAGACTCTCTCCAGCATCACTTGTGTGCTGTCTTTATCTCCTACCTCGTCTGTGCAAGCAGAAGAGACAGAGAAGTATCTTTAAAAACTTATTATTAAATTGCTTTTGGTGGCTTGGATGGACCATTGGGTGTTGTTAGGAGTGACACAGGACCATGGTTGGGGTTGCAAGCATTTAGGTCTTGCCTTGAGATTTCTGGAGAAATTCTGGCAGATTTCCCATTCATTTGCACTTCCAGGGATGAATTCCCCAATTTTGCACCCCTGGTGCTGCATTTCCTTAAATAACCTTTTCCAAATCACAGGGTGCATCCATTAAGAGGATGAAAACTTGGAGACCTCAATCTGGGATTCACTTTTCCAGCTTTACCTTGGTCTCATGGAAGATTCCCTAACTGGGGAATTCCCTGGCAGGGGGCTGGAATGAGATCTTCAAAGTCCCTCCCAACTCAAATTTTCTGTGATTTTGGTAAAATTTTCCCTCTCTCACTCTCCTTCTCCCATTTTCCATGATTTTCTTGCCAGACCTGAACTCCCCTGAGAGTTCAATTCCTGTGGAATCTCACGACAAAGGAGTGGCTTGAATGCCAAAGAGAAATGAGGTTATTTTTCATAATACATTTCAACAAACACCTTGAAATGTTCCCCTCCAAAGGGAAATGCCCTGTGCTCTCAAGGTGTTTGTTCTCCCCGAGTAGGTTTTTGTCCTGCTGCCATTTTAGACCTGCTATTTTTGTCAGGAATCACTTAAAATCCAACCTTTTGGATCAGGTGGGAAACGGAAAACTCCCAAAGCAAATTTCAGCTAAAGGAGATGGAATAATAAAAATTAAAAAAAAATATTCTCGGGGCACTTTTCTCGCGGCGCATTCTCACATCTCTCATTGTGTCCCGTGAAATCCCAATCCCCACGCTCTTTGCTGGCAAACTATTTTTAGGTTTCCTTGGAAAATTCTTTGTTGGCTGTGAAGCTGGGTCTGGGGAGGGAAGAATTGCCAAGCCACACGGGCTGTGCCATGGTCAGCTGAATATTTATCAGCAGCATTTTTTCGGCGTGGCTCCTCAAGGCTTTTGTGAGTCAGATTCATCCAGAGATCCTCATTGGGATCGAGATAAGAAAATTCCTGAATGAAGGCAAAGATTTATTTTAGAAGTGAAAAATAGAGGAGCTTTTTATCCTGTTTCCATGGATGTTGGGAGCTGAGGAGGGTAGGAACTTGTGCACTGCTGGTGGGGACATTGGAACAAATTCCTACACCCGTGATATCCTGAAGAAACACTTTAACTGCTTCTATCCAGACATTTCAAATCATGGATTTTCTATGGAAGCCTGGAAACAATGGAAAATAACAGGCCTAAAGTATTCCTGCCTTCATTCATGGTGTGTTTCCTACCCCATTCAATTCCAGTTAAATATGTTGGCCACAACTGCAGATTTCACCTGTGATTTCCGAAGTCCTTGTTGAGCAGAAAGGCTGGGATTACAAACCTGCAGCAGATCCACGACTGGGAATAATCACTGTATTCCCAGAGTCTCTCAGTGCCCCCATTTCCCTGCTGGAAATGGGCTGGGAGAGGGAATCATCCCCGGGAGGCTCCTTGTCTGTCAGAGCAAAGGATTCTGTACCTGGCTGTGAGATCAGCCATGGAATAAACCAACTTTTACCATGGAATATTATAAATTTCCAGTAGTTTGAGGCATTTAAGGTGGAATTTCATCCCAATCCCACGAGGTTAAATGCAGGCAAGACACAGGGGTGGCATCCCATGGCCTGGATCCTGCTCAAGATCCAGGGATATCCCTGAGAAAGAGAAAATTGTGGTGATCCTTCTCAATCCTAAAGTCTACAAAATTGTCCTGGGTCATGCAGGAGGAGGTTTATAAATCTTTTCGGTCCTCTCTTTTAGCCACGATCACATACAACCCCTACTTTCTATTAGGAAAAGATATAAATATATAAATACATATACAAAAATATAATTTAATAAATATATATATAAAAGCTAACTAAATACATCTTGCCAATTTTAAGGGGGAAAAGAAGTTTCAAAGAGGCCCCAGAGAACACAAGAAGTTCTTAAAGTCCCCGAGAGTCAGGAGCAAATTTATTTTAATGATTTCTTCAAAAGGGTGCAGATGCCTGAAGGATTGTGTCAATATTTCCTGTTGTGAGCAGCCTTTTGAAGGTTGAGGTCTAAACAGATATTCACAATATATAAAAATATCTCTGCACGTGCATGAATGGCCACGCAGAACACCAAGTTGCACATCATTACTTTAGAAAGAGCACAAAATGGCTCTTTCTGATCTTTGTGTTTGGGGGAAAAAAAAAAACAAACCCCAAAGCCCAGCAAATTTGAGATCACACAGCACTTAAACCTGGAAGTGCAAAATATGGGCTGTGAGCGTGTCTTATTTATAAACATGTGCTCTGAAATCCAGAATGGGCACTTTATTTTTAAAGCCAAGGCACAAGGGGACATTGTTTCTCAGCAGACACTCAAAGGAGCTCTTGGGCAAGATTAATCCCTAAAATAACCAATAATAAATAATAAATAAATAATAAAATCCATTAAAATGACCAATAATACAGATAATTTGAATGGCTCCATTGAGAGGGAGGCAGCTCCGAGGGAGCCTCCGGCTCTGCCCCGTTGCACGGAGCTCTTTGCTGAAGTTATTTATTGCTGACACCAAGGATGATCCTTGTGGGTCCCTTCCAGCTTGGCTTGTCCTGGGATTCTGTGGAACATAGGACACATCCCCTGGGGGTAGGAGAAGGCAGGGAAACCTCTGGGAAAAAAATTCCTTCCCTCTTGTTTGAGGGTGTTTATCCCAGCTAAGGAAGGAGTGTGGGCGCCCAAACGAGCGCCCTGCGATTCCTCAGAGCACCTCACGAGGGATTTTCCTTGAGATTCCCTCTTCCTTTCCAGGGATGAGCCTCCCCCTCCCCATCTCCTCTCAGACCCTCCAGCAGGGAAGTTTTTCTGCTCCATTAAATAACTATTCCGTGCCCGTGTTTTGGGAGAAGACCATCCATCCATTAAGAGCTGGGATGAGAAATGCTAATGTATTTTGGAGTCTGTTGACTGAGGCCTCTGTGCAGGCAGAAAAAAAAAAATCCTAATTTTAAGTGGTCTCCCCACTGCTGGGACTGCTGACATGATTAAAATGAAGCGCAGGTTCCAGGCCCTGACTGAATCAAAGTTTAAACGAGATTGGAAATGGTTGCTTGACTTTACATCACATTAACATTAGCAATTTCCTGGCTATTGTTTTTCTTTCCCCACAGTGGTGACTTTTCCAAAATAGATCCCTCATCTGACTGTAAAGGTAAATGAAAATCAGGCCCATTAAATTTACTGTCTGTAAAGCACTAATGCCTAACAAACAGTATCTTTACATTTAGATGGCATTTTTATCCTGAGGAATCTCAAATCACTCCATAAAAACCCTGACCTTGATCCCAAAGTAATTTCCAGATATGAGCAACTTTTATATTGAGTATTGAACAGCATTGCACAAAAAAAAAAAAAATCTGTAATTACTTACAGGCAGATTGAATTTCTTAATATACAAACATCACCCTGAGAAATTATTATTAATTGTGCACTTTNCTTGAAGTTTTGTAGCATTTTTTGAAGCTCACCACCCTCTTGGTTGTAGCTCTCGTCCTTACACATAAACTACAAAAAAACCACCTTTTTTCCCCCTAGTTCTATCTTTCTTTCTAATTCTAATTTCTGTGCTACAAGAGCACAGGATTTAAAGGAATCTCTTGTATCAGAAGGCTGAGCCCTTTTTTCTTGCAGACACTGACATTTTGCAGCCTTTTCACTGCATCACCAATGCAGCCAGGTCAGGTTTTAACCAATTTTCAATGTCCCAATCCTTCAGACAGTGCCTCTCACCTTCCAGGTGCTTACCAGGGAAACAGCTCCTACATGCCAGCTTCGGAGGGANCTTACAGGCAGATTGAATTTCTTAATATACAAACATCACCCTGAGAAATTATTATTAATTGTGCACTTTATACATAAAAATTAATATGTTAAATTAGGGATTCAACCAGATTTCATGCTCTTTATCATATACCAAGTAATATTTCTGCTCTGCATCCTGGCAGCTGTTGCCTCCCTCCTTTTTTAAAGGAATGCAAGCAATCCCAGGATTTATTGGCAACTGTCACAGGAAAAGTGTTAATGAAAATCAGAGCTGCCAGTCCCACAAACGAGGCATCATCCCGGGGTTTTTCACTTTTCAGTCTCAAATGCTGGAAATGCCAGATTAAAATGCACTAAGCACGTGATGACATCTGGCTGCTGGGCTAAATTTCATCATCCAGTTATGTGCACTAATCTGATGAAAAGGTAAGTTGAACAAATCCAGAGCAATCTCACTCCTAGCTGCAGCTCCTGTAAATTCTCCCTGACTGCCGACTCTACTCAATATCCAGGCAAGGAGTTCTGATTTAGAAAACAGCTTCTCTCAGGGCGTTCCTAAAATAACAATAATAATAATAACAACAATATTATTATTATTATTATTATTATTATTATTATTATTATTATTATTATTATTACTATTATTATTATTACTATTACTATTATTATTTCTTGAAGTTTTGTAGCATTTTTTGAAGCTCACCACCCTCTTGGTTGTAGCTCTCGTCCTTACACATAAACTACAAAAAAACCACCTTTTTTCCCCCTAGTTCTATCTTTCTTTCTAATTCTAATTTCTGTGCTACAAGAGCACAGGATTTAAAGGAATCTCTTGTATCAGAAGGCTGAGCCCTTTTTTCTTGCAGACACTGACATTTTGCAGCCTTTTCACTGCATCACCAATGCAGCCAGGTCAGGTTTTAACCAATTTTCAATGTCCCAATCCTTCAGACAGTGCCTCTCACCTTCCAGGTGCTTACCAGGGAAACAGCTCCTACATGCCAGCTTCGGAGGGAATTGCCCTGTGGGCAGCTATTTCAATACATTTTTAAGGGAATAATTTAAGAAAAATGAATTTTTCCATATCAGGGTCCTTTTGAATTAGCAAATCTCCCACCCTGAGCTAAAACCCTGGTCAGGCTGTGCAACACTCGATGTTCTCACAAGAAAAGTCCCTGACTTCATGATTTTTAAAGCAAGATATAAAAGACAGATTCTTCTCTCTTATTTTTTTCATTCATCTTGACCCTTGACAACCCTGCCTCTGCTGGGCTCAGTGTGGGATTTGCTGTTTTCCTCTTGTTGCTCCTGCTGGGAAAGATCCTGAGATGAGCAGTTTGGAAAACAAACACCTTTTCCTCCCTCTCCTTCCCTGGGTCTGTCAGGACTTTGTCCAGTGCCACACATAACCCAAACAACATTGACAACATCAAAGGTTTGTCTTCTAGAAATTCAGTGGGGTTGAATTTTGTCATTATTTATTGCATAATTGAAGGTGTACTGAGCAACAGGAGCACTCAGGCTTTTATTTTACTAAGCTGTCAAAAAAACCAGTTCTGGTTTTTTTCTAGAGAAATACTTGATGTGATTTTATCCCCTCAATTTGTTTCAGCAGAAAAATTATTTGTCAGAATCTTCCTGATAAAAAGTCCTCTTCATTTTCCTTCTATCCCCCCAATATTTCACACACCACATAAAACCCACTCGTGCACCTGCAGGGCTCTGTCTGTATTCAGCCCTGGCACAAGTGCTGGATAAATGCTGATTATTCTCCTCAAGCCCTTCTCATTATTCTATTTAAGTCCTGATCACTCAGCACGGTGAGAAGATAAGATAAAAATCAGCTTTATTTCTTATTCTGAGAAAAGCTGACATCAGGATCAATAAATCCTGACAGAAGCTATTAACATTTTAATGAGTTACTCAATAATATTCTAAAGATGTGCTGGCAAGTCAAGCCTCCTTTGATTAAGGACAAATTTCTTAGACTACTGTAAATATATATTTCAAGGCCCAGAATGCAAAGCTGTCACTTATCAGTGGAGAAAAAAGGGCAAAAGTCAGGGCCAAAGGAACTGGGGAAGGGGCTGCCCACATGATTATGATGATTACTGTACAGGGTGGAACTTTTTAAGCAAACAGAGCCAAATATTAGTTGTGGGGTTGTGTGGTGGTTATACAACTGAGGCAACATCCACTGAGTCCTAAAACAAGTGGAAACCCCACAATGTTGGGAGCAATTGGGTGTGGTTGAGTGGGAAAATAAATGCAGGGGGAGAATTGGGTGAAGAGGAGAAAAAAAAGGTCTGTGCAAACCTTGCTGAGCCTCAGAGAGCCACCAGGGTGAAATGTTCTTGTCCAAGGGTGAGTTTTGCCCTTTAATTCCACTGAAATCAGGATTGAGGTGCTGCCTGACAGGGTGCTCCACGTTGCAATAAATCTGCTGTCAGCATCATGCTATTGAGCACAATGCCAATAGCTCACAGGAAAATCCTGGCTGGGATTCCATGCTTGCAGAATATTGACCTGAGAGGCATTTTAACAAACAAATATGAGCCTTTGGACACCAAGTCAGAGGTGACTTTTCTCATGGAGTCAATCCCAGGGAACCCAAAGTGCTGCAACGAAGTTGGGTACAGGAAAGGGATGGAGGAATTGGGAACTGGGAAGAGCTGGGTAGGGAAAAAAATCCCATTAGCAACTCTTCCCTGTAAGTTTGAACATATGGAAACATGAAACAGCTCCTCCTGGCTCACAAGGAAAGAGTTCACTGATTTCAGGAGGATTGCTCCAAGCTGGAGATGAAACTCTCCTCAAATCCAAAGGATAAGCTTGGAAGTGGCAGCAAAATTTTGTGTCGTCGACGGATAAACTCCTTGGAGATGGCTCCTGATGTCCCGACAGCTGAGCTTACAGTTTGTAATGAAAGAAATACATGCAGGAACTGCAAAAAAAAATCATCTTTCTACACCAAAAAAACCATGGAATTGAGGATCTGGAGTTTGATGATCACAGCTCTTACAGTTCCTAAAATATAAATTTAAATGGAGACTCCGAATTGTCTCATCCAGCATTCTGATGCTTCGTAATTAAGAAAAATTCCTGGTACATAATTATGAAAAATTCCTCTTAAAGAGAACTAAGAGTAGAAAGAAAAATTTTAAAAGGGAAAAAAAAAAAAAGGGATAATTGGAGTAACCTACACAAGCTTTTCTCTCTTGCAGTTGGCCATATTTAAAATGCTGCCATTTTGAAAATGCTCTCATCAATCACCTCCTGGTAACTTCTCCCAGCCATCCTGCTCTGAAATGAGGAGTGAGAGGACTCCACACACAAGGAGGTCGTGTGGCTCTCGACTTAAGTTGAACCCATCAACTGCAGAGGGAAATATTCCAGATTTCTCCTCTTCGTGCTTTCTGTATATAAATTACATCTCTAATGGGTGTGCATGTGCATAAACAAAACAGAAGAGACCCCAGGATTGCAGGAGCAAAATGAATAACGTTGGCATTCATAAATAATTCAACAACCGAGGCTTTGTTGCCACCAAGTTGCTGTTGGCACTCGCTAATGGACAGGACATTTATTTACCTCCTGGTGCCTCATGACATAAACCAGAATTTGTGGGGCTGAGCCTCGAAAACAAAACCTCTGGGGGAGCCCTGAAAGCCACCTCAGTACCTCGGGCAGGTGGCAAAGAGAGGGGATTCACCCCAATGATCTGATACATTCTTATTTTTAATTTATTGGTTGAAATTTTGGTCAGGTGCTGCTCGTAAGTGCCAGCAGTCAGTAATAATTTCATACACAGCTGTAGTTTTAAATAAATTTTAATAATTTCATACACAGCTGCAGTTTTTAAATTGCTGCTTCCACGGAAAGGATTGTCTCGCAGTCTGTGCTGAAGATTTGTATGGGGAAGCACAAAGTTTTGTGGAGATTGGTTTTTTTTTTTTTTCCTGTTGAAGTTCTTGCACTGAGCTTCATCCACATCATCCACAGGTGAGAAATCGGTTCATGCAGAGCCTGAAAATGATCAAGTCTGGTTAAAAGGTCTCTTATTTGTTTAGTTTCTGATTTTCAAGTTCTTTTACTCAGAGTTTGGAAGCAATAGGCAGGAGCGCAGGATTTTTCTTTTAAAAGAAAAATTTATAAAGAAATAAATTTATCATTTAAAAGAAAAATTCATAAAGTTTATTATATTCTTATCCATGGAATTCCTGCCTGGGATGAGCCTTTCAGTTAACAAGGTGAAAAATGGTGAAAATGGCCCCAAGTTCTCACTTCCAAGGCCAGTTAAAGCCTAATTTATCCAATTAAGAATTGCCAGGTAATATGTTTTTACTTATAAACCAGTAACTGTTAATTTCTGACCTGCACTGTGGGATTTTTGACCCAATGACAAAAACAGATTTGTGAAGAAGAAAAGAAGAAGAACAAACCCAACACCCCAAATCCTCCATCTTGCCACATGCATATACATGACATCCCAATATACATTCTACATCCCATCAACCTGAACCCCAGGATTCCACCACAGTCCCCAGATCAATTTAAAGGTTTTGAGAACCCTTAAAATCCCTTCTTCTGCCAATGGCCTGGGCGGCTCCCGACCCCTCCGAGCCGCTCAGGTTGGGTTCAGCCCTTTTCCTGCGAGCTGCAGAATAATTCCCTGCTCTGCAGACCCCATGGATAATGCATGAGTCCCTGCATGTGTGAGGAGCACCTGATTAGAACATCCCAGTCCTTCTTAACCCACCCTTGAAGGGGTTTTTTTTTGTGTGTGAGCGTGACCCAGCAAACAGAGCTCCAGCCGTGGTTCTGTCGCCAGGGGAGCGTCTGGGCAGCGCCTGGCACAAGCTGGGAGCTCAGAAGTGCTTCAGCTGCTGAATTGGGGCACAAAGGGGGCTTTGTGGGCACTGCAACCTCTTGCTCTCTTCGAGCCAGGGTGACAAAAGGGGAGGGTGACCTCTGTCTGTGTCAGTGAAAGGAACAACAGCCTGGGTTAAGAGCCTAAAGCCCCCAAAAGGAGCCTAAAGCATGACGGGCTGCTCTTTAAAGAGTTTTTCACTCCAGCAGCAGCAAATTGTGGGAGATAAGAGAGCCAGGGCTGGACCTGAGCCACGACAAGGACAGAAAAAACCATCTAAAGGGACACCTCAGGTGTCTTTTGACACCCAGGTTAGACTCAGGTTTGATGCAAATGGATGTGGGTGGAAGCACAGATAGGGATAAAATCTCCTGTCCCCTCACATGATTTGTAAGTCCTCGTGGAAGTTGTGTTTTTCAAAAAAAAAAAAAATATTTTCACTTCTGAGGAAGGCTCAAAGGAGATGAGTCAAAATCTTCCTCTCAAAATTTTAAAGCTCTATCAATCAGGTAGGTCTAATTTAGCTGCTACGAGTTTTTTTAAAAACCTAATTAGAAATAAAATCCCAATTGCTGCTAATATAAACAGGCCTTGTATAAATGACTTAAAAGGTTTGAGATATTTAAGGTATTATTATGTTTTCTCCTATTTTTTCCCCTAGATATTATTTCCAGGTTTTCTTCTCCCATTCACTTATTTTTTTCTTCCCAGACCCCGCTTTCTTTATCTCTGCTTATTGACATTCCTTTTTTTTTTTTTTTTTTTTTTCTTCAATTCAAAGTGGCTGTGCCATTTCNTTTTTTTTTTTTCCTCAATTCCCTCTAACTCACTCCTTCTGTGGTGGAGAGGATGGATCCCATCCAACCCCTGATGATGTTTGCCTGCTGCTGCTCCATCCCTGGCAGTGCCCAAGGCCAGGTTGGACACTGGGGCAGCCTGGGACAGTGGGAGGTGTCCCTGCCATGGCAGTGGGTGGAAGAAAATGATCTTTCAGTTCCCTTCCAACCCAAACCACTCCATGATTCCATAATTCTGTGACTTTTGCATTTCCACTGTCCTGCCCTCCAGCAGTGCTACTGGAACCCTCCAGAACCATTTCCCCTTCTGTTCTCAACACCATCAAGGATTTTTCTGCCATGTTCTGGGAGTTATGAGACATTTTGTGCTCTGGCAGGGTCCTGGCTCTGTGTTTGATCTTCTTCTGCCCTCTTCCTGTGGCACAGAAATACCTGAGAGCTTTTGGCAAGAGGACATCGATTTTTTTACAGAGTTTCAGGTACAATTCAATATCTTAAGGTTGGTGAAGCAAATCAGTGTTCTGTGCAACCTTTGGGACTGGGTATTGCCTCAGCACAGGGAGCCAAGTGAGCATTCCCTGCCTGTGTTTTTCTGCACCCAATATTCTTGGTTTCCTGTGTGATCTGCATTTCTTTTGTGTCTTGGCCTCCCTGACTTCATCAGTGGATGGTCATGCTGAGATTCTGTGCTCAGCTGGAAGTCCTTGATCCAGTTTCTAACTTGTGTTTCAGACCTGGGAAAAGAACTCACGATTTACCCATCTGGGTCTTCTCTCTTTCCCATTCCTTTGGTTTCTAACCCAATTTCCTGAAGGATCTTTCCCACTCCCTCGTTCCAGTTTCCTGGGAGATTGGTCCTACAAAGCTTCTGCCCACAGAAATCATGGAATCATGGAATGGTTTCGGCTGGGAGGGACCTTAAAGCCCATCCAGTGCCCCCCCAGCCATGGCAGGGACACCTCCCACTGTCCCGGGCTGCTCCCAGCCCCAATGTCCAGCCTGGCCTTGGGCACTGCCAGGGATCCAGGGGCAGCCCCAGCTGCTCTGGGCACCCTGTGCCAGGGCCTGCCCACCTTCTCATTTTTTCTATTTTGCTGCTTTTCCTTCTCCTTGATTGTGAGCTCTGGCACTTCAGTCCTCTTTCCTCAATTTTCCTTCTGTGTGAGCCTGTTCCTCTCCAGCCTCAGGGAAAGTTTGCCCCCTAAGAGCTTTCTTTGCTCTTAAAACAAACACATTAAAAAGGAAATGGGCAGCACTGTGTCCCTCAAGTTTTCTGGGCAGCAGATTTGCCTTTCTTCCCCAGAAGGTGTTTGGTGTTTATCTCTGCTCTTTCTGCAGAGCAACAACTGCTGTCACCCTGTGCTCCTGTTTGAGACTGGCACTGATGAATCCCATGGTCTTTATGGGTTCAAACTGAAATAAGGGAAATTTAGGTTGGATCTTGGGCAGGAATTGTTCCCTGGCAGGGTGGGCAGGCCCTGGCACAGGGTGCCCAGAGCAGCTGGGGCTGCCCCTGGATCCCTGGCAGTGCCCAAGGCCAGGCTGGACATTGGGGCTGGGAGCAGCCTGGGAAACTGGGAGGTGTCCCTGCCCAAAGAATTTGGAAAATCCCAATCCACCACCTGGGTCCCACCTCTGGCTCTCAGTGGCGCAGGAGAACAAAAGTTCCAGAGCTTCTCTGCTGAGACCAAAGGGATTAAAAACACCTTTTGTAAACCAGCCAAACAATATATGATCACTGAAACAACATCTATGGGACAGCAGCAGGAATTTCCTCATGGAAAGGGAGCTCAAGCCTTGGCAAGAGCTGCCCAGGGAGGTTTGGAGTGCCCAGCCCTGGAGGTGTCCAAGGAAGGGCTGGAGGTGGCACTCAGTGCTCTGGGCTGGGGACAAGGTGGGCATCGGGCACTGCTGGGACTGGATGGGCTGGGAGGGCTTTTCCAACCTCAGGGATCCTGGGATTCAGGGATTTGGGCCCCGATGCTGTGTGTAAGCTCATGAAAGCCACCAGCACTGGAGCTGCATTGACTGATGAGCTGATTCCTTCTCAGAAAGGAATTTTAGTACAGAATGTACCTCATTTTAGTAGAGAATGAGTAAATAAATAAAGAAACAAGTAAATAAACAAGTAAATAAATAATTAAGTAGTCTAGGAAAGGCTTCAGTGCCCCAGAATTATGTTTCCCCTTCTCTGGCTGCTGCTCTCTCTCCTTGCTCCCCTCCAGAAGAGCTCTTTGCTGGTTTTTAATGCAATAGCTGAGCAAACACCAAGCTTGCAGTGAGGCAATGGGGTGGGGGTTACTAAGCAGCCTTTGTAAAGAGTGGGCTCTGCTCAAACCTCCTCCCCCTTTTTGCTCTTGGGTGCTGTCTCACAACAGCCCCTGTTGTAGGGAAATTCTGCCACTCAAACATCAGCAAACTTTGGATTTCTGCTCCCACGTTGTGCTTTTATCACAGCACTTATTTTTATCACGCCACAAAATCACGGTGATGGCTCTCAAATGAAAAGAGCCAGTGTGCAGTATCCAAAAAAATAAAAATAAAAATCTAACAAAAACATGAAATATGTCCCAGGAAATAAAATTTATAGTGCAGGAAAGGTTTAGTGACTTCATTGCTCAGATTACCAGCTGGATATCAGTTTCATCAGCAGCAAGCTCCAATTTCCTGTTGTGCTTATCACAGAATTACTGTTTTCTTTTTTTAATGTTTGCACAGCCCATAAGGCAACAGCTACATTAAGAGTAAACACAGGGCTTTTTTTTTCTTTTTTATGATGGATTAAATGCCATGGCTGTTCTATGAAATTTTAAGACATAACAGTGCAAGCAAAATCAGGAACTGAATGTATATAAAACACAAATAGTGCTTGTATGTTTTCTTTTTTGCTGTTGGGAAAAGGATGATTCATGGCCCTGGGGCGCTGCTGATCCATGCCCTGGAAATGGCACAAATTTTGTGCCATTTGGAAGAAAAATTTGGAACTGCTCCTTCTCACTGCCCAGTAAGTGCCACCAGAGCTCTGGCAGTTCATAAGAATGTTAAATATTCCTGCAGAAACTTGTTTGCCTCTTCTGTCCTTTTCTGTATGAATCAGAGTCTGTTGTCTCTTTGTGCTTGAAAACTTCCCTGTTCATCTTTAAAAAAATCACCCCTTGCCATGGGCAGGGAACCTTCACTATCCCAGGGTGCTCCAAGCAAAAATGGATTTTTCATATGGAAAAAAAAAAAAAAAAAACAAACAAACCCACACTGCAAAGATATGCTGAGATGCAAAGCCAATATTAATGGACAAAATAAATTCAGCTTCATGACTACATTAAGAAGCCATAAAAATGCTGTAGATTTGTAAATGGAGGAGCCTACAGCAAATGTCTCCTTGTCCTCCTGCAAGCATCAGAATCTGCTGGCTGAAAAGTAAATATTAGCTAGCAGACATCCAAACTAAACCAATAATTACCTGTGCAAGTAATTGTTTCCTATTTGCAAGACCTGACTTGTTGGCTACTGAAGCAGTTAAAATACAGTTGTGGGGTGATTTTTTTCTCTTTTTCCATGGAGAAAAATGCAGCAGCACTCTGAAAATCTTCCCCTGTGTAGGTGAAATTTAGTTCACAAATCCACTTCACATAAAACTTCCACATTCTGCAGTTTGGGAAATCAGACTCCTCTTTTTGGCATTTAAACTCAGCCAGCCAGGATCAAGAAATTTTGAGCAGAAGTCCAATTAACATCATTCCCTTCCCTTCCC
>VXAC01004206.1:115704-130682 GCA_013399225.1 Rhipidura dahli
CCTTCCCTTCCCTTCCCTTCCCTTCCCTTCCCTTACCTATTAAAGCCTTGTAATAAATTAAATTTTTGGCCTGGAGTGGGTTTAGAGCAGAAACAGAGGAGTTTTTATCACACAATTTGTGGGATCAGGTGTTTGACACCAACAATTGCTGTATTTGTAACATCACCGTGACTCTAAAAATGTTTTGTTCATCTGAGCGAAATAATGTTTAATTTATGGAATAAAGCACTCTAAATATATTGTAAAATTGTAAATATGGATCTAAATATGTGGATATGAACAGGTAATGAATTGTTTGGAGTGACAAATGCTGTCCCTGACTAGGAGGTCTTAAAAGCTTTTCCCAGAAAGAAATTTGTAAAAGTCAACAAGCTGCTCTCAGCTTTTCAGGGTGGTTCTCTTGTTCCAACAATTAAGATGGTGATGATGATGAAGATAATAATAATAATAATAGTAGTAGTAGTAGTAGTAGTAGTAGTAGTAGTAGTAGTAGTAGTAGTAGTAGTAGTAGTAGTAGTAGTAGTAGTAGTAGTAGTAATCATATTCAGATGGCATGCTAACCTTAAGTTTCTGACACTCTCCACAAAAAAATACTGCTAAAAATCACACTTTTAAAAGCTTTTCTTCTTCTCTCTGCCCTGCTGAGCAAGCTCCTGAGGCTGTGTAGTTTTTCAGCCTCATTAAGAGGAAGATTAACACTAAGGAGTAAAAACCAGCTTGGTGCTCACTTCTTTTTTCTTCTGCTTCACCTTTTTGCTGAGTGGTACCTGCTTAATTCCAGATAATCTGTTTTCCTGAAGTTTTTTGGTGAGTTTGGAGTATCCAGTGTTAATGCACAGCCAGCAGGGGAGGAAAACCAGAACCCACAATGATTCCAGGGCCATGGAATTCATGTTCAGTGCAGGCCACTGAGGGGAGAATCTTCTTTTCAAGCAGTGCTGAGTCACCCTCAGAAATTTACCCTCTACCTATGAGGCAAAGAAGAATTAAATTGTTTACCCCTTTGCTATTTCAGTGCCCAGGTCTTTCACAGGCTCTGTGAATTTTCCAGCTGTGAGTGGAGGAGGAGATGCCAAAGTGACCAGGAAATACCAAAAAACCTCTCAAGAACTTGCCTGCCTGTTCAAATAACTTGAAACTAGATCCAGGCATCAAAATGCTGCTTGTGGTACACACCAGTCCCCACATTTATTCAGAAGCACTTGGAAAATCCAGATTCTGTTGGATTAAGGTTGGAAAAGACCTCCCAAGATCACTGAGCCCCAGCTGTGCCCAATGCCCACCTTGTCCCCAGCCCAGAGCACTGAGGGCCACCTCCAGCCCTTCCTTGGGCACCTCCAGGGATGGGCCCTCCAAACCTCCCTGGGCAGCTCTTGCCAAGGCCTGAGCTCCCTTTCCATGAGGAAATTCCTGCTGCTGTCCAAGCTGAGCCTCCCCTGGCCCAGCCTGAGGCCGTTCCCTCTCCTCCTGTCCCTGGTCCCTGGCAGCAGAGCCATGAAAGATAATGAACACAGCTTGAGGTTTTTTCCTCTCCTTTTGAAGAGGATCCACACCTTGCCTCGGTTCCTCTCCTTCTCCAGCCCCAGGCTCTTGGTGGGAACCCAACAGCACCCTCAGATTGCCCGGAAAGAAAACAATTCCCATTCTTTTGAGCTGCCCACAGGCTCAGACACCCACGTGCTGCCCTGGATCTCCCCAGCAGCGCAGCCTCCCGTGCTCCTGGGCTGTATTTTATTTCAACAGGTGCCTGTGGAGCAGAGCAGCAATTCAGGCAGCACTCACCTCCCATCAGGGCACACGTCTGCAGCCCTGCAGCTGCTTATGCCCAGCCACATTTGTCCTGCCCACCACATATCCCCCCATATTCCTGCTGCTCCCTGTGTATCCAGCTCGCGTTTCTGGGAGGACTTAACCACGGCGGGAATTCCTGACAAAGGCTTCTTTAAAGCAGCCCCATCCATCCATTGTGTCCTGGATTTCAGTCACACGTTGTGAAATGAGGCTGGGGGGGAAAAGGCTCCCCGGCTGGGAATTCCCATGGGAGAAGCACGGCAAGGCCGCCGCTCTTCGCGCGTTGTCGCGAACAAAATTCCAAGTTTCACGTGTCGGCCCTCCAAAGGAATCCCGTGGGATTCCCACTGATTTCCAGCCCCTCTCAGCTTTAAAGTCGCTGCATTAAAACTGGGAGTATTTATAAGTTAAGGAATAACACACACACAGAGAGCAGGGAGTGCTGCTCCTGGAGGACTGAACCACCGAAAAATTGGCCGCGGTTCAGAGAATGCTCCATGTTTTGGAGACTGTCATGACAGGCAGGGATTAGATTTTACATGAGTGGTGATGAGGATTCCTCTGCTGACATGTGGGGGCCGTGTGTTTTCTTGCCAAGAGGGCTGAGCCACGTAATCCATCTTTCTCCCTGAGAAAAGAGCACCACGGCCACAGAGGCTCCCTGTTTTTACACAAATGGAGCACAGATATATCCTGAATCCAAGCAATTATCAATTCTGCCTTTCTCCTTGTTCATTATTTAGAATTTCTTACCTTGGGCAGATGTAGAAATGGACTGGGTTGAGATATTTTAAATGCCTTTTTTACTTCAAAAGCCCTCATCACTTCTTAAGTACTCTGGGTTATAAGCAGGCCATGTTTCTTTAATTTTTCTATAATCAGTCAAAAATAATTAAAAAAAAATTCTACTCTTCATCTCTTAGTTTTCTAATTTTTGAGGGGGAGACAGAGCACCCAGAGAAGTATGGGAGGAGCTGCACCATAAAATATCCCAACAGAAATTGGTTATCACCAATCAATAAGTGGAGGTTCATGGTGCTTATCTGCTTTTAGATGTCTCATTTATGGAGCAGTAAAAACAGGAAAGTGAAATTTCTCTCTTCTCTGTTGTATCTGGTGGATCACATTACTGCTGATATTTTAAAAGGATTTATTTCAAGGAAGTTGCTGGTAGCATTTTGTTTTTGTAGAGGGCAGACTGAACAGACTCAACATCTTTTTATTTTAAATCAGTGCCAATTTTTAACTGATCAGCCCTTATTATTTTAGCTAATTACACACGAAGCTGGCAGGCAGCTAAAAACCCCTGGTAAGTGTATTTCAACTTCAGAGTCACAGGGTGGAATATTTTGGAGTATTTTGGAATATTCCTCCAAGCCACACGAGCCATGATGGCATTTTCAGTCTGGGCAGCAGGTAATTGAGCACATTAGCAATTTTGGTCCTCCCCTCTCATTTTCCTCTCGAATAAAACAAAAACAAACCTAGAAACTCATGCCAAGCAATAAAAACGTGAGATTAGCAGGCTTTAAAAGTGGTATCTGCCATTTCAGCGCAGCAATTTTTGGGTTTTGGGTTTGAGTAAGATCAAGAGTGATAAAACATGTACGATGAATGGAATATTTTCATGGTATTGCCAGTAAATCTCACCGGGCAAAACAATTTCCAGCTCACCTGTAGTGGTTGGAAGTCTGAATAATCAGAATTAATTTATTAAAATTCACTCCTCACTTGGGCTGAGCATGGCCCAGTGATTGTGTTGCAAAGGCAGGAGTAGTTTTTAAATGATCTTGTCATGTTCAGTTTTGAGTTTGTTGTACAAGTGAAACCAAAACTCAACCCCCAGAAACTCAGCTCCGCTCTTGTTCTTGTTCTGTGGCAGTTTCCACCCCTGGGTAATGATTTAACTCAGGCTTGCTTAAACCTGAGGCTGTGCTGGCCCAAAACTTGCCAAACTGAGCTCAGCAGCAGCAACAAGAGTCAGCAGCCTCATGCTGTGAGGCACTGTAAATGAAATAATTCCTATTTAAAGGATTTTAAAAATTAATCCTAAACTTGTTTCATTACGAAGGACAGAGAGTTATAACAGGAGGAGCAGTGAATTCTGCTTGGGACGTACAGGGAACTTGGAATACACAGGGGAACTTGTCAGGGAGGGTCAGGCTGGACACCAGGGGCAATTTCTTCATGGAAAAAGTTGTGAAATATTGGCAAGAGCTGCCCAGGGGGGTTTGGAGTGCTCATCCCTGGAGGTGCCCAAGGAAGGGCTGGAGGTGGCACTCAGTGCTCTGGGCTGGGGACAAGGTGGGCATTGGGCACAGCTTGGCCTCAGTGACCTTGGAGGTCTTTTCCATCCTAAATAATTCTGGGATTCTGTGATATTTCCTGTGACACCAGGGCCATGTTTTGGGAGTGTGGAACGCTTTCCCCCAGCTCTGGTCACCAGATTTCAGGAGGAGTCAGATTCATTGCAAGTGAAAGCATCAAAAAGGAGAGATTCGTATCCATGAGGACATGTCTGCGCTGGGAACGGGGGATTTGGGGCATTAAAGGATCCCCAGCAGCTGCCAATTCCCAATTCCCATTCCCAGCCTTGTGGGAACAGGGATTCCTGCAGAGGATCTTCGAGATTCTCATCAGGGAAAGGGGCATTTCCCCACAGTGCAGCAAACTCCCGTTAATCGCTGTGGAAAATGGCTCCAGGCAGGGATTTTTGGGAGGATCCTGCTCTCCTCAGAGGGCTAAATTGGAACATATCTGCTGTTTCTTGCTGTGATGCCCTCAGCAGCATTTTATTTTACATTCAGGCAAAAGAAAGGAGGGAAAGGTGCCTTGAGGAGCTGCAGATTTCCTCTGGGATGTGTTTGGGAGCCTGAGCTTTGCCTTCGAGCAAGCTGGAGGTTAAAAACCTCTGCCTGTTGCAGCAGCTGTTGAAAGGAGAGAAAATATTGTTTTGCCACAGGAAAAAGGGACTTTGGGAGGTGAAGTGCCAGAGAACAGAACCCTAAGAACTGCTGTCATTGACTCAGGACTTGAAGCACTGTAATCTGAAATCAAAGATTGTCCAGTCTGGGGCCAGGAGTTGGATTTGGATCCTTCCAGCTGAGGAAATTCCATGATTCTGTGGGATCTGTTTGATCTAGCTGAGATCAAACAGTAGAAATGCTTAGTAGAAGATGGTTAATACAAGATGGTTTGCAGAAATTGGTCCCTTTTCCTTCAGGGGAACCAACAAAGGAGATAAAAGATGTTTAAAAAACCCCCAAAGCTTCTGTTCTCCCCACTTAACAGCTGGGAAACTGAGGCACAGAAAGATCAATTTGATCCACATCCCCCCCAGAATCTGCTGCAGACTTGACAACCCTGTCTGGTATTTAAAATTTGGGTCCAGTTCCTTTCATTGGAACGATCCCACTTCCCTGCTCCCTGCTCCACTGGAGCTGCTGGCAGAGTTCTGAGGTACCACTGCCAGAACAGCTGCCTCAACGTGGATTTATTATTATTATTATTATTTTTGAATCCATTCATTCATATTTCACTCCTGATTTGCAGTTGGAACCACAGCTCCTCCAGCCCTGGGCTTCCTTTTGGTGCTGCAGTAACAAACCACATTTTGCTCATCACTTTCTCCCAGTGGGAATATCTGGTGCTGGGCTTGGATAATCCACGTGCTGCTGGAAACATCCTGCTGGAGATGCAGCCCTCAGAGTCTGACACTCTGCCCTCATCTCTGTCAGCCTGGGCAGATGGGGGTTGATGGGGAAAAAAAGGCAATCTTTATTTTGAGTTCATCTCCTCTGCCCCCAGATCCCATTTTTACAATCCATGTGACAGCAGCAGGAGAAGGAGAGGGAGAGATTTGGGATGGCTGTTGGGCTAAAAATGAGGTGTCTATAGTAGGAAGCGTTTTCCACCTCAAAATATTTGCTGCTTTTGTCCTCCAAATGTGAGAAAAATGTTGGGATGTGATGGAACAGCCACAGGCTGCAAGGAAAGGTAACTGGGATAAGGATCCCGTGGAGTTCAACGAGGCTTTTGTGATTTCCAATGCACTATGAAAAAAAATGCCTTTAAATTGCCCAAGAAGTATGTTAATAGCTGACTAATGCACAGGCTGGCAGGAATCATTGCTGCCTGAGCACAGCTCATTAATCTTACCATTCATTAAAGAAGAAAAAATGCCAAACTTTTTAATAAACAATTTTTATTTCAGAAGCAACCAACAGCAGGGTGTGCTTTTTGCCAGGCAGGCGAGCTGCCTGTGAAAATAAAACACTTATTTACATTTTTGGTTTGCATGTCGAGCCCTCTTTATTCCATCACCAGCTTTGGAAATGCACTGAGGACTTTCCACTTCTGCAAACTCACAGGGCTAATTTTTTACTCTTTCTTTCCACCTTCCTGAGCTGAAAACCTCTTGCTGTTGAGAGCCAGCATGAGAGGGGCAAAGTGGTTCTGGTGAGGAGCTGGGAGAAGCAGGAAAGAGAGGAGAGAACTTCATGGTGAGGAGAGGGAAAAGACCTTCAGTGCTGTCCCAAATTCAGACCCACCTGAGGTGGTGTTTCCACACCAGAAAGTTTCTCTGCCTCCCAGGAAATGGTGAATTTTGTGAAACAGAATCCTGGCACAGCTTTTCCTGCTGGGGTAATTCCCTTGCTGTTGCCTTTTGCCTGTGGTTGTTGTCTGAGAAATTTTAGTGCAACAGACTGGTGCTTTAGGCTTTAACTTTTCTATTTTCCAAGCCCTGCAGTGCCCAGTGTGTCACTCTGGAGTTGCCTGGTCCCTGTTCAGTGCTGCTCTCTGTGCTGGGCACACACAACAAAGCCTCTCCGGGGCTGCTCTCCAAGGACACCCAGCCCCTCCTGGGCCCAAAAAGGATCAACCAAAGAGCCTCTGAGGGGGGCAAGCTGAGGGCAATTCCATCATTAACTGCAGCTTTCATTGGAGAATCAACCCTGAGATGCAAATGAACCAAAGCCAGAAAAGTGGGAAGAACTCGTGGCCTCTCAGGGTCCATCTCGGGGCCCATCTGGGCAGCACCTCTGGCTCCCCAGGGGTACCTTTGGAGGCCTTTCCAAGAAATCCCCACCTTTATTCCCTTTACTCCTGGCTGGGCTCTGTTTCTAGGAGGTATCAAGACGACTCTGTCCAGGTTTATTTTTGGGATCTCTTTGTTGGTACTTATTCAATGAAAACAGGAGATAAATTCCATTATCACTGGCAGCTACAGAAGCAGGCCTGGATTTGGTGTTGTTTTGTCAGTAAACACTGGGACAGAACAACTCAACATCAGAGGTGAAGCCCTGATTGCCCCGAAAAAACCATGGCAAACCCTCTGATGGGTGTTATCACTGGCATTTCACATTCACACACATCCCAGTGCACACACAGGCTAACTTTTCTAAGTAAATGCTCTTCCAGCTCTCTACAATATTTTTATTTGCCTTTCAAAACAAGCCAGGCTTCAGGATTTATTAATGCAGCAATTAGTATGCTGATCATGCCCAGCACGCTTAAATCTTTATTGGCTGCGTGCAGCAGCGAAAGTTTTGGTTTTATTAAAGCTGAGCCTCCTCCGTGCTGCTGTTTAGTGTGTGTTACAAAGCTGAGATCAGCCCTGAGTGTAATGTAACCCACATGTTGGGTTGCTTGCTCCAGTGACTCCCAGAAATATTTCAGGTAGCGAGTATTTTCTTAGCGCTCCGCTAGAAAAAATTATGTCGGGCACACAATGTTTGCATTATGTGGAGTTTTTCTGGTGCAGGGAGGGAAATTCTGCCCCCCAACCAACCCCCTGTGAGCCACCCTGAGCTGTCCCAAACTGCTGGGAATCCTCGTGGTCTGGTGGGTTTGTGGTGAGAAAGGCAACGGGTGAAATTGTCTTCAATGACCTTCAACATAAATAAGTAAATAAATCGATCTCATGCTGCATCCATAAAGCAAAACCTACACAGAGCCTCTGGAGGTTCCTCCTCTCCTGAAGGAAAGGGCAAGCTCAGCTGGGGTTTTGTTCTTCCCCAGCGAGTGCCAGGGGCTGCAGGGGTTCTGCCAGGACTATTGATCTTTGTGGGATGGGTTTCTGTCATAGCCTGGAGACAAAAAATGGTAGAGGGGTGGAGAAGCATCCTGAAAATCCTTGGTGTGAGCCCCTGGAGGCAGCACCACACTGGCCACAGCATCCAGCTGGTGATTGTACCATCCATGGCAAGTAGAAAAGCCAGAAAGATGAGATTCTGCCAAAATCACTTTAACAGGTGAGGCAGAGTTGGTTTCAAATGGGAATTCCCAAACACCACACAAAGGAGATTTGCCAGGCTGGTTCCAGGTTCAACCTGCAGCAATTTCTGCAATTAATCCGATTTATAGAGCTGCTCTAAAGGCATGTCTAACAACATGATTTGCCCCTTGGAACATTCAGTTTGTATTTAGTTCCAACTTTCAGATTTTAGCTCCAAGTGACATCTCCAGCCATCTCTTCCCACTCCACACCAGGTTATCACCTCCTGTAAATAGGGAAGAGGAAATGGTTTTGCTGTGTTGCTTACCCTGACAGGACACAACATTTGGGCATCTTTTCAGTTTCTGTGGCAGGATTTGCCAAAGTTTCTCTGTCCCAGCCCCCTGGAGTGCTGTATTTGGGGCTGAGGGCAGATGAAGAGCATTTGCAAAGAAGGAACAGCAGGGACAGTGCAGGACTCCCCAAATTCCACCAGCAAAATGAACCCAAAGCCCAACCCCACAGCCCCATCACCCTGGAGCCAAAACTCCATGTTTAAACACAATGCACTTATTCTGTTTTTCCAAAATAACTGGCAAAGATGTTCTTGGAGTGGGGGAAATAAAAGATAACCCTTGGAGCCAGCCTGGCAAATTTCTGCTCCCATCAGCTGAACCCATTTGAAAGTCAACACACCCCGGCTTTGTTGGAGCTAATTCCAGCACTTAGGATTTAAAGTGTGAATCCCCCTCCCTCGCCCATAAACACACACATTTAAATGTGCTTGTTTGAGTGTTTCAAGTCATCTCAAATTCCATGGCATCCACGGGAAAAAAAAAAAAGAAAAAAAAAAAAAAAAAAGGCAGTCTAAAGTCAACAGAGCCCACAATGATGTTGTAAAAAGAGGTGCTATTGGGAATTCATTTCTGTTTTCTGTGTTATATCCAGCGGTGTTTGCACAATTTCCAGCCCTGAAGTCTTAAAGTGAAATTGGGTTCATCTTCTTTGTTAATTATCAGAGGCAGAAATGCAGTTTTTCAGAGGTAGTAAGCTCTAGTCAGGCGAAAGAGATTACCAAAAAAAAAAAAAAAAACCAAAAAATACAAAAAACCAAACCTCTGAAAGGGCTAAATTTGATGCAAAACAAGTGTTTTGGGGATTTCAGCACGTGTTTTTCTCAACATTCACAGCGATTGAAATCCATTGAGCGGCTGCAGACAACACCTGGAGCTGCTAAAACCAGCGGTGATTTGGCTGCCAGCTGGAGCAGGATTTTACCTTGATGCTGGATCTGCTCCTGCTTCAATATCTTCCCTCTGACCCAACAGGTTTATTTCAGTCTGTATTTCATATCTGTGCTGAATCTGGGCCAGTTACCCACCTTTTTTTTTTTTTTTCCTCCTAAAAAGCACAGGAATAGCCTTTGCTACCAAAGAACAAATAATTCATGGATCAAGGCTACTTCCCCACCTTCCTCTTTCCCACCTTCCCATGGAGCAAAAGGGCTCTGAATGCCTCCAAACTTTCAAAAAACTTCAGAGGGTGACTCAGGATAAATCTGAGCTCCTCCAAAACACATCCCAGTGCCTGGAAGCCCTGCCTGGCTGATCCAGTTCTCCGTGGTGGCTGCACAGTGAAGAAATGCCTCAGATCAGGAGGAGCAGCAGCCAGGTGTGCCAGGGATGTGCTGATGCCTTTTCCTGGTCTTAAAATCAAGAGTCAAACACGGTTAGAAGGGAAAAAGGGATCTTAACTTGGGATTTATTTTAAGGATCCTCAGGTGCACCACGTCCAGGCTGAATGCACCTCCATGAACGCCCACAATAGATCTGGGATCACATTAGATGTGTTATTAATTAACACATTTATTAAAGGTTCCCCAATGAGAGGCTCCAGTGAGCCCCCCTCCCCAAGGAACCTTCCCCTGGATGGTTCTGTCTCAGGTTACAAAATGTGTTCTGGAGAGGCCCTTGGGCTCTGGGCACACTGATCCCTCACTGCGAAGCTGCTGAAATGTTCAGTCTCCCAGCCTGACAAACCAGCCCAAGAATGGAGGCAAAAAAGCACCAGAAATACAGAAATTGTAAAAAGGTGTAACAGGGGTATAAAAGAAAAGACAAAAATCATAATGGCACCAGTGGGAATGCTCCAAGAGCCTGGGAGCAGCTTCCCTGAGGAAGGAGTCCAACAGGGGGTGGGGAGGAGGGGACTGAGTTCAAAAGCTGGATCTTCTCAGTTGTGTCCCTGTTACTGAAAGGATTTGCTGTGGAGGACCAGGAAAAGGACATTGTCCCTGCTGAGGGGACACCGGCTGCTGCTGGCCCTAAATGAAGGTTATGGGATTGTTCCTGGTGTTTTGGGGACTCTGATAACCACAGGCACTGATTCATGTGGCAAACAAACCCCTTCTCTTTATCCCCCTCTCCCAATCACCAACACTCCCTCTCTACCTGCCCTTTCCCCCCCTTAAATTCAAGGCAGTCCAGCCCCACCTCTGTCCACACTTTCCCCCTTTTTCTCAGGCTAAAATCCCAGAGTTTTCCATCTCTCCCTGGCATTTCCAGCACTGGCACTGTCAGGGAGAATACTGGGATTGTTCAATGATCGTTCTCTCAGGTATTTTATTAGATCCTTTTAACTCTGAGATGATACCTTCCAAGCCTAATACTCCTCTGCTTTTAGTAGCTCATGGTTCAAACAAGTTTAGCTTGAAAAGAAAAGAAAAACAACAAAAAGAGGCATGGAATTGTTGCCACAAACCCATCTGTTCAAACAGCAGCAAGAGGGGAAATCCTGCATTTAAAATAATATTTTCTCCAGCCTGGCATTACCTTGCTTGCTGCAGCAGGTTGGGCCTATTGTTGGAGAGTTTCCTTTAAATAAATAGAGATTTCTTGGCAGTTTGTGTGAATGAACTGAGTCACATTTAGTGGTTTATCCAGGTTATGCCTGAGTTCTTTCAGGACTCAGGTAGAGGCCAAAAGAGAAGCAGAGTTATTGCCACCCTCTTATTTTGTTCAATGTGCCTTTTGTCTCAGGAAAAACAATTCCCCACCCTCCTCGGCAAGCACGGAGATTTCTGAGTGTTTTCTTTGCATCTCTCATCGAACTTTCATAGTGGATTTGTCCAAAAGAGCTGAGCTGACAGAGAACTTCTTCAAAGAGACGCTACTGAAAGTTGAAGGTTGCCTGAAGTTCGCATGAAAACCAGAGGTTTTTGTTTCATTTTCAATTGCTGTGCAGAGTCTTGCTCCCCTTTTTTTATCATCAGAGCTGGAGAAGAAAACAGGAGGAGAAAATCTCTTGGCAGCTGCTGGATACCCAAAATTTTTGCCCTAAAGCACAGGAAGTTTAAGTCCTGCTTAATAACAAAGAGGCAAATCCCTTGTTGGCATCTCCCCACCCCAAAACCTTGGCCATATTATAACCATCAACCCTCTTTTGTATTTTTTTAAAAGAAATTTAAAGTGTTTTTATCTAATTTTCTTCCTCCTCCCGAGGAGGAGTGGGATTTGAAATCACAAAAACTACTTCAACGCTCTCCAAGCTTTAAATACCACAGGGGATTTATTCCACACTCAAACACGTGTTAATGGATGAATTTAAACACATTGCTCAGCTGGGGCCTAAACCAGCAGATTCTCATTTTATTTTTTTATGAAATTTCTTTAAATAGCCATGCAAATAACTTGGTGAAATTTGAATTCACGGGGAAAGAAAAACCAACATTTACTGGAAATAATTTCTTAATTAAAATCTGAAACCATAATTTTTCGTCTACAGATGATGTGCAGGATTTTTCCGGTGGGAATCTGGTGTGGCTTTCAGGTACAGAGAAGAAAAGGAAGAAAGGTGGGATATTATCCAGGAATTGTAGGGAAAAAAAGACAAAAGCAAGGGAAACCAGCAGGTTTTAATCAACCTATATTCTAAAAGTTATCTCCAGGTTTGAATCAACTGTTGCTGGGAAGACAATTCCTGGGAGAAAGAGTTGTTTTGTTGCTTCATACAGGAACTTTGGAACAGATTCAGGAAGGGAGCTTTTAACATAAACTGTCTGTGGAAATTAAAGCTGCAAAATGGTGAAGTGAATGTGAAGTTTAATTTGATTGCAAGTCCTGGGCCTAAAAAGGATCAACCAAAGAGCCTCTGAGAGGGGCAAGCTGAGGGCAATTCCATCATTAACTGCAGCTTTCATTGGAGAATCAACCCTGAGATGCAAATGAACCAAAGCCAGAAAAGTGGGAAGAACTCGTGGCCTCTCAGGGTCCATCTCGGGGCCCATCTGGGCAGCACCTCTGGCTCCCCAGGGGTACCTTTGGAGGCCTTTCCAAGAAATCCCCACCTTTATTCCCTTTACTCCTGGCTGGGCTCTGTTTCTAGGAGGCCTCTCAAGGCATCAATGGAGACAAACACGTGATGGAAGAGGGACAGAAGGAAGGTGATGGATGGAAACACAAAAGTTGCAGGATACCTTTGGGTTTAACAGCTGCCACGTGCTCCAGCAGGTATATTCAGCTGTGTCCTAGGTTACAATAGATGTATTTAAGTATTCTGTTACCACCAGCTGTGGCCCCTTAGCTGTTATCACCTGCTAAGGACCCACCCCTGATAACAGACAATGGGCCATCAAGAAACCACCACATGACTCATGGACTTAGCTCATCCTATTGTGAGATGCTTCACCCAGGAGGGAGGAGCCGGGCACTCCCACCTGGATAGAAGCTGCCCTTGGAATTGCCTGGCCTCAGCCCTGGCTGCTGGGTGACCAGAGGACAAGAGCCACCACGGACCTTCAGCTGGAGACCAGACCTTCCATCAGATCATCACTTCAACTGGACCACTTCATTTGGACTGCTGTCACCACCCTAATAGGGTATCAGGTTGTTTCTGACTTTGTCAGTGCTTTTTCCTTATGTTATTTCACTTATTTCTAATTTTTCCTCTTTGTTTTAATCCCAACTTGTGATCTCCCACTGGTTTGTTTTCAAACCAATACAAGCTGCAATGAAAAGCAGGTGGATTTTGCAAAAATGAAGGCAAAATGGTGTCATTGCAATACAAGAATCCAGAGAGATGTATTTGTTAAAAAAAAAGGCATTTAAAGGTATTTTTAAGCTATTTAAGAAAAGTATTTAAATGTTCTAATTTAACGACAGGCTTTGATGGGAAAAATTAATGAAATCTGTGTGGATTTTAGTAATTCCTGGGGACTTGCTCTTTACTCCTAGAACCATGGAATATCCTGAGCTGGAAGGGACCCACAGGGATCACCCAGTGCCACCCCTGGCCCTGCCCAGACCCCCCAGCAGCCCCAGCCTGGGCATCCCTGGCAGCGCTGCCCAAAGGCTCCTGGAGCTCTGGCAGCCTCGGGGCCGGGCCCATTCCCTGGGGAGCCTGGGCACTGCCCAGCACCCTCTGGGGGAAGAACCTTTCCCTGGGATCCAACCTAAATCCCTCCTGGCCCAGCTCCAGCCCTTCCCTCAGCTCCTGTCCCTGTCACAAGGAACTGACTCTTCTTTCTCCTGGTGGAAGAGCAGAAGGTTTGTGAGGATGAAGATCAAACTGTGAGAGGGCAGCAAACCCCATGGAGAAACACCTTCCTCATTCTCTGAGGGTGCAGAAATCTCTCCTTCATTTTTCCAGGATGTGTCCTGGTGCCCAAGTGAGGCCAAAGAAGAAACTGGCCACTCCACCTGGCTCAGGAACAGCATCCCAGAAGATTTTTTCCAGCAGAAAACACCAATAGGATCAGCACAACTCCCCACAGCCTTCAAGGAGGCCGTGGATATTTTGATTTTATAAAGAAGTTTGAACAAGGAGGAAAGGGGGGTTCTGGAAGAGCAGCCTTGCAGAGCACACCCTCAAAGGGATCTCTGCGGGGTTTCTGATGGAATTCCCTGTGAATTCCTGTGCTCCATGAGGGTGGGAGGGCAGATCCAAGCCCTGGCCAGTCCATTTCTGGTCCGTGTAGAGGGAGCTGTTACCTGAAGACCTGAGTGTTGAACGTGGCAGAAGTGTCTTAGAATGTTTCTTGTGAAAAGCAGCAGAAATTGTTCAGTTCTGTTTCTTCTTGAATTATCTGCAGGATCTGCAACCCAACCTTTCCTGTAAACAACTCACAGGCTCCCTCGCTCCCCATCCCAGGCAATTTGCTTTTATGGAGACTGGGCTGATGTGTGAGATCCCAGCACTGACCCCCAGCATCCCTGAGGGGCCTTTGCCTTTGGTTTTAAGGCTCAGAAATCCTGAGTGCTGGTCCCAAGTGTTCCCAAAGCCCAGTGGGCTGGGCTGCAAGCACAGCAACTTCCAGACAAAATCCATTCCCCAAAACTCATCCAGCAGGGATCTGATAGCAGATGTAGCTGAGGGATGTTTTACAGCCCAAATAATACAATTATTCCCTTTCTTCTTTCATTCTGCCGTTTATTAATCTTCCTGCAGTCCCACAGGCTGTTCTGTAGGAAATGGAAGTTAAGGAGGCTGCCTCTGAATTCCATAATTTGTCTGGACTCCCTGCACTTGATAATTTCCCATTCAGTGAATTTCTGTGCAGGAAAAAGTATTCATCTCTTTCATCTTTTGAAGCAGAACACGAGTTAATAATTCATTTTCATCTTAATTGGGGTTTCTTAAATCTTTCCATAGGAGATCTTGCTTACAAAAATATTTCTTTTACTTCTTACCTGTGATCATTCCTTACATCTAAAGGCACGGCTAATCCCCCATGCCTGGTAATTTATATTCAGCCAAGTTGCCTTTAGTCATAAGAAAGATTTCTGTCGAGTCCAGTGAGGAAAATCATCCCCAGCCAAAAATGCTGCACCAGAAACCAAGTGAAGATGGCACATTTTAAAATAACAGATACTCAAAATGAATAAAAAAAATCTCAGCTGTGCATAAAACTGCTGCTCAAAAGCATTTTCATTCCCTGCGTGAATCGAACTACGCAGAGCCATTAAAATATTTT
>VXAC01004206.1:138275-229601 GCA_013399225.1 Rhipidura dahli
CTTTTTTTTTTTTTTTTTTTTTTTTTATCCCCCTTCCCTGACTTTACTAGCCATTGGGCTGGGAGTGTCCAGTTTCACTGGAACACCACAGAAAATGTTTGGCACCGGTCTCAAAGGAGGAATGATTTGGTATGCTGTGATTTGCTTTATGATTTGGGGGATCCTTTATTAATCCCTGGAGTCTCAAATCTCTTAAGACCATGATTAAATCAAAAACAAAAGGAGTCCCCCTCGAACTTCCTTGGTGCAAAGGCGGCTCCGATCGTTAAGGGGAAAACGATCATAAAACTCCTGGGACAAAGCAACGAGGATTTCATAGTAAATTACAGACTTAAATAATGGAGGGCTCTCACATGAGAATAAAACTCACTAATTCACTTAAGCACTCGGTAAGGGAAGCTGGAATGCTGCTAATACAATCAGATTTTTGTAATCATGTTAAGAAGAATGATAGCCTTGTGTTCCATATCCCTTTCCTCAAACTCGGTACCTACAAGATGCAGTGGAAGGAGAAAAAGCTCCCCAGGATCCAGATGAGGAAGCTGGAAGCATCTGTTTCTGTGGCCCTTTGTTCCAGCCAATAGGGCTGCAATTAAATTGCATTTCTGTGCATTTTTGCTGCTGAACTGCCTTAAAGACATAACAACCAAGCCCAGGAAGATATTCAGCATGGGTGACAGCACGGGTGACGTATTGTCTGAGGCAAACTCTCTTAGAAACAGGATATAAAATCCTCGTGATTAGTTCAGAGTTGTCATGACCCAGGAATTAAGCTCATTTTGGGTGGATTTTAGAAACTGGACGTGTTTTCACTTGGAAATATTTTTTTACAAAAAGCAACGTCAGCCAGTAAATTCCCCTCGTTTTAAATGTGCCTTGTGATGACCTCGTAGTGTGAACTTCTGATTCGAACCAGTTTTAATGAATAGTGCAGGAGTCAGCAGGGAGGGACCTGCAGAAGTCTTTGATACATCAGGATAACCCAAGCAGGAGCAAAAGTTTCCTCAGGAACAGCTTCCTCTTCATTACCCCGCAGACTATTTTTGCCTAAAATTTAATTTTAATGTAGCTGATGGCCTTGGACCTGTCGATTTTTTGCTTATTAATGGCTAATGAGCTCAGTGAGGCAACAAGTCCACGCAGTCCATGTAAAAGGTGGCACAAGTTCCATGCAGGAGCTGAGCAGGAGAACTCTGCCTGGATTGGAGCTTCCTGGGTTTCTGTCTGCAGCTCCCTTCCCTCAGGGCCAGGAAAGTGGCTCAGCTTAAAAATAGGGATCAGAGAATCCCAAAATCCCAAAATCATTGATGTTGGCAAAGCCCTCCCAGCCCATGGAGTCCCAGCTGTGCCCGATGCCCACCTTGTCCCCAGCCCAGAGCACTGAGTGCCACCTCCAGCCCTTCCTTGGACACCTCCAGGGATGGGCACTCCAAACCTCCCTGGGCAGCTCTTGCCAAGGCCTGAGCACCCTTTCCATGAGGAAATTCCTGCTGCTGTCCAAGCTGGCACAACTTGAGGCTCTTCCCTCCTGTCCCTGTTCCCTGGGAGCAGAGCCCGACCCCCCTGTGGCTACACCCTCCTTTCACCTGGTTGTAGAGAGTTACGAGGCCCCTCCTGAGCATCCTTTTCTCCAGGCTCAGATCAGAGCTGTCCAGGGCAGAAACTCCACTGGAATTCTGGAAAAGGCCACCCCAGGACTCCCCCTCCAAATGAGAGGAGAGTGGTGTGGAGCTACCACAAGTCGGTGAAATTTCAGGTAAAAACCCAAACCCAAACTGCCCAAAGTGTAAAACACTCATTGAAAAAACCCCAGGGCAAAGCAGGTGGCCTGAGTGCCTCAGCTCAAACCACTCAGGAGCTCGACAGCTCCAAACCTGCTCTTTTTTGGGTTGTTCTTCCAGGATTTCCACGAGCCAACAGTGGACACGGTTCTCAGCTCGCCAATGTCTGTCTCGATTGGGGCTCAATTGCAAACACTCTGATATTACTGAAAATGCTTCTAAGGGCTGGAATGGGAATTTGATTGGAACCAGAAGTCACAGACAGCAAGAAGGTTTTTGGAGAGCTCTGTAATTTTGCAGGAGGACCTGAGCAGAGGGAAGCAAACAACAACAAAAAAAGAGTGATACTAAATTACCACAGGCTCAGAATACCAATCCAGTGACATCTGTTCAAAGAAGGCAGCAAGAGACACAGCCTTGCCCTGAGTTTTAAAAAATGCATGGGATGTAGGGGATTTTATACTCAAAAATCTGCATCACAGGTAATTAAAATTGAGTCAGAATTGCTCGGGAGAGACTGAACAGGCAAGCCCCACGTATTTCCAACACACAGATGATTTTGTGCATATTTATTACTTGAAATGCTCTTTACAACTGCAATCCTGAAGGATGTCCCAAGCTCATTCCCACCCGTTTGGACCAGAAATGGCAGCAGAATCACTTTGGAACAGCACAGGGCGCGACCTAAAAATCACCAGGAAGTTAAAAATTGCCTTTGTTGAAGCAGAACGGACTGAAAACAGCAACATCCCAGAGCCCAGTGACCAAGAAATGAGACATCCAAGGAGTTCAGCTTTTCCCTCCATCCCTGGGAAAGAACAAAGACTTCAGGGCCCAAAGTCTGGGTGGGAGGCTGACATCCTTGGAAGAGGAATAATGAGGGGAGGGAAGGAAGGAAGGAAGGAAGGAAGGAGAGAGAAAGAAGGTGTGAGAGAGTGGGAAAGGGATGAATGATGTCCAATGTGTGGGGTGAGAAGGTTCTGTACAAATCCAGGACGTACCAGACATGAGTCAGAGAAAGCAAAGGGGAGGAAGGAAAATATTATTAACTCGAGGACCACCTTTAGTGGAGGCTCTTACAACAAACCCCAAGTGACAATTCCCTCTCCCAGGATGAGGCCTCAGCTTCTGGCACCTCATTTTTGTGATAAATATTCCAGCAGGAGCAGGAAGAGCCCCGACCTGAGCACAGTTTAACAGCAGCTCGTAGACAATAAAACAGGAAACATTTTTATTACGGTTAATTTTTGTGACTGTACAGTCTTCTTACTACCAGCCCAAGCCTATTCCTGTCCTTCTGGCCTCTCATAATTATAATTATTATTGCTATTCCTACTACAGCAGCAGTGACAGTCAGGTATTTTTCTCAGCACATGCTTCAGCAGTGCCTTCTCCTTTTCCTGCATCTGGCACAAGTGCAGAAAGTTGCTTACAGGGAACCTCAGCACTCCCAGCCAAGTTTGGAAATCTGTAATGGGTTGCAAATGTTTTGGGGTGGTTGGCTGATGAATGCAGTAACTTTAGCATTTATCCTATTTTTTACCATTAGCAAATCTTGGATGGTTTCTGGCACGGCAGCACTTTCCCTTTTTTTTTATGATTTAAAAAATAAAAACAAAACAAAAACCCAACCAAAAAACTTCTGAAAATTATCAAAAAGCAGCTGTTTAACTCCTTGATTGGTCTGCTGCTCATAAAAATAAATACAGCAGGGTTGTTGCAGTGATGGACTTTTAAAAGAAGTGATAGGACAATTTCAACTGTAAGAAAACCCAGTGTCAAAATGCAGTTACCTGCCACCCTTTGCACTTTATAAAAGCCACTTTCTTCCCTGCCTTCTCTCCCCTCATAATGATGCACTTCATCTTTGCAGGGGGAAAAAAAAATCAGTGACTCCCAGAACAGCCCCTGCACTCTCCTGATTCATTTATTCATCTTCTTTTCAGTTCCAAACTTGTTTATCATTAAGAGTTGCTCGTTTTGTTGATTTTCTTTTCTGCTCAGCACATCACCTGTGATTCACACAAATAACAAAACCAGCCAGAGGTGCTTTGCTGAGGATTTGTGCATTTTGGAAAGGGATAAAAAGACTTTCACATCAGGATAATAAGGCAAGGTCCAAGTAATTAGGAGCTGCTATTGCAGCAATGGCTGGAGCTGGAATATTTTACAGCTCCTTCATTTTGCTGGCCCTGACCTCGCTCAGAATGAGCAGGGACAAGGAGGACCAATGCTCTGCTCTTCCCCAGGAATTCCAGGAGGGATTACTCACATGGTTGCAGTTTATTTCGGGGTGTGTTCAAGAATTCTTCATTTCTGAGCTTGCCAATGAGGAGTGAAACCCAAAATGTCTCGGGAGGACAAATACAGGCAGAGTACCTGCAGGAATCATTTACCAAGCACCTACCCCTCAAGTCAGTGAAATTATCTCAGCTTATTTTGAGGACTGGAAGCCAAAGATTTGACTCTTTTATTCATATTTCAACACCAAATGTATCTTTCTCCTTTTACAGGATTTGAAATGCAGTTCTGCCACTTCAGGGTCTCCCCATGTTCACAATTTACCTGTATTTTCAGGATTATTAAATATTACAGTAATAAAGTAAAACAAAACTGTCCTTCAGGTAAAAGATTTTCATTCTCTGTTACCTCATGGCCCAGATATTGTCAATTTAATGACATGAGGGATCTAAACCACAACTATCCAGCCTTTCCTATCTTTTGTTGTATGTTTGGACTCTTTGTGGCAAAGGTGATGCTGTGAGGAGTTAGAGAGAGAGGGGAGAAACAGGCACCTGATGGGGCTCATCATTAAATCATGGAATGGTTTGGGTTAAAAGGGACCTTAAAGTTCATCCCTTCCCTGCTGGCCATGGATTTTCGAGGAGCCTCCACAATTCAAAAATTCCAACCATCAGTTTCTGAGCCCGAATAGATTTTGCCACAAACAGATCCCTTCACCTTCCTCACTGCTGCTCCTAAATTCCCAAATTTTATACCTCAAAATAGGAACTCAGCTTAGGCTGACCATCAAAACTTGATTTATTTCACTGGCACCAGCACAGTTCAAAAGAGCTGAAAATCTGCTTTGCACATTCCAGCTTCCACCCCGTGGATGATATTCCATAACTTGCAGAGCTGAGATATTCCTATCACACTCTTTTCCCCTGAAACTCCATATTTTGAGACAACAAATCTCACAGTGACCTTTGTAACCAAATCTCTGAAAGGTGTAGGACAAAATGGTTTGTGCTTTTAATCTTTAAATCTAGCACACGCCTGTCTCAGGGGGATTTTTTTTGCTGCTTATTCTTAAAAAAAAATAGAAAACAAACTCTTTGCTTGGGGAAAACCTTCAGAGGCTTTAAGATTTTCATTCCACACCCCAAGATGAAAAAGCTTTGCTTGTTTAGGGGTGAAACAGAGAATATGTATTAATATGGCCTTAAGTCTCAATTGTTCTAGATTTCAAATTTGGAATATGAAGTACTGAAAGTCTACATCAAACCCTTCAAGAGACCTCACAGCTGCAAGAAATAAATATTTCTACTGTATCTACTGTGCCTCTTTCTAATGATATGTCTGCTAAAATATTTGTCAGGTAAATTAGGGCCAGTAATTGCAAATTGCTAATAGGCATTCAGGAACCAGGAAAGCCAATGAACTGAATCCATTTCTCCTCAAGTTTTATTCAGTTTGTTTCTAATGAAGACCTGCAAAAAATCAGTCCTCCCACTGAGAACCACTGCATTTAAAACCTTTTACCATCCATGCTGCAGTGAAAATAGTTCAGTAAAACCAAAAAGGGTTTCAGTAGTAAATAAATGCAATTTAGGGGTGGAGGAAGAGCTGACCAAAAGCTCATCCCAGAGAATGCCCTGCAGGAAAATGGGAAATGTTCACATCATCCCATTCCCTCCCAAGGCTCTGTGTGTGATTTAAAGACTGCAGAGAAAATATTTCCTGGGAGAATAATTTTATAAAAATGATCTTTCTCCCTGAAGATGCAAAGTTATGGGGATACAGCCAGTGATCCAGGCTGCAGGAGCAGGACAACACATAAGAACCACTTTTGGTGTGACCACCACAGCTCCAGGGCACTGCTGGCATCCCAGAGAGCATCTGCTGGGCTGTGTGGTCTCCTCTCCCCTCCTTCAGATGCTCTTCCTGCTGCTGCAGGATTTTCCAGATATTCCCTCGCCTTTCCTGTCTCCCTGAGCAGCCTCCAGGGACTCTTCCTTCCTCCAGAGCCTCCCCATCCATTGCTGCTCCTGGAGCCTCCCCTTCCCTCCTTGGGGAAATGGAAAGGAGCAGAAATGTCCACCCAGCACTGCAGAATCCCTGCTCACCATCTGGGCATCCCAACTTCCCATCTGCTCTCTCCTCCTTTGTAGTGGAGATGGCTGAATTTTCTCTGACTGACAAACACAAAAAAAAAAAAAAAAAAAACCAAGCCCCAAACATTTTTTTATTGAAACCAGAAGCGCCTTCGGGCCCCACCATTTCGCTAAGGCACAAAACATATTTTTTCATGGACAGGAAATTAATTTTTTTTCCAAGGTTTCCAGCACGCCCCTCCCTTCAATCAGCCCTCAACTCCTTGAGCAGCCACATGAACTCGCTGATAACCTCGCTGGGGCAAAAGGCAGATGGAAAAAAAGCCTGAGGAGGAAAAGGAGGAAAAGATGCCTCTGGAGCAAAGGATTCTGTTGGATTCCCTGTTGGAAACCTCCTCCCTGCTCACCACACAGCTCCACAGCCTGCCTGCTTGGCTTGGAGCTCAGCTCCAGGCACTCTGGGTGTCCCTTGCAATTTTCTCAAGTTAAAATCGATATTTACCAATATTTTCTTCTCACTGGGTGCCATGGGCTCTCTCTTCATGTGCTGAAGCTTATACCTGCAGGGCTTGCACAGACAGTCACAGCCAGGAGTGTTTTCTGGGTGGTTTTCTGCCTCTTTTTGGAGTCTAAAAGTCTCCTGAAAGAGAGCTCAGCTCTTTTCCATTCTCTCCTGGTTTCCCTTGCCCTGCTTTGCCTCCCACTTCTCCTGCAAAAGCTGATTTTCCTGTGGGGATAACTCCTGGGATGCAGCCCCACCTCTCACCTATGGTTTATCCCACCATGTTTAAAGCTGCAGTGGCTTTTCCAAAGGCTACTTTTAATTTTTTCTGCATGGCTTAGATCATTATAACGAATGTTCCTGACTTGGATTTGGAAAGTTAGGCTGGGGCTTTGATCTTCTTCAAGCACTGAACTCAGACAAAGTTGTTCTATTGAACTGAGAGCTGAGGTTGCTAAAGGGTCCTGAGGAGTATTTTGGGGCTTGAGTAATTTATTAATTTGTTTATTTATTTATTTATTTCTATTGAACTGAAAATTGCAATTTTCTCAAGTTGAAATCAATAGTTATCAATATTTTCTTCTCACTGGGTGCCATGGGCTCTGTGCTGAAGCTTTTACCTGCAGGGCTTGCACAGACAGTCACAGCCAGGAGTGTTTTCTGTGTGAAAAGAGGTTTTCTACCTCTTTTTGGAGTTTAAAACTCTCTTGGTGGAGAGCTCAGCTCTTTCTCAGCCCCTGGTTTCCCTTGCCCTGCTTTGCCTCCTACACAACCTGGTTTTCCTGTGGGGATAACTCCTGGGATGCAGCCCCACCTCTCACCTATGGTTTATCCCACCATGTTTAAAGCTGCAGTGGCTTTTCCAAAGGCTACTTTTAATTTTTTCTGCATGGCTTAGATCATTATAACGAATGTTCCTGACTTGGATTTGGAAAGTTAGGCTGGGGCTTTGATCTTCTTCAAGCACTGAACCCAGACAAAGTTGTTCTATTGAACTGAGAGGGACTTACATTCCTCAAGTCAGCCGTGTGCACAAGCCCTTTAAGAATTATGGCCTCAGCCTAAGTCAATCCTAAACCTTACATGAATTCTGGATATTAAAAAGAAAAATGTTTGAAACCCCAGGTCTCTGAGGGAAGAAATAAATACTTATATATGTCCAGTGTGTTATGAAAACTACTGTGCTCGAATGAGACAGTCATGGATGTTTTTTAGATTTAAGAAAATAATTTTGAAATAAAATATATCCATACATGCATGATTAATGTGGCTTCTCTGTTCTCTTCTACTTGCATTATTTATATTCCTAGTGAGAGGGGAAAAATTCTTTCCAGCTAAAGAAGCAGCCTCTTTTATGAATAAAAATGAGTTTTTCTTCTTTTTTCTTTAAACTATTTTTTTCAGAAAAGCAGAAAAAAACCCTTTCCATTTGATTTTTCTGACATCAAAATAATATGGTGCAACTCTGAATATGATCTGCTCCTTTCTTTGATTTCTCCCACGTCAAATTTTCCTAAAGTTCTTCAGCAACACTTCCAGGCTGCAGTGAGGTGATTTGGGAAAGGCACACACGGTCCCAGGTAGTCATGGCCCAAAACTGCATGGAAGGAGAGGACAGGCATGGAGATAACACAGATAAAACCAACAAAGAACACAATTCAAGGAGCAAGCAGCAGCCTCCCCACAGCCAATTCCTCACCACCACAAAAGAACGATTTCCCAGCAAATAACATTTATCAGAAAGATCCCTACAGACAGGTGGGCTCAGAAAGACTCCAAAGATTCCAGGCAAGAGTATTTTTAGAGGCTGGGGATCACTGGAAAGGAGAAATCCACATGTCAAGTAGCAAAGTGGACTTCAGCCAGGGGAGAGATGTTGGAACAAAAGGTTTTTGGAGGATCAGGTTACCAAAAAGTGGAGAACTTTTCCAACACCCCAAGGGTTTGGGGAAGCTCTAGAAAGCTCCTTTGCCAGCTCAATGCATGTTCCACTTCAAATTCTGGAAGTTTTTCAAACTTTAGGGGTGGCTGGAGCCCTTGGTGATCTCCTCGTTCACTTCTTCAAGCTGGAGTTGCTACGAGCCTTTTGTAGCTCCACAGAGTCTGCTAAAGGGTCCTCAGGAATATTTGGGGGCTGGAGTAATTCTTTTATTTGGCTCTCCAGGCAAAGTGCTTCTTCATGCTTCCTCCTAGCAATGGGAGACTGGGCTGTGTCCCCCTCAGGGTTCTTTCCAGTAGCCAGAGCTCGGAGCTGTGGCCAACAGATGGAAGCTGAAAGAGAGAGAAAAAGGTCAAACTGGAAATGGTGTTGAGAGCATCACAGAATCTCAGAATCCTGGAATGGGTTGGGTTGGAAGGGACCTGAAAGTTCATCCCATCCCATCCCTGCCATGGCAGGGACACCTCCCACTGTCCCAGGCTGCTCCCAGCCCCAGTGTCCAGCCTGGCCTTGGGCACTGCCAGGGATCCAGGGGCAGCCCCAGCTGCTCTGGGCACCCTGGGCCAGGGCCTGCCCACCCTGCCAGGGAACAATTCCTGCCCAAGATCCCATCCAGCCCTGCCCTCTGCCACTGGGAAGCCATTCCCTGCCTCCTGGCCCTCCAGCCCTTGGCAATTGGCTCTCTCCAGGTTTCCTTTGGCTCCTTCAGGCCCTGCAAGGCCACCCTGAGCTCAGCCCAAAGCTTCTCCTGTGCAGGCTGAACAATGCCAGCTCTCCCAGCCTTTCCTCCCAGCAGAGCTGCTCCAGCCCTCTGCTCATCCTGCTGCCTCCTCTGGCCTCTCTGCAGCAGCTCCACGTCCTCCCNATAAAATAAAATAAAATAAAATAAAATAAAATAAAATAAAATAAAATAAAATAAAATAAAATAAAATAAAATAAAATAAAATAAAATAAAATAAAATAAAATAAAATAAAATAAAATAAAATAAAATAAAATAAAATAAAATAAAATAAAATAAAATAAAATAAAATAAAATAAAATAAAATAAAATAAAATAAAATAAAATAAAATAAAATAAAATAAAATAAAATAAAATAAAATAAAATAAAATAAAATAAAATAAAATAAAATAAAATAAAATAAAATAAAATAAAATAAAATAAAATAAAATAAAATAAAATAAAATAAAATAAAATAAAATAAAATAAAATAAAATAAAATAAAATAAAATAAAATAAAATTACCCTGCCTAAACTTTTCCTGGTCTGGAAACAAAGGTAAGCTTGGATTGCCCTCAGCTCCCCACTGCCCAAAATGCACCAAAACTGAGGTACCTCTGTTCCTGGTTCTCTCCCAGGAGCAGATCCAAATTACAATGGATTCTCCATGAATTTTTAATAAATCACTCTCGGGGTAGATACCCAACTGTTTTATTTGCCAAACCATCCCAGGAAAAGCTTTGCAAACCCCACTTTGTTCTTCAGCCACCAAGGACAGCAAAGTGTTCCCTTCAATGTTTTACTGATCCCACTCCAGGTAAGAGCAAACTCCTTCCCAATTCCACCTCCTTCCCAATTCCACCTCCTTCCCAATTCCACCTCCCCGGGACCCTCTGGACACGATTCCTCCGTGCAGGTCCAGAAGTGACTCAGTCAAAAGTTACAAATCAAATTGTCTCATTTTCCATTGGTGAGTAATAGCTGGAAAATGTGCAATGTCCTTACGGGGCTGAGGAACCATCTGGTAAAAGCTCCTGGAGGAACAGAGCAGATGAACTACATGGAAATATTAAGGAAACATCCACTGAAGGCATTGAGCCCCTCCAGAGACCCATAGTTCACGCATGGTGGGCAGGTAATAATGTCCAATTATTCTGGAAACAACCAAACAAGTCACTGTAAAATTATCTCATTTGCACCAGATCCAGCATTAAGTGTTTTTTAAAATATTCATCATTCATTCCAGGTAAGGAAACAAACCAAGGGCTCAATCTCCGAGGAACTGCACATAAATCATGAAGCCAGAGTGAGAAACTGGTGATTTTTCATTATTCCAGGAGCAATATTTTAAAGCTGACAGGCTGGCGGGGTGGTCCATGTCTGGGGCATTATCACAGCTGTGAGGAACAACCGGGCTTCACTCAATTCCAGGAGTAATTGTCAGACTTCCTTTAACGAGAACCTGTGGAAAAACAAAGAGTTTTTTCTTTTTATTTCAATCTGAATTGAGTTTACGTGGCAGACAAGTAGCTGAAAGAGAATTTTCACCCGATTAAAGGCACCTTTTTACGACTACATAAAGAGAAAATTTGGTTTGGCAGCTTTTATGGAGATCAGCCAAAGACTCATCTCCTGGAGGCAAACGTATGTTCAGGCTCTATTTATCAAAGAATTGGGGAATCCTGGAATATCCTGAGCTGGAAGGGACCCCCAGGGATCACGGAGTGCCAGCCCTGGCCCTGCCCAGACCCCCCAGCAGCCCCAGCCTGGGCATCCCTGGCAGCGCTGCCCAAACGCTCCTGGAGCTCTGGCAGCCTCGGGGCCGGGGCCATTCCCTGGGGAGCCTGGGCAGTGCCCAGCACCCTCTGGGGGAAGAACCTTTCCTTAAAATCCAACCTAAATCCCTCCTGGCCCAGCTCCAGCCATTCCCTCAGCTCCTGCCCCTTCTCCCAGAGTGTTTCTCCACCGCCCCTTGTGAGGAAGTTGTGGTTCTTTGCTTCTGTGACTCTTTTGTCCCAGTTCTTTTCACTTTAAGTTTGCTGTGAGGTCAAAGTGCTTCCTTCCCTCCCTTTTGTCCAATTTCTCTCCCTGCTCCTCTCCCTTGCTGCCTTTTCCCATCCATTTGAGAGGATTTGGATGTTATGATGGATTCTCTCCTTCACTGATGGTTCTGATGCTACAAGAACACCAGAAGTTTTAGAACTTGGGCTGAATACTCAGAGGTGACCACTTGCCCAACACAGCCTCTATTTTTTTTGACTTTTCCCCCTTCTATCCAAGCCTTTCATCCTTTGTTTACATCCTCAGATCCTCTGGTGCTGCTCAGGCACCGCTGGCAGAGCAGGAATGGTTTGGATGTTAATTTGTTATCGATTGTCAAAAGAGACAACTTGCAAATCACACCCCTCCCAAACTTCAGATGGGCTTCCTGCAACCCCTGGCAAATTCTGACAGCACCAGGATTTTAAAGACAGCTTTTAAAATCCAAAATGCTCCCACAGGGGGATGGATCCACAGCCAAGAGCTTCACTGTGGAGTCTGAGGACCTCTCAGGAACGTTCTCCAAGTGATTTTTGTCAAACAAACTGCGAATTTCAGGCTGAATCAGCATCAGCGAGCACGAGGCCTGATAAAAGTGGATTTATGGAGTGAAAAGCCAGTGCTGAGTATCTGATGTGAGGATGATAGATGTTCAAGGGGCTTGACTTCAGGCTGGTTTTAGTCCGGGCCCGCGGGCTGAAGACGTAGAAATAATTGGGGAGAATTAAGAGCAACACTGGGACATTGTGTGGTTTTATTTAACCCCAAAGGAGCCCAGGCCGTGTGCTCAGAGCCTGCTCTGTGCTCTGAGCCAAAGCGTGGTAAGTGGCAATGATCAGGAGATCACTGAAGTAGCTGCAGCCTAATTAAGTGTCAGTCTGATCTACCAGGAAGGTTTGAATTCATGTTTCCTAATTCATCAGCAAATTTGATCGAAATTGTTCTATTTATGAACCAAAAAAAAAGATCTTGGTGATAACAGAACTTGTCTCTGAACTGCCAAAATTTTCCTGTCCCGTTCGCTGGAGGCTTTGATCAGAAACGAGTTGGAAATTCCAGTGTGTCCCTGCAAAAATTCCTGTATATATCAAACCTAATGACTGAGGACTAGGGGGAGAATCTGAGCCAAGTCATGGTTCATAACTTGATTTTGAGCCTGTTCCAGTAACGCCACCCTGCCTCACACCAGTTTGATTTAGAGATAGGCCTCGTGCCCAGCAAAGCCTAATTCTGTCTGTAATTACAGATTTAATGTCTGTGACACGGGCTCTGCAAAGGAGGGACCCTCTGAGGAACCTCCAGACAGGCTGAAGAGCTGCTGAGGTTGAGGCTCAAACTCTCAAAATATGAAAAAAAAAGGATGAAAAAAAGGGAAGAGAATAGGTGAAAGCAGCTGCAGGAGGCTCAGGCTCTGTACCTGCTGCATTCCCTGGGATGGAGAGGGAGCCTGTCCCCCACCCAGAGCTGTCTGGGGGCTGAGATTAGGATCACAGTGAAACAGGCTCCATTTCAGCATGTAACATGAGGATTATTGGCCCTGTTTTCTTTTTGTGACTTGTCCTGCACTGGCACAGGGATTGCTGAAAAGCAGGAATCAGACCCCCACCCCAGGCTGATGCTGCAGCCACTTTTGCTCCCTCACTCCCTTCCTCCTCAGCCATCTTTATCCACGCCTGTCCTCCAAACTGGCAAATTTCTGTGCAAGATCCACAGAAAATGGGCAGGTTCAGAAGGGTTTGGAGCAACCTGGTCCATTGGCAAGAGTTCCTGCCCATGGCAGAGGGATAAATAACTTTATTCCCTTCTATCCCAAAGCATTCTGTGATCCCAGCAATCTCAGCCCCAGGGATACAGCGGTTCCAGCATCTCCTCCCCACGTGCCTGCATCCCTTTGTGCACCATGATAAAGCTCCCAGATGGTTCAATAACCCTAAAAAACAACCCAAACAAGAGCTGAATTTTTGCCTCAGAGGTTATTTTACTGAGGAGGCTCCTGCCCAGCCCTGATCCCAACCCATAACCAGACTGGTGTCTGCTGAGATAACATGAAGAGCAGAGTGCTGCAGTGCTTGGGGCTGAAACTGAGACCAGGACCAACTTTGTTGTCTCATTTTTCGGGGTGATGGATGACTGATTTTGTGTTTAACAGGCACTGCCAACCTCAACAGGCACAGTGACTTCTGGGACTGGGGATTTAACAACCTGTGTTGCCTGGGCACCACTCTGAAAGTAAAGCCCAAAGTCGTGGTTTTACTTTTCACATAACCTGTGAGGAGATTCAATCAGTCAAAAAAAAAAAAATAAGATCTTCACCTACAAATTCCTGCCTGGCTTTCATACCCCAAGGCAAATCACAATAATAAAAAAATACAAAAATCATTTTGCTAACAGCCAGTCTGCCAATTCTGGGGGGAAATCTGTGTTTTGATTACTAAGGGCTAAATATGAACCACAGCCTGTGCTGCACCCCAAAACTCATAATTGTCATTATTACCATGTCTGCTGCTTTTGGCTGGGGTAAAGGGCATTTTTTTTCCCCCAGTGGCTGGGATGGAGTTGTGTTTTGTGTTTGTGTTGGACACAGGTGGGATAATAGATTTTTTTGTTGTTGTTATTACTGAGCAGGGTTTACACAGAACCAAGGGCTTTTCTGGTTTTTATTCTGTCACACTGGTGAGGAAACTGGGGGTGAGTGGGAGCCTGGGAGGGGACACAGACAGAACATGTGACCCCAAAGAGCCATGAAGTTGATAAGGAGACAGGATGAGACATTTAGGGCTGCTCAGCCTGGAGAGGAGAAGGTTGTGTGGAGACCTCACAGCACCTTCCAGGGTCTGAAGGGGCTGCAGGGAACCTGGAAAATTCAGACGCAAATTAAATTCCTCCTTTTTAAATGCCATTTTTAAGGAATTTTTTCTCTATAGCAAAGCCAGCAGAAGATCTGAATATTCCCATCCAAGCCCATCCCATTGGTGCTCTGCTCCCTTTAGGAAAAGAAAATGGATTTTTCTTTAAAATAAAAGGTCAGAGGTAGGACTTGATGATCTTAGAGGTCTTTTCCAACCAAGCTATGGGGTTAAGTAGGGCCCACAGTAGTCTGAAACTAAAGCATCCCCCACCTTTGCTACCAATAAGTAAATAAATGTTGGGGGGGGAAACAAAGTTAAAACCTAGGAGAACCCAACATTTTAAATATTAAAATTAAAAATCTGTATCCAAATAATGCTTGAAGAAAAACCCAAAAAGAATTTGGAAGGAGTCAACCAGGAGACATCTGTGAAGGCTCTTTTGGCTGCTCTAAAACAAAAGAGACACCTCGGAGTGAATGCAGATATTCCCACTCCTCACTCCCTGAAATTCAAACCCATGTGCTGCAAACCTCATCGAGCTTCCCTGCTTTACAGCTGGATTTTAAAAATGCAGCATTAAAAATCTCCAAACAAAACACCCACACCCCCCTTTCTGGTTTTGTCTACAAAGGTGGAAGAATTCAGGGTTCCTCACCTGGGCTTCAGGAAAAGATGGATTTTCCAAACCTTTTTGAGCTACTTGCAGTGATGGTTGGCAGGAGCAGGATGTAGCCCTCTGCAAATTACTTGGTTTTAGCTGATTCCCACTTTCCTGAGCTTTTTGGGATAAAAATCCCAGACAAGCTCAGTGTTCCATGGAAGAGTCCTGCTCTCCTGCAAAGTCTGAGCTTCTCCAGGAGAAACTTCCCTCTTCATCCTCAGAGGTGCAGGATGAAGAGTCTCAGAGAAAGTTTCTTGGCCCAGAATCCAGATATTTGTGTTTCTTCATCCAGAATCCACATCTTTGGGTTTGAACCATTCCAGGATCCTCTGCCCTCCAGCAGTTTCACTGAGCAGCTCCAGCCCTGACTGCCCAGGGCTGTGGAATCCCTCCCTTCTCCATTTGAACCTCCATCCTTGGAATTTGTTCTCAGGAGCAGAACAGCTGATTTTGGCAGCATTCAGGAGAAGTCAGCTGAGCTTTGGCCACTCACTGGGGTTTGGGAGTGTGAGCAGACAATTTACTTTGGGTCCCAAACACTTTGGTGCTGTCACAGAGCCCAAAACGCTTTCTCCTGCTGGACTTTGTCCACTCCTGACCTTCCCAACCATTATGATTTATTATTCTAATTACTCACAAGTATTTCATTATCTGCTGTGGGTTCAACATCTGCAGCCTGCAGAGTTTGGAGGATTCTCTTCATGAAAATCCACCCCCAAAAAGAAAAGGATGTCACAGCAGCACTAAGAATGAGAAATAATTCAGGAATTGTACAGCACCATGAAGGCACATTCCTGTGGAAAATTCCCACTGAAGGTGCCCAAGGATGGACTGGACATGGCATTCAGTGCTCTGGGCTGGGCACAAGGTGGGCATTGGGCAAAAGCTGGACTGGGATGGCTTTTCCAGCCTCAGTGATCCTGAGATTCTGTGTAAGAGCTTCAGAGTTCAAAACAAAACAACAACAAAAAAAGACCACATCAATCTTCTGATGGGCAGAAGAATGTTCCTGTGCCTCATGGGAAGAACAAGTTTTATTGAGACACGTTAAATAATTATTAATTTCTAAATTATTCATTTCTGCATTTCAGAGGAATGGTTCTAGAGACAGTTGGTCACACACCTCTGCTGTTTGCTGGAACAAAGATTTTCTAAATCTTAATTTAGGGAGCCAGTGCATTGTCACCTTGGGGAGACCTTGCACAGCCCAGAAAGCCTGGTCAGCTCAGGAATTTTCCCTAATATTTCATGGAGTGATGAGATCAGTAGGGTGGATATCTGGCTTGCCCTGCTGCATTTCAGTTTGAATTTACATCCCCTAATCCGCTTTACATTGAACAGCACAGCTCTTCCTTTGGAGAGCACCTCAGGCTGGCCCTGCACATCCATCACAGAATAAATAAAAGAGAAAAATGCTCCAATACCTGACTCAAATCCTTGTTCAGGCTTTGGGAAGGCTCTGCCAGACTTCCCATTCGGATGCACATCAAGCATCTGAAGGAGGGATCCTCTCTTGCCTTGTCACCTGCAATGGTTTGACCCAGATTTTTTTGTTAAACACCAAACCTCAGGAACATTAATACTATTGGAGAGACAGTCCCTTGAAACAGCATAACAAGTAGATTTTTATAGACCTGACAAAAGTTGGATATATAGTGGCAGTGGGATTTTTTTTCTTTTTTTTTTTTAATTTTTAAAAAATAAATCAAGAGTGAAATGTCTGCAATTGAGGCAGGCCCAGAACGTGGGGTGAGGAAACCTCCAGCACGTGTGAGCACGGACAGGGAGGGCTGGGGACTCTGAGGCCACATCTGGATCCAATGTTGGGCCAGTTCTTCACTTGGGAATGATTTGCACCAAAGGCATCAGGCAGAACCATCGCTGACCTTTCCAGGGAGGCAGGGATGGGGAGCTCAGTGGCTGATGCAAAGACCAGCCTTTGGAAGGCTTGGCACTTCCCAAGGGATCCTTGCCAGGGGCAGCGTTCACAAAACAGCAAAAGGGAAAAGTGACAGCTTCTTATTCAAGGTGAATATTGGGAGAGGCATTTAATAAATGCTCCTTGGTGATGTGGCCTGGTGGGTAAACAAACAAGATTCCAGTTCAGATATTGGTTCCCAGGGCACTTTAGGGTTCCAAACCCATTTCTTTGGGAAGGGTTGTCCATCTCAGAGATTTGACCACCCAAAGGCATCCCCAGATCTGTGCTCACCCCTCTGGGTGCCCATTCCCACCACACATGGCACTGGTGAGGCTCCTCTCGAGTCCTGTGTCCAGTTTTGGGATCCTCATTGCAGAAGGGACATTGAGGGGCTGGAGCGTGTCCAGGGAAAGGAACAGAGGTGGGAAAGGGGCTGGGAAACCCATCCTGGGAGGAGCAGCTGAGGGAGCTGGGAAAGGGGCTCAGCCTGGAGCAGAGGAGGCTCAGGGGGGACCTCATTGCTCCCCACAACTCCCTGACAGGAGGGGCAGGGAAAGGAGGAGAGGAAATGGCCTCCAATTGCCCCAGAGGAGGCTCAGGGTGGAGATTGGGAACAATTTTTCCCTGCCAGAGTGGGGAGGCCTTGGGATGAGGTGCCCAGGGAGTGGTGGAGTCGCTGTCTCTGGGAGTGTTCAGGAGGAGTCTGGATGTGGCCCTTGGGGACAGGCTTTGGGGTGATGCTGCTGCTGCTGGGCTGGCACTGGATGATCCTGAAGGGCTCTTCCAGCCTTGATGACTCTGTGATTGCCAAAGGCAGGAGTACAACAACAACAGCCTGGCTTTCTCTCCTTGATGACCGGAGCAGTTGGGTGGCAGGAGAGCTCAGCTCTGGAGCATCTCCTGCAGCCCAGCCCGGCTCTCCCGGCTCCCGGACCCGCAGAGCACACTGACATCTAGTGGGGTCTGGGGAAAAGCACCGGGTTGTGTCCTGTGCTCCAAAAATCCCCCCCAAAAAAAGGTCACAGAAGTGTTTTGCAGCTCACTGATTTTCAGCCATGGGGCAGGGCCTGAAAGGTGGCTGCCCCTGGATCCCTGGCAGTGCCAAAGCCAGGTTGGACATTGGGGCTTGGAACAGCCTGGGACAGTGGAAAGTTCTCTGTCCATGTCAGGGGATTGGAACAAGATGATATTTAAGGTGCCTTCTGACTCAGATCATTCTGTGATTAACATAGAGAAAGATGAGCCTCTTCCTTGTCCCATCCCTATTTTGGCCACAGTTTCCAGCTATTTTCCAGGTGCAGTTGACATGTGCCCTTTTAGGGTTTGAGAGGGACAAGACAACTCAACCTGCCCGAAAAGGGAATTGGCTCCTTGTAGGGGAATGCAGCAGGAGAAAGGAACAAGGAAAAGCAGAGCTAAAATATTTTCAGGTACATCCTTTTAATGCAGCTTTCTTCCTTAGTTCAGCTACCATCCCTCCAAGTTCATGTTACGAAAAACCAGGAGTTGGTTGTTTGGTGTCGGGTTTGAGGTGGAGTGGGACAGGAAAATTAATGACCTGATCCTGCAGGCTGAATTCCCTGCCATAACTCCCACTGCTGTAGGGAAAAAGGGAATTAATCATGGATATTAGACTGAAGTGACCCCATCACAGCCCGTCCTGCCCAGCTGCACACTGTTGTCTCCATTTCAGTGCCCATCCCTCCGAATCTCCCAGCCCTGGTCTCTAGGAGACTGTAAACAGCTGAACCCGATGCTCCTTTTTCCAGCATTGTACCCTGCCCGGAGCAGGCACGCTCCGTTTTCCGACACCTCCCCTGCCATGCCAAATTTAGCCAGCTTGGGTCATGTCCTCCCAGCTGCCTACTGACACGAGGCTCCTCCTCAGCAAATCTGCCTGGAGCACCTCGAGGTGGGAACAGGAGTTTGGAATTCCTGCTCTGGAGGTCTCCTTGAACCCTGCCCTGTGCGAGCTGCCGGGCTCGTCCTCCGCGGCATCCTCCTGGTGATCCCTGTCACCTCCAAGGGATCCCTGTCACCTCCAAGGGATCCAGGTCAGATGTCTGAGCCCTGTAGGACAGCAGCTGCTGCAGAGACAAGATCAGCTCTTCGCTTACCACGCAGCCCTGGGATGGGATGAGCATTTCCCTGCCTGCCACGGATTTTCCGCTTCCCTTGGCAGAGGGCATGGAACAGCTCCTGTCTATCCAAGGGGGTGATGGTGTCACTCCTCAGCTCCTGGAAGCCACCAGGGATCATCTCCATGAGCTGTGCTGATGTTCCTGAAGCACAGAGAGGGAGGGAAGAGCCGCTGGGATTCCAGGGAGCTGCACGTAAGTCACCGGGGAGGAGGAGGAGGAGGAACAGGCTCTTGTCTTTCCTATTAAATGAGAGAGGAGGGATAACAAAACCTGCTCCTCGTGTTTTCCTGAGCCATATAAAGCTGATTTTTTGCAGGATGAAATATGTTTTGATCAGGGTTTTAAAAAAAATTCCAGCTCCTCCACGGGTTGAGTTTATAAGAGTGAGATGTTTGCTGCTCCAAATGAAGATTCCTCTTCTCCTGACTTATTAAGCACTGGGAAAAATAGCTGGGGCAGCACCACGTGTTAAGGAGGCATGAAACTTCAGGGAAAAAGGGGTGGGAGTGATTTTAGGCTGGTTTATTTTCCCCTAAGGAAACACAGAGTTTATTCCAGCCTGCTGTGAGCACAGAGGTGTTGTTCCTGTTGTTTGTAACCAAACAGCACCAGCCAAAGGAATTTTTTGATACCTCACTGATTGCTTCTAAACAGCTTCCCTGCCTTGGCTGCACAGGTCAACATCAGGAATTTGCATGGAATTTTAGGTCCAGCTGAGAAAGGCTCAGATTTTAATAATAATAATAATGATAATAATAATAACAATAACAAAAAAAGCACTCCATCCTCTACATCTAAATGAAAACCAGGCCAAAGATGCCCAGACATGCAAAGTTTCATTTTTGCAGTAATTGCCACCTTATTTCTGCACAAACTTCAGGCTTTGGAGAGCATTTTCTCGTGTTCTGTTCACAGCACAGGTTGCCAAAGTTTCTTGGAGCCTTCTTAGCTTTTGGACAAGTGCAGACAGTTCTGAACGAGCAGAAAGTGTTTGAAAAGATCCAGAAAACTGGTTCACACCCTCCTGAGTACAAATTGAACACATCTCTGCCAAGCACTAAGCCAAACAGAGCCAGCCTGTAATAAAGCCCAAGGAGTTATGAATTCACAGAGTGCAGGTGCTGAGGCTGCTGCAGCTTTGGTCTGGGCTGCTCTTGTGATGGTTTTTCCCACTCTGGTTGAAGTGCTTGGGTAAAACTTTACAGCACAGGGATGAAGGGAGCTGTGATTAGCAGGGGAACTCAGGAACTGAGGATATTAACTCACACTCTGCAGCCACAGAACCTGCTCACCTTTTTTTTGCAGAAACCAGGGAAGGGGAAGAGGGAACATCCACCTTGTTAAGATCCAGTGGCCTACATTGCAGCCTGAGGGAAGTGCTGATGCAGTAACCTGAGCCCCCTGGCATCATTTTCCAAGCTCTCTGCCAGTGCAGACTGTTCAGTTTAACATCCTGCTGGTGCTCAGTGCTCCCCCCCTCAGAGTGGCAGGACCTGCACAAACCCTGCCCCACCAGGACCAAGTTTCCATTTTTCCTGCCCAGATGAAATTCCACTCGCAGGTGTGGGGTGTTTATTTGTTGGAGAGGGGTAATTAATACTGTAGGAAAGCTCAGTGCTGTGAGAAGGCAGCAGGACTAGGGAGGATTTAGACACAGGATGAAAATTGTAAAACTGGCTTCAATATTGCCATTAGCCTTCCAGAGGAGGGAGGGAGTATGTTAACAATTTCATAATAGAGGCAAACACAATACAAAATTAAGCCTCTGAGAGATCCCCCTGCCTTTCTTCTCTACTCAGGCTCTATTTCTTTTTTTTATTGTTGAAGTAATAACCAAACTTCCTTCATAAGCCCTAGGTACTTGTGGAAAATCAGGACACAAGGGCATCTCAGCTCCTGAGTCATATCCATAATTCTGTGATTGAAATAGCAAATGTCATCGATGAGGCTGAGTTTGTCTCTTACAGACATCCCCTGTTAGATCATTGCTCGGGATAAACTTGTGACCTGGATGTCACTTTTCCTACAGATTAGGGAGGAGAAGTCAGGACTGTGCCTGAAACACACACTGAAGGTTAATTTTGAACTCATTGAGCAGCCCTGAGAGTGCAGAAGCTTCTGAGATATCAGGTTCCTGAGCATTTCATGAAAATAAGCAGCGAGGCAGAGAAAACTGTCCTTGGGATGCTGCCAGGGGAGGAAAGGCAGCAGCAGAGCTGCGTTTGCTGCACAGCACAATTCACCACAGGGATGCTCATTGCTCTGCAGGAAACAAGAGTTTTTCAGCCCACTTCTTGGTAAATTCATGCACTTTGAATTCCAGGATCCCTGAGGCTGGAAAAGAGATCCAAGATCACCATGGAGTCCCAGCTGTGCCCAATGCCCACCTTGTCCCCAGCCCAGAGCAATCAGTGCCACCTCCAGGTGCTCCTTGGACATCTCCAGGGATGGGCACTCCAGGCCATTCCAAGGCCTGAGCTCCCTTTCCATGCAGAAATTCCTCCTGGTGCCCAACCTGAGCCTCCCCTGGCACAGCCTGAGGCTGTTCTTGTACTGTCAAACCTTCACCTTGTTACAAACCTGGGGGACAGAGGGTTGGGAGAGCTGCTGGGATCCACCTGGAGCTGTTCAGGACATTCAGAGGGAGGTGGGTGCTGGATGTGGGTCCCAGCTCTTACACCAGTTACCCAAACCCCTTCACCTCCCTAGGAAATAAAAGCACTACAGGTTACCTAAACCCCCCTGCCCCCTGATTTCCTCAGCCTGAGCTCATTTCATTTTCCCAGCAGAGACAAGCAGAGGGAAATATTTTCTTATTTCAGGTTCTGGGAAGAACAAGAAGCAAACATTAAACAGCAAAAAGGGAGCTGGGAGCCAAAGCCATCCTCACATGGGTTTTCACTCCAGCTACAAAGCACCTTGGCTCAGTGAAGGCAGCCACAGCCAGAAAACTGGGGAATTTTAAATCTCCTGTGTAAAGCAGAGCTCCTACAAGGAGAAGTGAGTAAATTATATCATTTTTTACAGAGCTACACTCTTCCAACCCTCCCTCCCCCAAATACAGACAGACTGAAAGTCTCAACCTGCTTCTCCCCATCGTCTTCTGCATTTTAACTCCCAGCAAAGCAGAGCTGAGGACCCTTCTCTCCAGCCCAACAACCCCAAAAGATTAAGCACATTTCTTTCCCTGCTTTTAGCCTTGACCCTAAGCCTTGAAGAGTAAAAAGGTCTGCAACAAAATTTATAACACCTGAACTTAATTTCTGATGCCTCCCATGCTGCACTTAACCTTCCAGCAGGATTTAAGGATTGCATTTTTGGGCTGGGCTACAAACACCTGCCACAAAACTTGATGTTTTCTCTTTCATACCCAGTTTTCAAGGCTGGGCTAAATTTTGGAGAAGTGGGACATGTTTTATTTAGTGAACTGATGCACACACATAAAACCAACGTGTGGGGTAAGAAATGCTTGTGGTTGTTGTTATCACAAAGAGAATGGAAGTGTTGAAGTGGCTGTAATTAAATACCTGGATAAAAGGTGCAAGAGGACAAAGACTTGAACCAGTTGCATCCTGCCCAGAAGGGTTTGATGCCTTTACTCTTAGTTTCAGAAGAAGGAAGGGGAAATGAAACCAAACCCCCAAAATGTAACATATTATGAGTCTGAATGAGAGCTTTTATTCCTCACCCCATCCTTTTCCAAGCTGCCATAAATCTGTGGGTCTGGCTGATGGAGCTTTTCCACCTTCATCCCATCTTGCCTGACTTTTACAGCTTTAATAACCAAGTCAATATTGCCTTTGCAGTAAGATATTTCTGTCTTTCTCCTCGGCTCTGTCCCAAGTTTGCTTAAAGATAAAAGAGGTGATAATTAATCTGTGTGAGAGAAGAGGCAGAGCCTTAAATCCTTCCCTGTTGGAAAGCAAACTGAAGTGTGTGCTTAGCAGTGGTGGGAGCTGAGGGTTTCCTCATATTCCTCCTTTTCCCAGAGGAGGAAGAAGATGATTTGGAAAAGCCCTTGTTACACAGAAGGATCCACTTGGAGTGTTTGAGGACAGGAATTCCACCCCAGGCTGAGTTTCCCCACTTTTGCAGAGATTCCTTCATCAGAGCTGTTCACAAACAGCAGCTTGAAGCCTCCATTTCCAGAACTCAGCTGATGCCTTAAGAGGCCTCCTAGAAACAGAGACTGGACAAAAATAAGGGAATAAAGGTGGGGATTTCTTGGAAAGGCCTCCAAAGGTACCCCTGGGGAGCCAGAGGTGCTGCCCAGATGGGCCCCGAGATGGACCCTGAGAGGCCACGAGTTCTTCCCACTTTTCTGGCTTTGGTTCATTTGCATCTCAGGGTTGATTCTCCAATTAAAGCTGCAGTTAATGATGGAATTGCCCTCAGCTTGCCCCCCTCAGAGGCTCTTTGGTTGATGCTTTTTGGGCCCAGTTTGGGCTGGGTGTCCTTGGAGAGCAGCCCCGGAGAGGCTTTGTTGTGTGTGCCCAGCACAGAGAGCAGCACTGAACAGGGAACAGGCAACTCCAGAGTCACACACTGGGCACTGCAGGGCTTGCAAATAGAAAAGTTAAAGCTTAAGGCATCACAGCAACCAAAAAAATGTTGCTGTTGGTCGCCCAAAATCCAGATTTTTGTTCAATATTCCCCAGCTGGATCATTATCCTTCTACTCTCATTAAACCCTCCCAGCCCATGGAGTCCCAGCTGTGCCCGATGCCCACCTTGTCCCCAGCCCAGAGCACTGAGTGCCACCTCCAGCCCTTCCTGGGACACCTCCAGGGATGGGCACTCCAAACCTCCCTGGGCAGCTCTTGCCAAGGCCTGACCTCCCTTTCCATGAGGAAATTCCTCCTGGTGTCCTCTCTCTTAGTCTCTGGAGTTAAATGTTGGGCCCATCCACACAGAACTTGGCATTTGGGCTGAAAATCCCACAACAGAATTGCCCACAATCTCTTTGGATCCATCTCCAGCCCCACAAAGGAGTTTCCAGTTTATATGAAAGAAGCTGCAGAAAGAAAACATTCGGGCTCTGTGTGGCTGCCCTTCTTTTTGCCCCTTGCACATCATCCCCAGAGCTCAAAAACTAAATTGCCCATGAAACAACTGCTAGAAAGACTCCATGAATTTCCTCCTTGGGAACTGAATGTGATGGGAAACCAACCCAGATTTTGCTCTGTTACCACACTGGTTCAACTTCTGCTATTTGTACGACGACAGTCAGTAATGAGAAATGTGGGAGGAGAAATTTTTGTCTGCTCCTCGTTGAATTCAAAAGGATTTTTAGGGTGAATTGTACAAGATGGATTTAGGATAAATGTGGAACATGACATTCAGTGTATGAAGTGCAGGGAAATTCAATCAGTTGCAGGGTTTGCTTTAAAGGGTAAAACTCCACTTCCTTGGACTACTCTCGTGAGTAAGACAATACTTGGCTCTCAAAACAAAAGAATTTGTTAGATTCAAACCACTTCTTGGAAGATTCTTGAAAGTTTGGAACATGTTAGGAAAGGCAGAGTGTAAAATCAGAAAACAACAGTCACAGAGCAGAGAAATACACAGTGTTTGATCTTTTCTACCCCACCAGCCTCAGCTAGGAGAGATCAGCAGTTATTATTTCTTCCTTGCCATTTTTCAGGGTGGGAAAATCCTGATTTTCAGGTTCCTAAAAGTGTCTGATCAAAACCCCTTCCTGACAGAGCCCCCAGGGATGTCCCCTGTGGCTGTTGTGATCTGTCCTTTACATTTATCTCTGCTCACTTTGAGCCAGAGCAACCATCCCACTTTTGGCTCCATTTGTCCTCAGGATGTTTTAAAATTCAGCCTTTTGAACGAGGAATGGGCCCTGAGAGAGGCAAACACAGACATTGGGTCATGGGGAGCAGCTACACAAAGGAGCCAGAGGAGAGGGAGGACATCTCTGCAGCCCAAACGCGTTTCACCCATCTCGAGCTCTCCCCATCCATCCCCTGCCCTGCTCCACATCTCCCTTCCCAGCCTCTCTGCTCCAGGAATTGCATCCTCTTCCCTCAGGGAAGGGCTCTGTATCTCCTGTCCCATTCCCCTCTCACTCCCATTCGGTGGGGTTTATTATTCCTTACCCCTGCTTGGTGCCTGAGTTCCACAATCCTCACCCACCACGAGATTCATTCTCTTTCCACCACTTCTCCTCCACACAAGGACCCACAGCTTCTTCTGTCAAACCACCAGATCACCGAAAAGGAACAGGAAAAGCTTGAATTTAAGGAAAATAATAGGATTTTCCACGAGTTGGTGGCAGGGACTATAATGGCAATGACGTAGCTCCTCCAGTCCTTAGCAGGTTTGGAAAATGTTATCTCCTGGCTGCTGGGATACTTCTCCACACAAAGAACTTTTTGTGGGATTTTTAACTCGGCACAAAGCGGAGAAGCCAAGTAAACTCCTGAACCTTCCACAGCGGGGCCGTGAGGCACCTCCAGGGAGAATCTAATCACCAACCTGTCACCTTGCCCCACCTCTAGGGGGACAGGGGAGATTATTTTATCTGTTCTCAGGGAAAGTGCCTATCACCTGATTCCTGATGCCAAGAACACCACTGGGATCCTTGCTTTTCATTGAAACACACTCCTTTCTGAAGCTGGGGTCTGTGGTTGGGAGCCCCTCTGCCCTGTACAGGGGATCTTTAAAAATTCCAATTTCTCACATGTATGAAATTTTTGAAAATGCTCAAGAGAGGTAGAAGATGAGGCCACTGCAAAGTACAAAGATAAAGGCTCCTAAATCGTGGAATCCCAGGATGGTTTGGGTTGGAAAGGGACTTAAATCCCATCCAGTGCCAGCCCAGCCATGGGCAGGGACACCTCCCACTGTCCCAGGCTGCTCCCAGCCCCAATGTCCAGCCTGGCCTTGGGCACTGCCAGGGATCCAGGGGCAGCCCCAGCTGCTCTGGGCACCCTGTGCCAGGGCCTGCCCACCCTGCCAGGGAACAAATTTTTTTTCCTCATAATCCCAGCTGATGTTTTGGGAACTGGGAACTGGTGGCCTTACTGATCCCTCTTCCTCTGAAAGGAAGATGTTCTCTGAGCCATGCCCAGGACAATTCATGATTTTACAGCTGAAAGACAAGATCACTGAGTCTGGTTGTTTAACTGGACCAGGAGAGCAGAGAGAGTTCAGGGTGGGAAGTGCTTTTTTTGGCTTGTCTGACTCAGGAGACGAACCTGAAGCAGCCGTGGGTTCCGAGTGCCTTTTTGTGGCCAACTCCAGCTTGAGAATATATTCCTTGCAACAGTTGAACTTGAAGGTGATGAAAGCCTAATTTGCTCAGCCAAGTTCCACATCCAAATGTGAGGGGCACCATTTCCTGGCTGGTTTGAGGTGAAATCAGGTTTCCCTGTTACTTTGGTTTCCTGAAGCAGAGAGAGCAATGAAACCCTTAGCTGGGCTCAGTAGTCTTGAGAAGCCAGGTCAGGCAGAGCAACTGCAAACGAGCAGGTGATTAATACTCATTAATGCTGTGTGTATGAGAAGAGAATGCAATCAGAAGTGTTAGTTCTAATAAGATTATCCTGGCTCTTTTTTTTGATCCTGAGCTCTCGCTGGAAACACTTGGATGGGTCACAAGAGTGGTTTCGTTTTCCTTTATTTTTTTAGAAGTCTGTAAAATTTGCAAATGTTGTGTGCACCCTGATTCACTTTGCAATTATCCTGCAAGAGCAGTGCTGGTTCTCTTGGCCACATTTTTCAGTTCCTGTAATTGTCTTTTGGGAGGCTTCCCGGACAGAGGGAGATGCAGCCACGGGAAGCCACTGCCACAGCACAAAGCTTTGCTTGCCCCTTGTTTCCTCACTGGGATGATATTGGAGACCACATCATGGAGCTTGTCCCAAAAAATCGCTGCTGGGGTGTGGCCACGAAGATCTGGGCTTAAATTCGTGCCCTCAGAAGGGATCTCAGCTCTGTCTGGAGAAGGTTCCTCCTCAGGGAATGTGGGAATCAGTTCCAAGCGCTGCTGCCAATCTTGTGTGTGACCCAACACAAGAAAGATAAAAAGTTATTAGGGAGCATCCAAAGGAGGGACACGAGGATGGGGAAGGGGCTGGAAGGGAAGAGGAGCAGCTGAGGGACTTTGGATTGTCCAGCTGGAGAAGGCTGAGGGAGGCTCCTCAGGGGCTGCAGCTCCTCCCTGGGGACAGCTCCAAGCTCTGCTCCTGTGACCTGACAGGATCCAGGGAGCGGCTGGAGCTGAGCCAGGAGGGATTTAGGTTGGATCACAGGGAAAGGTTCTTCCCCCAGAGGGTGCTGGGCACTGCCCAGGCTCCCCAGGGAATGGGCCCGGCCCCGAGGCTGCCAGAGCTCCAGGAGCGTTTGGGCAGCGCTGCCAGGGATGCCCAGGCTGGGGCTGCTGGGGAGTCTGGGCAGGGCCAGGGCTGGCACTGGGTGATCCCTGTGGGTCCCTTCCAGCTCGGGATATTCCATGAGATCCCTCCCCACTCAGGATATTCCAGGATTCCATGATCACTGTGCCCCTATTTCTCCTTGCCAACAGCAAGTGCAACACCTTCCGTGGGCGACTCTCTTTGGGTTGAGCTCCACGGTGACACAAATCTGCCCAACAACATCCTCCTTCAGACTTTGCTTTTAAAATACTCTCAGTCTGGTTTTTTAGTCTATTTCCCCCCACCCCAAAAGTGATTTCAGCATCTGGCACTCGCAGGCCCAAAGTGGGTTGTTGTGCAGCTGAACTGGAGCTGTGTAATAACAGAGGTTTGAAGTTCAGCTTGCTTTCATGGTGTGCCCAGGAGCAAGCCTTGCAACTGTAATTATTGTCAGATAATTTTTCATTTTATTGATTTAACTTTTTCCCCATGATTGTCAATAATTTTTTTTCCCCCTGGACCATTGGTGTAAGGCAAAATAACCTGCAGTCTCATAAATTGAGCAGTGATACACACAGATGTGGCTGGTGGGGTTTCAGGGTTATTTTCTCAGTGGAACTTACACAATTCCAGAAGTCTGACTTTGTCATTTACTCTTTGTTTCGGGGGTTGCACTCTTCAGCCTAACAATATGTAATTTTTTACAAACAGGATCTAATAGAAATAACATCCTTCTATTTTTAAAATGAAAAAAAAAAAACAAACCCAAACCTCCAAGGTTTTGTAATAACCCCAGACCTCCAGTATTTAAAGATGAATGTAAAGCCTTGGTGCCAGCTACTCAAAAACCATTTAGAGACCAGAAATGGGGATCAGATTCTGCTGCTGTTCCTCAGCTCGAGTGGGGTTTTTTTTTTTTTGCTTCAGCTCAAGTCTTTGGAGGCTGATTTTCAACCAGATAAAACTCTGTGAGAAAGAGCAGCAGAGCTGGGCCCTGAGTCACCTGGCACTGAGCAAAAATTGAAAAATACCAGAGGCACCTGAAATTTTCACTGAAGACTGGTGGTCACCAGCAAATAATGATTAAAAGAGTGGTAACAGCGAGTCTTGGCTTCGCTGGCCTTTTACTACTTGGAGTAAGCAGTCACTTGCCAGATCCTTATTATCTTGGCACTGGATGCAAAAAAAAAACCTTGGAGTTTTCCATGTTCCTTAAAGCTGAGTGTACATTTATTGAAAGAAAGCATTTATTAAACATATGGGGACAGATTCTCCACAGGCCTTCAATAACTTCCCTCCGTCTGCCAAGAACTGGTGCTTGTTACCTTTTATTGAGCTGAGAATTGCAGGTTGGAAACGGTGGAAAAATGGGGGGAAAAGGGAAAGAGGTGGAAAATGGGAGGGAAAGGGAAAGAGGTGGAAAATGGAAGAAAAGGAAAAGAGGTGGAAAATGGAAGAAAAGGAAAAGAGGTGGAAAATGGGAGGGAAAGGGAAAGAGGTGGAAAATGGAAGAAAAGGAAAAGAGGTGGAAAATGGGGGGAAGAGGGAAAGAGGTGGAAAATGGGAGGAACAGGAAAGAGGTGGAAAATGGGGGGAAATTGAAAGAGGTGGAAAATGGGGGAAAAAAGAAAGTGATGAAAAATTGGAGGAATGGGAAAGAGGTGGAAAATGGGGGGAAATTGAAAGAGGTGGAAAATGGGGGAAAGGGAAAGAGGTGGACAGGGAGGTCCAATATGAAAAGCCAAACTGGTTTATATCTCCTGGTATCAAATAAATTTGAACTCTGTGGGTCTGGATTTTCTTCCCAGTGTGTTCCAAAGTCAGCAGCAGAGAGATGTTAAATTGGGAATGACAACCTGGATTAGTTGAAGGTGTCCCTGCCCGTGGCATGGGGTGGGAAGGAGATGATCCTTAAGGTCCTTTCAACCCGAAACCATTCTATGCTTCTCATACAGGGAGAAAGGAGTATGAAATAAAATTGGGATGTAAAAGGTTCAAAATAGCAAGAAAATAAAGAGTTTGTCACTTTTGTCATGGGACAATTGACATCAAACACCTTCATGGTGTTCAAAAAGTAATTGCACAGAACAATGAAAGCAAAAATCATTCAGGTGAATTATTAAGGTAACACTTTAGGGTCAAGAAATCTGTGCTGAGGATCAGCTTTTGGGGACAACATTCTGGAAAAGCAATGCTACATCCTCTTCCTCCTTTTATTTCTTTCCTAAACCTCAGCTATTGGCAGTGCTGGGACATCGACCTAACCCAACACAATTTTTCTATCTGTAGGTAAACCCCAATTTTTGAGGCAGAGAATGAGAAAAACTCCCACAAAAAGACTTCTGTGTATTGAGGCACAACTTCAGCTCAGTCTAAACCACAGCACAGGTCTCCCAAAATTAGATGTCTTCAGCCTCAGGGATGGTGTGATCCCATGGCACACAGAATTACTGGCTGGAGGGATATCCTGACTTTGGAATTCAGGCTGATTAAAAGTAAATTGTTTGTGTTATCTGGTAGAACTTTGTCCATCCCACAGATAATGTATTTTAATCCTCAGGACAACAGGGCAAAGCCTGAAACCTCCCTTGGTTTCCCACACCTTGGCTCAGTTTCCATCAGAACAAGCAGGACCTGTGCCCTCAGGGAAGCATTTTTGGCTTTTCCCAGCAATGATGAACATCAGTGGACAGAGGCATCCTGCTGATAAAGGGATTTCCACCTGGATCTGGGGTGCAATAAGGGTCAAACCCGAAGATTTTGCAGTGAAAGAGCCCTGGCTGTGTGGCAGGGGTGCAGGGACACGACTGAACCCGCCCCACTGGCTGCTGGCACACCTTCCTCAGCTCAGGGGGGCACCACCAAACCAAAAATGTTGATGTTGCTCAACACAACCTCACGTTAAAACCATCTGCTGGCCCAGATTCTGCCTGCAACTTGTTCCTCTCTGAGTTCCTGATCATCACTCACCCGAGTGAAGCTTTCTGTTGACAAAAGTGACAAGAACGATGTGACACCACCCAGAATTAAAACCCTGACCCAGGGCCCACCCAAGGGAAGGGGAGCATCAGTGGCTGCTGAATTTAGTCCTGACAGTTCTCAATCCTCATTTATTCATCCCTTTTGTGTCGTTAGAGGAACCCCAGGTAGGTAACTCAGAAAAACACCCAGGGACAGACTCTGAAGTCACAGCAAGGTCACACAGGTGTCACAGGAGGCCTGTAGACTTTTATTACCTCCTTTCTTTTGGGCAATGACTGCTGTTTTAAGTGATTCAGCAGCCAGGCCCTGCTTTGGCCATCAGCATCCAGCTGGACTCGCGGCTACCAGGCAATCCCGCAGGATGAGTATTCCATAGCAGGTATTAACCCACAGGAAGAGGAAGGGAACTCACTGTGCATGGAAACAGGCCTCCATCCATATCCTTAATGAGGCTTTAAAGCACTTGTGAAGAGCCAGAGGGTTCTCAGGGAGAATCCCAGACGGAGCACGAGGAAAGCTTGACCTTCCCGCGGCACCTCCATCCCGGGGCTCAGCAGCTGCTGGGATCCTCAGGATGCCTCACAGCCCAGAGATATGTGCTAGAATGGAGGACAAATAAACCAGATAGAGGCAGGGATTAGAGAGTTTAGACCCCAAAAAAAAGCACGAAATGGCCCTTGATAACTCCTGGGAACTGTTTATTGATCCCTTCTACGCGCGGGCGCATTCCCATTAAATGATTTCATTTCCTTATTTCCCCTAATCACATCACTTGGCTTTAGAAGTCTTGTGCTCCCTGCGACCCGGGGCTACACAGATAACTTGAGTTTCTCATGTGGCTCCACTTTTTATGACATGTGAAAAGTTGATCCAGTAAAAAGTAACTCCTCGGAGCCAGCAGGTCTGGAGCTTTCATGGCCGGGAATCGCTGCTCCAAGGAAGCACTGCTGGGGTAATTGCTGGGCTGGGCTCAGTCTGAGCAACACAAGGCTTTTCCCACCTCTGGATGGGAGCTGATAAACTCCTTGGAAGGTGTTATTGCCTCTGAAAAGTGGAAACAGGAGTAAGAGATCAGGAAAAATAAGGTTAATAAGGCAGTGATGCTGTAACGGTGGAATCCTTGGCTCCCTGTAAAAGCTGATGTTGTAAATAATCTCTGCCATAGGAAAACTTGCTCCATGCTGGGAAAAAGGCATTGGAAAAAATGCCTGCATTCTGTGGGCAAAGAGGGGATGCATCAAACACCTTTGTGGTGCCCAAGAAATAATTGGACAGAACAATGACAGGAAAAGTCATTAAGGTGAATCACCGAGGAAGCACTTCAGGGTGAGGAAATCTGTGATGGTCGGGCTTGTAGGGACAGTATTCTGGAAAAGCAATGCTACATCCTCTTCCTCTTTTCATTTCTTTCCTACATCCTCTTCCTCTTTTTATTTCTTTCCTAAACCTCAGCTATTGGCAGTGCTGGGACACTGCAGTGTTTGGGGTTTTCCTCTAAAACTAAAGGAAAAAGGGGAAGGCATTCAGGGGCATTCAAAGGAAAAACACTGGGATCTCTCTTTATTTCCCAAATTTAACCCCCCATCACTGCACAGATTTTTTCAGACCAGGCTGCCAGCAGAGTGCATCATTTTCTCCTGTGTGACATGGAGCTCTCTGGAAGACCTTTGCTCCCACCAGGTTTTCTGCTTTTTGTAGCACAAGAGATTGGCTTGTTGTTTAAAAAAAGATCTTGGTTTTCCGCTGGAACTCTTGGTCCTGCTTGTTGGGGTGAGTTCCTGTGGTGAACACGTCTGCTCTGAGTGATGTTTAAGGTTAGTAATGACGTCAGATCAGCCCAGACAGGTGTAGGGTGGGATTTATGGGATGCTGGGATTCTTGCTGCCAAGGGAACAGGAGGCACAGGTGCCTGGCACTGCTCCGTGCCGGGGAGTTGGGCTGAGGGAGGCTGTCCTTCCTTTGCTGTCCAAATTCACATTTCCCAAAGCCACCTCATCGTGGAGGGGCAGCATGAACCTCCAGACACTGCTTAATCCTCTTTGAGGGGGTTTAAACGTTGTGTGGCTCTACTCAGCCCCCTCGCAGGGGGAGAATTCTCACCTAAAAAAGTCCATTTAATGGAAGAACTCCCACTCTGTGCTCCCCTCCCCAGCAATCCAGGCAGTGGTGGGGCACAGAAACCAGTTTGACCTTGCCACACAAAACAAGCTGAGAACAACCTGTGGCTGTTCCAGATGAACCTGGTTTCTCCTACTCACTGTGCTGCTTTAGAATTCCACACATCCAGGAAGGATTCCTTTCCCACTCCTGCTCAGGGAATATGCCCACAGCAGTTATTTACCAGCAATCTGTCATCTGTCTCAACCCCACATGTATCGATAGGAAAATTAAATTCCATTTCCTCTCAGTTTAAAATATTTCTGAAGATATTCCCCCATCCAGGAGAGCCCTTAAGGAAGTTCCTCACCTCAGGCCCAGGAGTGGTTCTGGGGATGTGTCAAGTGCTTTCCTGCACAGGGCTGTGATCCATAGCAGATGCACACCTGCACTGCAGAATGAAAACCCAGCAAAAGCACAAAATTAAGGCACCAGGGTATCAGAAATAAAAGTTTGATTATTTTTGAGGTCCTGCAATTTTGCTCCTGTCTGCAAGGTTGGGAGAAAAAAAATAAAAACAAACCCAAACCCTCCAAGAAAATGAGGGAAATTAGCTACAGAAAGGCCACATTTCAAAAGCACAGAGTTCCCTGAGTCCCCTGGGGGAAATTTTACGCAATCCTACTTTCAAAATAACGTTAAGGTTGCAAAATTGAGCAATCATAAAAGTCAGGAAATTTAAAAAGTTAGTAGGTGTCTTTCAGTGTTAGCTCAGCAACAGCAAATGTATGTAGTGCGAGGGGTTTGGGCTTGCAATTTCTGTGAGAAATTTAAACTTTCAAAGTCTTCTTGTTGGCCATCAATGTGCAGCAGAAACTACAGTGGAGGCATCTTAATTGTGAGAATTTCCTGGCTGAGGGTGAATTCAGGATGAAATGAAATGGCTCTGCTGCATAGCTCAGTTATTTGGGGGTTTTGCTCATCACCAGGAAAGAAAGGGAATTTCACCTGTGTTATAATCACCTCGGAATAACTTTGTGATGCTTATAAAAAGCTGTGATTTATGGAGTTAGGGAACTGAACTAATCTTTGGGGGGTTTTTTGGGGTTTTTTTTGTTTTTTTTTTTGAGACCACAGTGCTTCCCCCTTGCTGGCAGGAGAACGAAACTTCCCCAGACAAACGTGCTGTACCTGAATTAACACCGAGCTGTGGCACAGAATGTTTCAAAGGCAGGATGATGTTTCCAGGCCAGATGTACGAGTTTCTGCGAGCTCTGAGTGTGGTGGTTTAACTTAGCATGAAACCCTAAATGCAAGGTGATGGCAGTGTTTAGATAAGGCAGATGGAGAGCCCAGCTCGGGCTGGGCACTACAGAAATGCTGAGCCTTATAAATGAGCTGTACCGTGCTCTGGGACTTTCCTGGCTGAGCCTTTCAAACCCCAGGCTGGATTAAATCATCACAGCTGGGCAGAAAATATCAAGAGCTGAATGGCTACTTTATGAGAGCTGTAAGAGTGTGAAGGTTTTAAGAAGCTAAATAATTATGGCACTCTCTGAGAGCCACAGGGAAGATGGATGAGTTCGGGGCTGACAGCGCTGTTTGTGCTGATGTCATCCTGAAAGACAAATGAAAATATCAAAGATGTGGGGAGAATTTCACCCAGGGCCAAAGGCACAGCTAGGGGAGCACATACAGGTTCAAGTGTGGCACTGGGGAGGCCAGCAAGGGCTCAGCTCCAAGGAAAAATGACATTGTGGTGCTTCCAGGGATTTTTATGTGAGCTTCAGTGGCCCAGGTACTGTGCAGGAAGCCACAAGCATCCTGAGCTCTGTGTCAGTCAGCTGTGGGCTGGTTTGGTCACAGAACTCAGGACAGGAATAAAATGTCTCCCATGAAGGTGTGCAAGTGGGAGGGCCTAAAACTTTGTGTAAAATTCCAGAATCCCAGAACAGTTTGGGTTGAAAGGAACCTTAAAGATCATCCAGTGCCTCCCCCTGCCATGGGCAGGGACACCTCCCACTGTCCCAGGTTGCTCCAAGCCCTATCCAACCCAGCCTTGGGCACTGCCAGGGATGGGGTATCCATGAGTGTGTCACCAGCCCAAAGTCAAAGCAAACAGCTGAGGGAGAAGAAGATCTTTGGATCAGGTTTGATGCCATCCCTTCCATCAGATGGACTCTAGGGGAGCTGCTCTCTGCTCACACCAACACCAGCGAGTTCAAACCTCTTCTCAGAGGTGTCTGGGGACAATGGGGATGTTTGGCCAGTCTGGGGCTGCCAAACCGCTTCCAGAAATGCATTTGGGGCAGCAGTGCCAGCTGAGCTCCTGGTGTTTGCCAAACCTGGGTGCCACAGGTGCCACCAACCCCATCTACTCAGGAGTGGTGCAGTTTGTGCAGCACACACAGCCAGATATAAATTCAGGGGGAATTTCTTCCTGGAAAGGGTGGTCAGGCCTTGGCAAGAGCTCCAAACCAGGTAGGTTTGGAGTGCCCATCCCTGAAAGTGCCCAAGGAAGGGCTGGAGGTGGCACTCAGTGCTCTGGGCTGGGGACAAGGCCCACAAGGCATTGGGCACAGCTGGGACTCCATGGGCTGGGAGGGCTTTTCCAACCTCAGGGATTCTGTGTTTAGGATGAGCTGCTCAGACACTGCCTGCAGTTCAGCCTGAGAGAAACATGGGAATGAAAACAGGCAAAGAAATAGAATAAAAGATGTGAGAGGGCTGCAAACACCAAGGCAGCTGTGAGATGAAAGTTCACTGGGCTGAGACGGGGGCAGAAGTGAGAGGGGAAGGGTGCCCCGAGTCCAGGAGCATGGAAATCATGGGGTGACGTCCTGCTGACTCCGGGCAGCTTAGCATGGATCCAGCAAACAGCCTGGCCCTTCCCCTTCCCCCTCCTGGTGTGCAGCATGGCAGCCCAGATCCTATTTCAGGGCGCATTTTTCCTCCCTTAGATCTTTCCACGGGAGAGCTCCGGCCCCTCCATGCGGGACAGCAACACCCCCGGGGCCGAGCCTGGGGAAGGAGGGTCAGGAGAGGGGCTGGGCTCCCTCTGGAGAGCCACCAGCAATCCTGGCAGGGAGAGGATGGCTGAGGGTGCAGGCCCCCAGCAGGTTGTGCCGCTGGCAACACATTACATTTCCTTTTGGTCTTTAACAAAGCAATGGTTTTGGAATGTTTGGAAGGAGCTTCTGGAAGCACCTGCGCCATGGGATGGCACTGACCAAGGTTTTGCAAGGAGCCAGTTTGAGGATCACAATCCTCTTCTGAGACCAGGCTGAAGGGGCAAAGGCAGCTGAAAACCCAAAACTCACAAAACCCTGCAACAAAGGTGAAGTTAAATTGGGCTGAAAACCATTTCAAGCACTATTAAAAAACATAAATAGCATGAGAGTGAGGAGGAGGAGGAGGAGGAGGAGGAGTAAGCCTGGCTGAGACACGGATGATAACCAAGGCAGGATTGCTCTCCATAGACACAGGCAGAGCATGCACATGAACGAGGCAATTTGTTTGGGCTGAGGCAAGGAAATCCAGCTGGGAGAAGGAGCACGAGGGTTTGGTTTGGCTCCCAGGCTGTGTTTCTGTGGAGTGCAGCAGACTGTGGAGAAGTCTGCCACAGGAAATGTTGGAAACTCCAAGGTTTGAGGCAGTTAAAAAACGGAGTGGGGGAAAACCACCCAGAATAATCTGGAGTGGAACGCTGGTGGAAGTGGTAGGCTGGGAAAACACAGCCAGAGGTCTCTGTGTAAATATAATATGTGTTTAATAATATAAATTATTACAACTCGGATAAAATTGGTAGCCAGCAAACTGCACACACGGAACAGGGGGGAACAGAGCTCCAAACTCTTCCTCCCGAGCTCCCAGCAGCCAAACCAGTACTGGTGCAAAGTGGAGAAGCTCCTTTCCCTCCAGCGAGGCCGTGCGGATGATTTGTGCGGGCTGAGAGCTCCTGAGCCCCGGGCTGCACCCAGCTCCATCACCTGCTGCCATTCCGGGTAACAAACACCCTGATTTACCCCCGAGGCTCTGGATCATTTGGCAGCTCTCCCTGGCAGCCAGGAATCCTCCAGAGGGCAGCGAGCCCCCCGTGAGTTGTGCGTCAGTGCAGCCCCCAAAGCCTTGGCGCAGATGGTGGTGCCCCCCTTCCCCTCTAATCGGAGGAGCTGATAAAAGCCCAGCCTACGCACAGCCCTCCCCTGGCTCCAGCAGATCAGGTTCCACCACTGGATATGCTTGTTTCCAGCACGGAGACTTTCTGATCTTGGCCTGGCTGCTTTTATTCTGGAAGGAAAAGGGTCCCTGGCACTGAAAAATTATATTTTGTTTCTCACATCTTCTTTATATATTTTTTTTTCAGAGATTTGTTTTCACCCCAATCCCACGTGTAAATATTGAGATAAACACTTATCTTGGTTTTTTCCCAATTTACAAAAAAAAAAAAAAAAAAAAAAAGCTGCATGAAGTTAAGATGAAGTTTAGAGCAAAGGCTTTGTGGTCTTGCTCTGAAACATCAGTGAGTCAAGCACCAGTGAATTTTCCCTCCACTGGAGTTGTTTTCATGAAGAAGACAAGTCAGAATTATCAAGAAATGTCACCCTGTGTTTGGGGTTTGGCCAGTGGAACCAATCACCTGATTTTAATAACACTGAGAATTTCACAGCACATCACTTTGCCCCATCAGCCACTGAATTCCTTGTCACCTTTGGTACCTCCTGGAAATGAAATCCGGCAGCTCTGATCTGCCCAGCACTCCCCAGGAGCTTTGGGAATGGTTCCTTTCCCTGATTACCACCCTTTACTCCAGACCAAATGAGGGATGGGCTCTAAAGGAAAAAAAAAGTTGATTTGTCATGTTCATGTACAGGATTTCACAGTGTGTTTGCAGGCAGATCCAAATTAAGATTATCCAGACAGGTACTGATAACTCTTCCAAAGCCCCAGTCAAGTGCAAGAAAAGAGCAAATTTTTGGGGAGTGTTGACTTCTCCAGCAGAGTCCCACAGGCAAACAAACTCCTCCAGGATTCAGCAAACCAATTCCAGTCAATTTCTGAACAGAAATGAAGGTTTCTGGTGTGTATTTCAATATTCTAAACAGGGGGCAGAATTAAATACTCCCATTGCATGCAGAACATAAATGCAGATACAATAAGTTATAAAATCCTCCTCTATGCTGTACCATGGTGGATGTTTATTATCATCCAAAGCCAATAACCTTGGCTTCCTTCAGCTAAAAAAAGGGATCCTGTGAGCTGCAAGAGCTTTTCCTCAAGTACCAAGCAAGGAGCTAAATGTATATATCCCTTCCTCCAACCACATCAATCCTTTTGTAGCCACAGCCAGATAATTTTGCTCTTTCACTCTTTTTCTCTTCTCTTTTCTTTTCTCTTTTCTTTTCTTTTCTTTTCTTTTCTTTTCTTTTCTTTTCTTTTCTTTTCTTTTCTTTTTTTTCTTTTTTTTTCTTTTCTCTTTTTTTCTTTTCTTTTCTTTTTTTTTCGCCACACCACAGATTTTATGGGAGGACATGGAGAGCCTGAGTGAGAGGTGTGACAAATGATCCACCCAGCCACCCCAAAAAGCAGGTGGCAGCCCTGGAGGGGGCAGGCAATGAATGCCATATGTGACATCAAACTCTCCCTAAAGCCACTGGTTTTATCTGTGGGATGGAGGGGACAAAAGTCTAAAATGTGGGGACTAAAATTAAATGGAGCCAAAATGTGGACCTGATCCCGTTTTCTTCATGGCCTTTCCAGTTTTTCCAGGTTTATTGACTTTTGTAAGAATTCAGGGTGAAAATGAAACTTCCAGTTTGCTCCTCTAAGAAAAACCCCAAATACCACACCACAAAAAGCTGCATAATTCCGTGATGGAAACAAAAAGTTTGGTGTCTTTTGAGGGGTAATTCAAAGAAAAATAATTTTAAATCCAGCAGAGATGATGTGAGACTGGTCCCAAGCAGGAACAATCCATCAAACAAAGGGCAGCACCCACAGCCAAGACAACCCCAAAAACCTTCCCTGGCTCCCATGGGGAAATTGAGAAAATCCTGAGGTGGTGCAAGGCCAGTTATAAATCCATGGAGCCACCCACAGGGAAGGTGCTGGATGCCCCGGGGATGTGAGGAGGCTCCTGCTGCACATCTGGCAGGGAGAGCAGCAGCTGCTCTGCCCTGATCCGTGGCAGGGAGGGGGTGGGAGTAGGTGGAGGATCAGGCTGGGTTACAGCCTGCCTCTCAAACTTTTATTGATTTCCTAATCTCCTCTTTCAAAAAAAGTAAAGAGGGGTGGGAATGAAGAGAAGAATTTTGCTGTGAGCCAGGCAGGCCTCGTTTCCCCTCAGATCTGCCCACCCTCGCTCACATCCAAGCAGGGAGCTCTTCTTACCAGGCCTTTTTTTTTTTTTTTCTTTTTTTTCCCCCCTGAAAATATCTGAGCAGGAGTGAGCAGGGAGAGGGCCTGGGAAGTTGAAACAGCAGAATTTACAGTGCCAGGGTGTGGAACCTCACTTACCTGTCTGGTGAACCTGAGCACGCCCCAAAGCTCTTCAGCATTAATTAATCAAGAGATGTGAGAGATTAATAAAATAAAATTAGTTTTAAAAGTAACATGAGTACATGCTCAAGGGCCTGGCTCAGCTGAGGTCCAACAGATGGTTAAGGAGGACATCACATCATTTTGCATTCCCAGTGTGGAGGCTGAAAGTGATTTCTGGGGGAATTGGTGCAGAACTGGAGGGTGCTGAAGGTAAAACTGAAGCTGGGAAGGGTGCACAGAGAAATCCCGAAATTCCTGGGTCAGAATTCATTGGCAGAGCCACCTGCAGCCCAGGGGAGGGGCACAGCAGCCACAGGCTGCACGAGAGGAACAACTCAGAGAAGTCTGGAGAAAGGGCTTGGAAAGAGCAGGAACAAAAGGCTAAGACTGCTACGGGCAGGGAAGCAGTAAAATGAGAAACAATGAAAGAGACAGCAGTAAAACATGCATCTGTTATTTAATCCTGGGTAAATACCCAGATTAGTGACATCAGATTCTGCTGTTTGTTTGGAGCTTACTCTGGAGCCGTGGCTCCCAAGGCAGCTGGGGTAGAGCCCATGGATCCAGCCCAAGGATTTATCCCAGCCATGGCTGTCCCCATGCAGCACAGGCATCAGGCAGAACTAAAGCTTGGATGGAAAAATTGTCTTTCCAGCCCTCCTGCTCATAAAAATAAAGCTGGCATGAGCTGGCAGGGTGAGGGAATTCAAAAGTTTCATAAATTGTCACATTGTTTTGCAGTCACTCAGTGCTTAGATGGGCCTTGAAGGTCATGGAGGCTAAACATGGACATTGTGTCTCTTTTTTTATTGGTATTCATCCCAGATTTCATCTTTACTTCCCCACACAGGCTGGCTCTGGTTCACAGAATCCCAGAATCATTTAAGGTTGGAAAAAACTTCCAGGACCAGCGAGTCCCAGCTGTGCCCGATGCCCACCTTGTCCCCAGCCCAGAGCACTGAGTGCCACCTCCAGCCCTTCCTTGGCCACCTCCAGGGATGGGCACTCCAAACCTCCCTGGGCAGCTCTTGCCAAGGCCTGAGCTCCCTTTCCATGAGGAAATTCCTGCTGCTGTCCAAGCTGAGCCTCCCCTGGCCCAGCCTGAGGCCGTTCCCTCTCCTCCTGTTCCCTTCTAGAGAAGGGTGACTCCCAAGTGAGAAAGCAAAATTTTCTCACTTCCTAAAGAAATATCAACAAACAAAACCCATGCAGAAAAAAAAAGGCTGATTTTTGATTTATTATTTGACTGGCTCAGTCCACAAAGAACATCCAAGCTGCCCCTCACCTGATCCCATGGAATGTTCCTGAGCTGAGCTGTAAAGTGAGACATTTCCACAAGGCCACTGATGTTCCTGGAGATAAGGAACGTGCTGAGTTCCTGCTGCTTCTGCCACTTGGCAGCGAGGAGGGGAGGGCTGGTGCCCAGCAGTGAAAGTGTTACTGAGCACCAGGGGCAGCTGGAACTGCTGAGGAAGGCACATGGAAAACATGATGCTGAGCAAGCAGGGCTAATTAACACTGGGTGCTTAAATTAGAAAGCTTTTAATGGCTAATGTTTAAAAATAACACCTTAATGACATCTAAAAATAGCTGCTGCTGAGCCCCGGGAGTGTTCTGACCTCCATTAAATGGGGGGTCTGTTTCCCAGGACTGGTGGTGTAAATCCCATTTTCCTTTGAGGTGCCATTCTCCCCGGGATCAGCTGCAAAGCCTCGTGCCTGACCTCGGGAGCCTCTTTGCAAACAGCCCAGAGGGACCCAGAAAGCTCCTCTGGGCAGTGGGTGTCGTGTGTGGGATGAGGAATTGGAGAGGATCATCTCAGGTCTCATCTGCTCATCATCAGGGAGTGGGAGATTCCCAGACCAGCCAAAACCAGGGATGTGAGAGGATGAAGGGCACAGGAGACACAAGCTCCATTTCCAGCTCGGTTGCTGATGTCTTGTGTGTGATGTCTCAAGGTCCCTCATGGTCCTGCTGTGCCCCAAAACCATGTGTAGGTCTCCCTGATCCGGGAGGAATATTCCCAGGATGATTTCCCTGAGGTGTGGGACATGCTTGGATACAGATTCTCCTCACAGGAAGCAAATAATAACATAAAAAGAGAAAATGCTGCCTAATTTTCCTTAATATGGGAACCAAACCCAAACAACCTGCAAGGCAAACAAGCACTGAGGACTCCTCATGGTTGGAACAGAAATAAAACATCTCCAGTAGTGCTGGAGGTAGCCATTTCCCCTTTGTGCTGTGCTTGGCTGTGGTAGATGAGAGGAATCTGCAGCCTGACCTGCCCTGGAACGATGATTTCTGATATAAAACCCTCTGTGTTTGCCTCTGGATATGCAAATGAGGCTAATTCCTTCAGCAGCCACACAAACTCAGGTGTTTTCACTTAAGTGTTACACAAAGAGGATCTGAAAGGTCGGGAAGTTGCAGCAGGAGGAAAAAAGCTTTCCTAAAACCAGGCACAGTAAAGGAAAGCTGCTCTTTGCTTTGCTCTTCCCTTCCAGCCAGCAAATCCAACAAATCCCATTCCTCCCATCCCATGGCACACTCCAAATAAAAGGAATGAGTGGAAATAAAGAGTCCTCAGCCTGTGGTGTTGTCCTGCACAGGACATAAAATCCATGTGCTTTCCCATTTTTCCCTTTATTTTCTCAATGTCCAAGGGATTGTTTTGGGAAGAAAGGCCCCATCCTACAAGAAAGATGGAAAGAGACAATTGCCAAGGGCTGGAGGGCCAGGAGGCAGGGAATGGCTTCCCAGTGGCAGAGGGCAGGGCTGGATGGGATCTTGGGCAGGAATTGTTCCCTGGCAGGGTGGGCAGGCCCTGGCACAGGGTGCCCAGAGCAGCTGGGGCTGCCCCTGGATCCCTGGCAGTGCCCAAGGCCAGGTTGGAGTATCTGGGACAGTGGGAGGTGTCCCTGCCATGGGACGGATGATCTTTAATGCCCCTTCCAACCCAAACCTTTCCACGATTTCATGATTCTGCTGTCAGGCAGAGATCAGTGAATGCCACAACAGCAGAGACAAACCCTGGCACTGCTGTTCACCCCTGCCACTGCTGTTCACCCCGAGCACTCCAGACTCGTTAGAGGCAAGTCTGAGACAAGGGGGATGTGGAGCAGCTTTCACTTTGCTCCCTCTGCATCCTTCTGCTGTCCTGATGGCACTGATGAGTAGATCCAGATGGTTTTCCTCCCTTTTCCTGCTCGACGTTCTGCAAACACTTCCTCCTTCTCCTCCAAGCAGGAGTTCAGCATGTGCATGGGGCTTGGCAGAACTGGAGCCTAAATTTGTTCCTGTTTCTGAATTCCAAGCTGGATTGTGACGCAAGGGTTATTTTATATGTTAAAATATCAGGTTGCTGCCCACACACAGGATGCACGATGTATAACAGAGCTGGTGAGGCAGCCATAGGAAAAGGCCACTCAGTCTGGGATTTATCCAGAAGGGAAAGTTGCCATTCCTTGTTTTTCAGCTTGGATTTATACACCACCAAACTGGGAAGGTGTTGCCCCTCAGAAGTTCCAGGATGTTCACCCGATTCCACATTTCACCCACAACCTGAAATCATGACCTGAAACTCCGCAGACCTTAATGAAAATTATTCCCTTTTGAGTTGCTCTATTGAAATTCAGCCTCAAGAAATACTGGCCAGTCAGGAAAGCGACTTTAATCCAATATTTGTTAGCCTCTTCCACAGGTTTTAAATCACTCTCTTTGCTCCCTACTTTGAGCAAATACACCCTTATTGTTTTCCTAGTCCTGCTATGACCTTCTGGGAATGTTTTCATCGTGTAAAGCAACCTGCAGTTCCCTACTTTATAAATCTCCTTCATTCCAAGTGTTAACACTACCTAATTCTCTGCTTTAGAGAGGAAATCATGTTTGTTTTTTTGAAGAGCCTGCTGGGAAGAGGAATATTTGCATTTAAAATATTTTTTTTCCATTTCATAAATTGTCTTGAGTTCTCTTCCCAGCGGGCAGCAGAAGGCTGTTTATATAAGGGAAGGGGGAAGCTCACTTTCCCATTACTTCCGCAAAAATACGATTAACAGCGATAGCTATGCTAATTATTGCCCTCGCCGCACCTGGAATGCACCTCACTGGCCAGCAAAGCAATGCTTTGGGGTAATAATTAACTCCTTTTTTCCTCAATTACCTTTTATTAGGAGAGCAGGAGGGCGTCAGAGTAAAAGAGCCGCACATCTCCCAAGAAAAGCTCGCGTTTTTCTGAAGGCGTTTTCCGAGGGAGCCCCAGAGGAGGCGCCTCGTTAAGAGAAGCGAGGACAGGACAAACATTCCCATGGCGAGCTGGGCCTTGGAGGTGCTCGGCTTCTCCCTGAGCCTGCTGGGCCTAATTGGGACGTTAATTGCCACCATCCTGCCGCACTGGCGGCGCTCGGCGCACGTGGGCACCAACATCATCGCGGCCGTGGCCTACGTGAAGGGGCTGTGGATGGAGTGCGTGTGGCACAGCACCGGCGTCTACCAGTGCCAAGCCCACCGCTCCCAGCTGGCGCTGCCCGCCGACCTCCGCGCCGCCCGGGCCATGATGGTCACCTCCTGCCTGCTGTCCGCGCTGGCAGCCGGCACCGCCGTGGTGGGCATGAGGTGCACGCGCTGCGCCGAGGGCAGCCCCGCCAAGGCCTCCATCGCCGGCTCCGGCGGCATCGGCTTCGTGGCAGCCGGGCTGCTCTGCCTGGTGCCGGTGGCGTGGAGCACCAAGGATGTGGTGGAGGATTTCTACAACCCCACGCTTCCCGCCGGGATGAAGTATGAGATAGGGCAGGCTCTTTATCTGGGATTTGCCTCCTCGGCCTTGACCATGCTGGGTGGGGCCCTGCTGTGCGCGGCGTGCCTCGGGAATGAGGAGCCTTTCCCGCCACATTCCAGGCCCGGACAGGCCCCCTCCTCCAGAGAGCTGAGTGCATCCAAGGGGAACCATGCTCCTTCCCTGGCATCTGCATCCCACAGCGGCTACAGACTGAGTGACTACGTGTGAGCTCCCGGGATCTGCCTTGGGAATTCTGTGCGTAGCACAAGAGGACTCAGAATCAAATCCTTGGAATTTTATCCCTTTCCCTCCTTCCCAGAGGAGGAAAGGATGTGGATGCAGAATTGCTGCCTGCAAAACCTGGGAAAAAAAGGCAAACGAGCTGTGATACTCTCAAGGCAGCAGTTGGGAATATCTGCTGCTCTTTGCTTTGCTCTTCCCTTCCAGCCAGCAAATCCAACATCCCATTCCTGTCCCTGTCTGCCACCAATGAGGGCTTTGCAGGCAGGTAATTCAAGGGGTATTTTGTTAAAAATAATGGCTTCATTTGGAGTCGGTGCCCTGTGAAGCGGAATTGGCCACAACTCCTTGTTTCTTCCCAAAAAAGACACCGTCTTCCCTAAAAACCTGGAATTTCTTGGGGATGCACAGTGATTTCCAGCACTGATTGCCTGCCTGGCTCCTCATTTCCATAATTCATGAACATTTCGTCATGGCAAGGTATTAATTTTGCTTTGACTTAACTTTTTTAGTTTGTTTTTTTTACAGTCCCTTGAAACATGAATTTCAAAGGAACCGTGACAGATCTATTTGACAGCCTGTTACAGCCAATATTTGAAGTTACATTACAATGTTTTGACCTGATCAAAATAAAATTTCAGCGCATTTTTTGAAATGCATCACGAGGGAAACAAACCCTCTCAGTGGCTCAGAACTGGGGTTTTTTTACAGATGTCAGGAATAGAATGAAACCTGACATTTGGTAGTAAACATATTTTAAAAATTTAAAATACAATTTCTCCGAATCTGTCACAGAATGGGCTGATTTTGGCATTTTGGCAGATTTTGGGCTGATTTAGCATTCTGCACAATCTGTGCATTATAGAGAGTGGAAAAACAGGTCCTTAAATCCTATTCCCAAATCCCATGTAATGAATTGTGCTCATTTCTTAGGGTGAGTGCTGGTAGTTTGTGCCTGAAGGTGCATCAGGGTTAGCAAGGATACCTCCATCCCCTCCAGAGATTTTTGGGGAATTTTCATTTGGGGAACAAGGCACCCTCCATGCCATCATTGCTTGTCAGGAATGTCGAATGCAGACATTTCCTTCTAAAATCCTCACAGAATTCCATCATTCCACAATGCATTCAAACAATTAAAAGTCAAAATAATGAGCAAAGAAGCCCAGCCCTCCCCATGTCATGTTACAGTGAAGTCCCAGGCACACATATTATATCAAATTATGACCAAAAAGAGAAACACTGGATTCCTGTTAAACCAGGAATTTATAGGTGTCCCACACGAAACATAGGGACCAATACACTGAAAAAAAAAAAATTCCAAGATCTGTGAGGCAACTGATCTTAATTTGGAAAATAAAACTCTGTTTGTAATTATATTGTCACCTTGTGTCACCTCCAGAGCTGGGAGCTTTTCAATATTTCCCCTGGTTCCACCTTGAACCTTCCTTTTTGAGGCTGATCACCTTTGCCTTTTGTTTGAAGGTGATTTGAATAGGGACAGAGGGTTTTCAGCATTGATCCAACTGAATACCAACATAATTTTAAAAAAAGAAATTGAATTTCTAAGCAATTTGCTGAGACCAATAATAATAAAAGGGATCTGGGATCTGATTTTGGTTATTTGTGGTGATAGGACAAGGGAATGGCTTTAAATTGCCAGAGGGCAGGGTTAGATGGGATATTGGGAAGAAATTCTTTACTGTGGGTGGTGAGACCCTGGCACAGGGTGCCCAGAGCAGCTGGGGCTGCCCCTGGATCCCTGGCAGTGCCCAAGGCCAGGCTGGACATTGGGGCTGGGAGCAGCCTGGTCTGCATGTTCATAGAATTATAGAATCCCAGAGTGGGTTGGGATGGAAGGGACCTTAAAGCTCATCCAGTGCCANACCAGTGGAAGGTGTCCGTGCCCATGGCAGGGAGTTGGTTTTAAGGTCCCTTCCAGCCCAAATTCTGTGACCACCGACCCTGCAAACATCCCAGTGCCAGGCCCTGAGGAGCAGGGAAGGGACACAAACTGCACCATGGCTTCCTAGAGAAGATGGAGACAAACTGCTCATGGTCCATTGTGAATTTCTGGGATGACTTTCAGCCCAATGGAATTGGTCAATTCCGTGGGCTTTTCCTGTATTTCCATTGCAGTAGATCCTGCCAAGTGATTAGATATCAACCTGAGCCAGGCCTTTGGACAGCCATGAATGCTGGAGCACAATTCCAAGGGAGGAAAGGGGCTGTGGGTCACTGGGGGGGGAGGGGGGGTGTTTGCCATATACTGATAAATTCATTCCCTTGCCAAGTGTTGGTGTGCTGGGAATACTCCTGTGTAGGGCTGTTCTTGCTGCAGCAATTCCCAGCCAGGCAGGGTATGGGACAGGAGTGGGAACAGTTTATAAAGTCCTGGCAAAAATACCTGGAAGTGCTCGGATGTCAATAAAGAGGGAAATGGTTTCTTTCACAGAGCTGTGAACCAGTGGATCTTGCTCCATGCTAAAACTGATATAAATTTTTCTTTTCTTTTCTTTTCTTTTCTTTTCTTTTCTTTTCTTTTCTTTTCTTTTCTTTTCTTTTCTTTTCTTTTCTTTTCTTTTCTTTTCTTTTCTTTTCTTTTCTTTTCTTTTCTTTTCTTTTCTTTTCTTTTCTTTTCTTTTCTTTTCTTTTCTTTTCTTTTCTTTTCTTTTCTTTTCTTTTCTTTTCTTTTCTTTTCTTTTCTTTTCTTTTCTTTTCTTTTCTTTTCTTTTCTTTTCTTTTCTTTTCTTTTCTTTTCTTTTCTTTTCTTTTCTTTTCTTTTCTTTTCTTTTCTTTTCTTTTCTTTTCTTTTCTTTTCTTTTCTTTTCTTTTCTTTTCTTTTCNTGTCTCTCTTTTTCTCTCTTTCTTTCTCTCTTTCTTTTTCTTTGTTTCTCTGTCTTTATCTCTCTCTTTTTTCTTTCCTTCTTTGATCATTAAAAGACATTACCCCTTCCTTGTAATCCCAGCTTTGCAACATGAGAGAGATGCTCTTTTTCACTTGCTTTCCTGAAAATTATTAATATTACTTCGTTCACATGTTCCTATTATCCATGTTTCCTATTCTTATCACTAAAGGGGCACCTGGACATGTTGATTCCCAGTTTAATTTGGATCATCCTTTCCGATACTTCAGCCCACGGCATCAGAAGATTTATTTAAACCCTTTACTGACTTTTCCATAAACTCAAACATCTGAAGGGGTTTAAAATGCTCTCTGGACAAGAAAGGCAGGAAAGGCAACCTCCCTCCTTTTTTCCCAGAGGGAAAAGGTTGTTAATTTCATTTTCTTCTTTAAGCAGGAGAAAAACACATTAATTTCATCAGCTCCCACTTCAAAGATGTTTGGTAAGCAGACTGTTAGAAAGTGGAGTGAATAAACAGAGTGAATCAATGCAGAGATCTGACCTGTTGAGAGCACATGGGTGGACTTCATCGAGATGTGTGCATATTTCAAATGCTGGAATTCTGCCTCCAGTGACTCCACCGAGGTCACAGTTTCACCCATAAGCTCATTATTATTGTCAATACTCCCAAATCTATTAGAGAGCTTTTAACTAAAAGGCCTCCAGAGCAAAGAGAATCAAAGTCAGGGGGATTTTTGCCCCCTGAGAAGGATGGGATGGCAAGGAAAGGCTTTTGCTGGCCATTTCACAAAGTGTTTGGTATTGAGCAGAGCAGCTGCAGCCCGTGGGATGTGTGAGGGAGTTCTCCCTTCCACTGGAGTCAAGGACAAGCAATTTTATTTTTAAAATGTCACAATCACTGGTATTGATCACTAGGGGTGCTCTCAAATCCATCCCAGCTCAGGCTGTCACCACCATTGCTATCCCTGGCAATTCCAGCCCAATTAGGCTGCCTTGCTAACGAACCTCAGCTGCTTTTCATGGCTCTCTGTGGGAGAAAAGAGCTCTTTGACAGAGAAATCCCAGCCTTCCACCTGCCCTGAGCTGCCTCTTTGTTTTATTTGGTCACATTTTATCATTCCATGGAAAACACGGGCAGCAAAAATCAAGAGGTTTTCATAAACCTCGGAAAACTGAGTTAGGACTAAATTCCTTGGGAGAGGTTGTGGCTGCCCCTTTATCCCTGGAAGTGTCCCAGGTCAGGGTGGACAGGGCCTGGAGCAACCTGGGATAGTGGAAGTTTCCCTGGCAGCGAAGGGATCATCTTGAAGGCCTCTTCCAACCTGGATGATTCTGTGAAACACATGGTGAAGATCAGCTGAGGCAATACCAGATTTGGGTTCCATCATGGATGCAAAGATCATGTTAAATCCCCTCACTCCTGAAAGGAGGTTGAGGAGGAAGAATCTGGAAATTGGGACAGTTCAGGGAAATATTTTCCTTTCACTGAACAATGAACTCAAGGAATCAGCTTTGCATTTGTTGATGTTTTCTAGAGTTTCATGGAATGATGTTTTCTGGAGTTTCATGGAATGATGTTTTCTAGAGTTTTATTGGCTTCCTCTACAAGGGCAATCAAGTAAGTTGCCAGCAGGAGAAAAGTGGGAGCAAGGAAAAGGAATTCCCATCCCCAGTGATATCCAAGTGTTCCTTTAGTGGCCTGAACACGTAACAAACACAGCTGTGCTGCATCCAAATCCTCACCTAACTCCTGGCACCGTCAGCTGGCAGATGCCCTGCCAGAAATGCCACCCCCTCACCCCTGGGGTGAAGCTTTTGGCAATTCTCAACCCATCCAGTGCTTGGAATCCGGATCCAGTTTGGAATCTGGATCCCAAATGTTCCTGTTTGGAGTCTCTCAGCACGTGGTGCTGATCCCATGTCCAGCAGCACATTCCCACTGGAATATGCAGTGCAACCAGCAGTCCCTGAACCCCACTGATGGCACCTCAGAGTCCTCCCTCAGCCTAAACTCCTCCTCTGCCACAACCCCAAAGCAATCTGGAGTCTTCCACCTGTCCTTTGGTGCCTCCTGGCAGAGGTTACGTAGCAGACACGAGCAAATGGATCCATAAAGCCAGAGATGGGCTGTGAACAGAAATTCTGGGATGTCTCGTTGCTTCCAAGGCCCAGACAGGAGAATTTCGGCCTTTAGAGCATCTCACACCCCATGGACACAACGCCCTCCCTTCCTCTGGAGGTTTTATGGTCTCTGGGCATCAGCTCCAGCTTCCCAGGTGTGAACAGACCTGCAGCAATTTCTGCCCACCCAACCTGCTGCAAGATCTGCTTCTCTTTTCCCAGCCCCAGCCAAAGTTTCTTCTATTCCTCCTGCAGCACACTTTAAAGATTTGTTTTGGCCAACTTGGTTGTATTCTTTGGTTTCTCCTCGATGAGTTCCATCACCTCCTGAGAGGTGGCCCTGCCCATGGCAGGGGGTGGAGCCAGATGGACCTTTAAGATCCTTTTCCAGCCCAAACCATTCTGTGATTCCAGGGTTCAACCTCAGAGCACACTCAGGAGGTTTGCCAGGATTGCTGTCCCTCCTTTTTTAGGGTGAACAGCAAACAAAGAGGAGAGATCAGTGAATGCTGCCAAGTTCACTGCAGGGGTTTCCAAAAGTGGCCCATTCTCAGCACCAACCAGTGACCCCCAATCCCTCGTGGGTTGGGATGTGGCTGAGCCCTCTCATCCCCCAAACCAGCCTGAGATGCCAGAGCTGGCTGGGAACAGCAGGGGCCAAACACGGAGCCTCCGGAGCCGGTCCCAAACCCTGGCATGGGATCCTCAGGGAGAATCACCCTCAAAGCTCACACCAAGGGCTCATGGGCAGCCCAGCTGGGGCACAGCACCCTGACCCTCCTTCCTGAGTACAGCAGTCACAGAATCCCAGGATCCCTGAGGCTGGAAAAGCCCTCCCAGCCCATGGAGTCCCAGCTGTGCCCAATGCCCACCTTGTCCCCAGCCCAGAGCACTGAGTGCCACCTCCAGCCCTTCCTTGGGCACCTCCAGGGATGGGCACTCCAAACCTCCCTGGGCAGCTCTTGCCAAGGCCTGAGCTCCCTTTCCAGGAGGAAATTCCTGCTGCTGTCCAAGCTGAGCCTCCCCTGGCCCAGCCTGAGGCCGTTCCCTCTCCTCCTGTCCCTGTTCCCTGGCAGCAGAGCCCGACCCCCCCCGGCTGCCCCCTCCTGTCAGGGAGTTGTGCAGAGCCACAAGGTCCCCCCTGAGCCTCCTTTGCTCCAGGCTGAGCCCCTTTCCCAGCTCTCTCAGCCATCCCTCACAGGACTGACTCTCCAGAACCTTCACCAGCCTCACCAGGAAAGATCCATGTCTGGAACAAGGCAGAGACTGAATCTCCATCCCAGCTCCAGTTGATCTCCAGCAGATTCATCTCTCCTGTCCAAAGGAAAAGCTCATTTCAGTAGAGGATGAGCTGAATTATCTGGTACATCTGATTCCAACCTCACTGCCCTCCAAGGGAGCCAACACTCCCACTCATGTTTCACCTGAAAGCCTCTGGAAAAAGCCACCTCCAGCTCCCTGGGGATTAATCCCAGAATCCCAAAGGATGCAGCCAATAGCTCCTTCCCTATTTAAACACAGTCTGAATTGGGTATTAACTACCTGCTGTGTTTGGCAGCTCTCTTATTCCTAAAATAAATAACTGTATGAAACGTCATAAACTCTATATTGGACTTTTTCATGAAAAAAAAAAAATCAAAGTACTGTCAGAATTTTAGCAGCCTCACTTCTTGCAGTAAATCTGCTCCCACAGCTGTTCCTGCTGTACTGTGTCCTTCAGCCAAGAGTAGCTGCAGTCCAACATTTCCTTCTTAAGTTATTCCTTACCCAAGAGCAAAGCCAAGGGAATTTTGGACAGGGCTCGCCTGCTCGAAATTATGAATGTGCCCTTATTAGAGCAGGTTGCATGTTTTCTATTAAATATTCATTCAAATAACAATCCAGCAAAATGTTTGTCATGATGAGAGTTACTTTGGCTGGAAGGACACATTTTTCTTCCAGTCTCTACCAAAACTCTCCTGTATTTATCACATCCAGGATCTGAGGGCATTAAGGAAGATCTTGCTTGAACTTGGTTGAGCTCCTCCAGCAGTGCCAGATCCTGTTCTCCTGTTTCAGAGTTGCACCAGTTCAGGAATTGCTTGGTTGTCACCAGGGAAAAGCCTTTTAGAGGTTCCACTGTGACTTATAAAAGGGGAAGAAACGGGGAAAGAGGTGGGGAAAGGGGGAAAAAAAGAGGAAAGTGGCATTTTCTCATCCTGCCTCTTAAAAACCTGCCCAGGTTGAGCTGAGAGCCACAGAATGTCTCTTAAAGTGGTTTGATTTCATGGAATCATGGAATGGTTTGGGTTGGAAGGGACCTGAAAGATCATCCAGTGCCATGGGCAGGGACACCTCCCACTGTCCCAGGCTGCTCCCAGTCCCAGTGTCCAGCCTGGCCTTGGGCACTGCCAGGGGCACCCTGAGCCTCACCACCCTCATAATACAGAATTTCCTCCCCAAACCCCACCTAACCCTGCTCTCCTTCAGCTTAGGGCCATTCCCCCTTGTCCTGTCACTCCATCCCTCCTGAAAAGTCCCTTTCCAAGTCAAGCCATGAAAGAAAAATTTCCTCTAAATCCCAGAGAACTTCAGGGTTCCTGCAGAACTGCCCACCTTGCTTGGAACCCAACCCCAGCTCCAGGAGCTGCTCCAATGAACCAAATTAAAGATTGGCCATGTTGCCATCATGTGGCTGCTCCCAGCAAGGGCTCGGCCATGAGCCTGAATTTATTGAGTAGCAGAGAGCAGATTGCACCTGGATCCCTCTGGGAAAGCTCAGAGACACCGTTTAAAGTTGTTGCTATTATAGGATATATTTAGGGAAATGACTTTTATAGTGAGAGCGTGTGTACAACAGAAAAGGTGATCCCAGCCCTTCCCCTGTGCCCCTTACCCTCAGGGATTTATAGAGCATTTTTAAACTTCACTCCAAAATTCATCTGGAGTCATCCAAGCAGAAATTCTCGAAGTGAAAATCCCCTCTTCCTGCAGAAGCAAGAAGGAAGAAAAAAGGATAAGGAATCCATTTCAATATCCTTCCTATTTGACATGGATTGAAAGTGAAATTTTCATGTTCCAGCTCTTGAATTCCTTCATCCTATGGCAGCCAGAATAATGTGTGATTTTCAGTGATTTTATTATGCTTTCTCTTATAATCCCTTCTCTGCAGTATCACATCAATTTCTTCTACACTGACAAGAAAAATACAAGGGAAGGAATTAATTCCACAGCCCACATCAGAAAAGTTGTGGCTTTGTGCCCCTGGATCCCTGGCAGTGCCCAAGGCCAGGTTGGCCACTGGGGCTGGGAGCAGCCTGGGACAGTGGGAGGTGTCCCTGCCATGGCAGGGGTGGCACTGGATATTTAAGATCCCTTCCAACCCAAACCATTCCATGATTCTGTGATTTATTTGGAAAATTGTTCCCCCACTCCTGGGAAGTTGAGGGTGGATAGAAACAACGGTGAATTTCCCACCCCACCTGCTGCAGGAACAAACACATCCCAGGTCCGGGCAAACTCCTCCAATTTTTTTGGTGGAAAAACCCTGTGTGGGCACGAGGTGCAGTTGTTCCATGCCCACGCTTTCCCACCACCCAGGATTCCCCATTCCAAGGAATAATTGCCATGGACAGTAACCCATCCCCGTTCCTGCACTGTCTGCTCAGAATTACATCTTTTATCCAGTCAAATATTCCAGCAGGAGCCTGGTTTGGGCAATTCCTGCTTTGGACCATGGATTTGGCTGTTCCTGGCTGTCAATTTTACCTTCCTTCAATAATCCACCCCACAGCAAAGATGCAGCTTTTTTTTTTTGTGGATTGAAAATTCAGAATATTGCAGCACCTGGGCAACAACTTCTCTCCCTTCTCCTTGCTGAGTAAATCCCCACCCTCCTCCCTACCCTGCTGTTGATTTGTGAGCACATCCAGCTGGTGCCACCCCACTGGTGCCAGGAGAAGGGAAAACAAAAGCATCCAGGGGTTTCTGCAGCTCCTGGCTTGCAGGAGGAGCACTCAGTGAGCTCCAGGTACCATTTTAAATGAGATCAGCTGACAAGGCTGAGATCTCACAGCCATTCCCATTCCAGCCTGGCCCGTTTTCATTTCCCCCTTCACAAACAACACTTCAAAATTCCTTATTTCAGCTTGGCAGAAATCAAAACAAAAATGCCTGCCCAGCTAATTCATTTATTTTGGTGGCTGAAGGGGGGAAGTTTATGCTGAGACAAAACCTGACATTATTTAGCATCAGGATTTATCATTGTTATGCTTAAAACTCAAATCTTGAGGAGGAAAACTGCAGGGAGAAACAATTTCCTTCAAAACGGAGCTTTCCTGGTTAAACTCTCAGCAAGGAAAACCATTTTAAGTGGAAAATACAAACAATTTGTATTTGTGGAGCACAAATGTGAAGGTTTGGGCTGTTAAACACCAATCAACCCTCCCAGAAAAGATGGCAACAACTTAAAAGACACCAACAGGTTCCTCTCCTTTCGGGAGCACCAGGATCAGGTTTTCCCAAGCACTGGAAGAGCCCCACTTTATCCCGAGTTTCCAGACAGAAAGAAATCTGTGAACCTTTTTAATTATTCATGCTCAGAGAGGCAAAATCCTCTCGGGTTGCAGGCCTGGAGGCCTCGGGGCTGTGGCTTTTCCTGGGATTTTTCAGCGGGGGGAATAAGCAGCTGGATGCTCAGCAATATCCATGTCCCTTGGCAGCCACAGGAGGGAAAACTGTTCCCAGTTTGCCCATTCCAGCTTTTCTGCTGGTGCTGGAGCATGTGCAGGGAGACTCTGAGATGATGAGGCTGCACGGAAAAGCTTCTCCCAGAGGGATTGGGAAGGAAGGAGGAGCAGCCTCGGCACCCCCAGCCCCGGCTCTCTGCAGCTCTGCCAGCTCCCCTTGGAAGGGGAATGGCAGCATCCCAAAATCCCACACCTGAGGAAGAGCAGAGCTGCTGTGTGGGGCTCAGGGCTGCTCAGGGAGAGGGATAATTGGGACCAAATGTGGGGATTTTCCTTTGGACATGATTGGCAGAAGTGCTGCCAAGTCAGGGCTGAGAGATCTCCCAAGCAGGGATGTCTGGAACGAGCAGGGAAAATACCTGGGGAAGCACAGAGGGGTTTGGGATGGGAGGGACCTTAGAAATCATCCAATTCCAACCCCCTTGGGACACCTTCCACTATCCCAGGCTGCTCCAAGCCCCATCCAAGCTGGCCTTGGGCACTTCCAGGGATCCAGGGACAGCCACAACTTCTCTGGGAAATCTTTTGCCCACCCTCCTGGGGAACAATTCCTTCCCAATATCCAACCTAACCCTACTCTCTGTCAGTTTGAAGGCATTCCCTGTGTCCTGTCCTTCCTTCTCATCACCTCCTCCAGGCACTGAATGCTCTTCCCTTGGTGGGCTTTCCTCCAAAACCCCAAATCCATGGCAGTCTCTCCAGACAGAATTCCAGGAGCTCTGTGGGTTGTTCCCACAGCCAGAGAGGTTCTGCTGGATGTGCAATCCTGGGAATCTCTGTCACCTCCACCCACACCCAAGGCTAATCCAAGGCCCATTGCTTGCAGACTCCAGAGTGCCAATTCCTGCTGGAAAAACCTGTGGATTCACTGAGTGAAGCAGGAGAGGCCGTGCTCTTGATGCCATGAGGATTGTTGCCTTTTCTTTTATACCCTTTTTATACCTTTTTACACCTTTTTACAGTTTCTGTATTCTTGGTGCTTTTTGCCTCCATCCTTGGGCTTGTCAGGCTGGGAGACTGAACATTTCAGCAGCTTTGCAGTGAGGGATCAGTGTGCCCAGAGCCCAAGGGCCTCTCCAGAACACATTTTGTAACCTGAGATAGAACCAGCCAGGGGAAGGTTCCTTGGGGAGGGGGGCTCACTGGAGCCTCTGATTGGGGAATCTTTGATAAATGTGCTAATTAGTGACACTTACAATGTGATACCAGATCTATTGTGGGTGTGCATGGAGGTGCATTCAACCTGGATGTGGTGCACCTGAGAATCCTTACAATAAATCCCAAGGTAAAATCCCTTTTTCCCTTCTGACCGTGTTTGACTCTTAAGACCAGGGAAAGGCATCACTCTGTTCACCTCATGACTGAAGTCATCCTGTGGTGTTTTCCTCCTGGAAGAATTCTTTCCCATAGAAACCAGCTTTCTTCTTCACCACGTGGAAAGAAACCAGAAATCATCAGTTTGTAGAACAAAAAAAAAAATATAAAGATGATGAAAAATGTCTTGAAGGATGGAAGTCTGGAGGAGAGGGGAGTTCTGCTCCGTTTGCTTTGCTTTAGGGAACGCTGGCACCTGCTGGCAGGAGACTGAAAAATCAATTTTGTGGCAAAAAAGAGCCTCCTGAACCCAAAGGGGGAAAAAAACCCACAAAAAACCTCCAAGCTAAAATCCAGCCTGGAAAATGAGGCGTTGTTGGATCCTCACTGGGCTGAGTCCTGCACAGGAATTCCCAAAGATACCAAACTCCCTCTCATCTTCCTTCCCATCCACTTCTTTTCCTCAAACGCCACTTTTGTCTCCTCCAGCCTCTCTACATCCCAGCTCCAGTGAATCCCTGGCCCTTTCCCTCCCTGAGCCACCTCCATTCCCATGGACACCCTCCTCCTTTTCAACAATCTCCCCCCTTCCACGTGGCCAGGAGCACCTCACACCTGCCTGACTTCCAGGGTTTCCATTTTTCAGTGCACAGGGAGCACTTAAAGAGTTTGGATCTGCCAAAAATTGTCCCACTGAGAGGCTCCTTGAGGACTGTGTCCAGTTTAGATGGGATATTAGGGAAAAGTTTCTTCCTGGCAAAGGAGGGATGGCCAGGGAAGTGGTGGAACCCCAGCCCTGATGTCATTTAATTCCTGACACTTTGTTGTCACATAATTCATCTGCTTCTTCTTCAAGGGCCTGCAGCTGCCAGAGCAGAAAACACACAGAGTTCCCTGCAAAGTCTGTTTTCCTTGATTAATTTTATGGTCTTTATGCTCTTTATTTGATAACAAAGTTCATATAAACACAGGGAATGTGCACAGAAAATACAGAGTCTGTTTGGAACACATGGGCAAGGATCAAGGAAATTTCAACCAAACTGCAGTGGTTAATTAATGACAAGATAAATTAATATTGACAGCTGGAGAGCTAAAAATGAAAACTTCAACAGCACAGGAGCACAAGGTCTGGCTGTCTCAAAATTCACCATTGTTACACAGCAGAAAGTCTTTTCAGGACCAAGACAATTGTGAATCATCACCCAGCTAAAAAGCTACAACATCTGTTTGAAACCCATCTGAAAAATTGCAAGATCCACTTGAAACCCAACTAAAAAAATTGCAAAATCTGTTTGAAACCCATGTGAAACATTTCACAATCTCTTAGAAACCCCTGGTGCAGCTACCTGCAAAGCCCTGTGGAACAAGGCCTGCCCAGGTCAGTGGCTCACAGAAATATCTGCATTTTGAGGTGGGATGTCCACGTGGTTTTGGGGAAGAGCAAGAGATCCTCAGGATTTTAACGAGCAGAAAATCAACTACAGAAAAGTGGGGTTTGTTTGGACTGGAGATGATCCACAGGGCTTCCCTGTCCCACAGAAATGATGCTGAAGACATCCAGGGAAAAGCTGGAGCTGCCTGTGGCAACTCAGGATTTTCATTTTGCATCTCCCAACTGAGAAACGCTCAAGGCACTAATTTTTCCTCAGGCAACTATAAAATGTAATTCTAGAAGGAACAGAAAAGAATTTTTCCAGAGAATGGGTAGATATAAAAACAAGAATGCAGAATTAGGACACAAATAATCAATTTTAAAAAGATCTACGAGCAAGCCAGAGAAAAAAATGTCTGAATTAACTCTTTATAATTCTTCACTAGAAGGAAACCCAGATTTAATTAAGTTTAATGAAGATCCATCCTCAGCACAGTGAGAAAACAAAGATCCCAAAAAGTTTCCTACAACTTTTTGCTTATTAATTGTTGAAATTTAATTGTAGGCAAGTGTTCGTTTGCCTGAAAGACCAACAGAGGTGTCTGTTAATATTTCCTCCCTGTGAGACTTCTGTGAGTGACTTGTGGAACATTTGTATTTCTGCTTTTATGAAGTATGAAATGCTAAAAAAAATTCAGGTTTAGAAATTTCCCATCCACTGGATTGTGTTTTATTGGCTGAGGGAGTTATTGGGGGAAAAGGGAAAGGGGAAATTTCAATGTACACACTCAAATCCTGCTGCCTCAGGAAAATCTCACACCTGCATTTCTTTTTTAAGTCCAGAAATTAAACAAGAAAGAACCTTCTGCTGTTTCATTCTTACTGCAGCTCTTCAGAGGGGTTCTTCCCTTTGCTTTTTTGTTTCCTGCAGTTAAATCTTCTCATTTCTGCTTCCACATCTCAGTCCTGGTCTTTGCTGATGGCATTCAGAGTCAGTCAGCTCCACAGCTACTAGGGAGCATTATTTTACAGTGCTGAAGAAATAAACCAAAATGCTGGAATGACACAATTTCCTCTATTTTTTTAGGTCTTGAACCACATCAAATCTCATGAATGCAGTCGATTCTTTTCACTAGACAGGTTACTGGAAGACATAATGCTTTATAAATGTGGATTTAGGAACTCTGAGGGAGACTCACAGCTTCCTGGGTGGATTTTTAATCCCATTTCCCTGATTTCTTTATTCTTGAAGTCACTTCCCAACTATTTCTCCTACTGCAGAATCACATTCCTGAAACTTGTGTCTTCCACTGGCAGCTTCTTCACAGTTCTACATCAAATACACACAGGGAACTTGAACTGGGAGCTGAGGGTTGAACTTCTGCACAAAAAAATGCAACTCAGACATGGCTGCTTTGACCTGGGGCTGTGAGGGGTCTGCTCAGCCTTTATTTGTGGGGATCACAGCTGGTTTGATCTCCAGCAGGTGCAGGAAGGGACAACTCCTCAGTCCTGGGACGTTTTGGTGCTGGGGGAGTTTGGAGGCTCTCATCAGATGGCAGTGGCCTCTCTGGAAGAAGGAAGACAGGGAAATCATTTCAAATGAATAAATCCAGATTAAAAACAACCCCAACCCTGGTCTGAGACAGTCCAGAACCTGAAACAATGATGTGGTGCAAGTACAAGAGTCTTTAAAAGCTGGAGAACATCCCATCCATGAATTTAGCCTTGGTTTCACTGCTATAAAACTGTAGGGACAGTCACAATCAGCTGCCCCAGAGCACTGAGAACACAATTCATATTGCCCCAAGCACCTTTCAGACACATCAAGACAAGGAATAAGCTTTAGAATTTGCAATTAGAGCGAGGATTATTTTATAATATAAATCTATAATGAAAAAAAAAAACCTGACTGGGAAAAGATTAAGAGCCACAAAAACTCACCATGTTCCTGTTCTGAGGAAGGAGGGGCAGGAGCTGGGTCTGGATATGCAGAGGTTGGGGTATCTGGCTTCAAGGAAATCAAGTTTATTCTCCTTTAAAAGAGCAAAAACAGTTAAATTATTTTACAGACATCACTTCCACAAGTGTGTCACTTCAAGATTTAATTCATACAGAATCAGTTGACTGCAAAGGTAGTTCTGATATATTTTACTGCACATTTTTCCTTCTTTTTATAAGTTGAATGAAGAATTATCCACTTCCAACCCCCTCTGCCACAGGCAGGGCCACCTTCCACTGGAGCAGGGTGCTCAGAGGCCTGATACAATCAATACCTGGATTATTGGCAATTTTTAAAAACCAGATCTTCACCTCAGGCAGTGACTTAAGATTAAGTCCCACACTGAGGGCTTGTCTAGACTCGCATTCTTCACTTCTTAAAATATTCTTTGGAAGAAGGGTCTTTAAATAGTTCTTGGCAGCTGAAGGCTTCAGGTACCATTTTTGTACAGGAAACTGCACTTGAAGACAATCACAGAATATTCTGGGCTGGAAGGGACTCACAAGGATCAAAGCCCAGCTCGTGGCCAAGCCAGACACCTTTTGTTGTGAAGGGTCAGGTGAATTTGCTGCCTCACATTTCAGGCAGAAACCTAAAAGCTCCACATTTAGGAGACAATTTGACCTCTCATTTGCAGTACAACAAAAATCCCCACATCAGGACAGCTCCCACCCAGAGCCAGGGCTGGCAGTCTGTGGGCAAAGCTCAGCCTGTCCTGGCCCCTGCATTTCCAACTGGAAGTGGCACCATAAATCTCACCTGGGTGTTTTGAAACAGGACTGCAGAGTGGTGAGGGTGACTCTCCTGGGCTGGGGGCCTTTGCTGCTCTGGTTGGCTGCCTGGCTGCTTTTCCTCTCCTCTGAGGATGGCACTGGGATGGTTTTGATGCCAACAGGGGTGGAAGGCAGGTCCTTGCCAGCAGTGCCAGGGGGTCGAGGTTGGAGGGGGGCATCCCTGCTGGGAGGGGTCCCCTCTGCCAGCCTGGAGCCTGGGGAAATCACTTTGTGGGACTGGCTCTTCTTGGCTTTCTTGTCTGCTGCACCAGGAGTCCTGACATTGATCTGAGGCTTTTCCTTCAGGGGCACTCCGAGCTCATCATGGTCAAAGGTGACAAAGGAGCAGTAGCCGTCCGTGGAGGAGATGGCCAGGAAGGACCCGTCACTGGACCTGTTTGGGATTTGGTTTTTTCCCATTAAAGGCCAAGATTTTACTTCAACCTTCACCCAACTGTTTAAGAGCTGCAATTACAGGGCAAAAAAGGGTGGATTGCTGCTCAGACACTGATAATTTATATTCATTTTATAAATGAAATGTAAACCCAAAGCGAGACTCAAGGTGCTGCATAGAACCTGGACATGGAAAAAGGACATTTCCCCCCCACCAAAAAATCTCAGGAATACAATTCCTTACCATGAAATGTCACTCAGGGTGTGGTAATGGATGTTGGAAACATAACCAAAGGGGAAGGACTGCTCAGTGTCATAAAAAAGCACAGAATCTTCTGAAGCAACAGCAAACACCAACCGATAGGGCAGGTTAAACAGGGCAGGGGGGGATTTGGGACTGATTTCATCTGCAAAGAAAGGAGCAGTGAGAATCCTTTTGTATTTATTGCAAGATGGTGACTGCACTCAGCCATGAATTTAAATAAAATTACATTCTTAATAAGTATCAAGATAAACACTGAGAAGACAGCACTTGTGTAAAATTTAATTTAACGTTTCTGTTGTCTGAAATTTACTTTGTTTTCTTACTTGAAGAAAAATTGGCAGAATCTTTCTCCCTCTGGTTTGCTGCTGTTTTGTTTTGTAAAATTTGCTCTGTATTTTGCAGCTGGAATTTTTCAGTGTATTTATATGAACTTTAATATTAAAGTGTCCCTTTAGAGGACCCTTAGAGGAGCTACAGAGACCAACATCAGACCCACATCTCCTTCCTTTGCAGCACAATGGATCTAAAATGGTGATGGAAATAGAACAGGTAAATCCTGTAAGGAATACTCCAAATTTAACCTTTAAAGAAAGGGGCCAAGCTCTGCCTTTTCATGTGAGTAATGTCAGTCTTGTTAAAATATAAACACCCCTGGACCCACACAATAAAGTTGGATTTCAATCCCCAGATAAATTCTTGTGCAACTTCCCCCAGTCCCCCATCCCCAGCTCAGAATTCCTGTTCTGCCCAGTAACACCAGCACTGCTTCCTTGAATAAACACAAGTGGCTGCTGCAAACTGTTCCAACTCCCTGTGATGTGGGCAGTTGAGACTAACAGGAATTATTTCACTGGATTGCTCCTCTGGTGCTAAACCAGGTTATTTATTTTGAACAAAAAATGGTTAACAGTTCCAGCAAAATATTTAACAGTGTTTCTGCAGCCTTGAGAGGCCAAGGAACAACATTTATCCTCTTGACCAAAAGCTACTCACGGGGGACTCACTGAGGGTCTCAGAATCAGGAAACAGCTTCTGAGATGTGCTACAGCACTGTCTTAGAGAAATGCTAAAAGGCTGGGGCATAAAACAGTGACCAGCCCCATCTTTTCCCAGATTTGCTCTGAGTTCCCACTCCCTGAAGCCTCCCAGTACCTTTGGCAGATGCTCCTCTCAGCTCAAAGTAGACAGGACAGCAGCGAACGGCCAGAGTTCCCTTGCCAGGACAGGGCAGGTGACCCACGGGCCTGCAGAGTGAATGAGGAGTTCAGAAAACAGCCTTGCACTGTTTGAATTATTTGTTTTTGAATAAAAACATTATTTTTTATGTCACTAAACCCTACCTTTTAAGATTGTTTCTGGAGAAAACATAGGTGGTGTTTGTAACGTTCTCTCCTGATTCCACACAGCCAGCTGCAAAAACAAAGCTTCCAACATTACTCATCACCTCTGAGAGCTCCTGAGCACACACCTTGTGTCCATAAACATCCTAATTCCTGGGAATTAGGCTTGTCCATAAACATTCTAATTCCCAGGAATTAGGCTTGTCAGTTGGGCAAAAGCTGTGCAACCCAAATACAACTTAAAAAGGCATCCCAAATATTTATTTAGTGCTGGTTTTGTTTCCCTTATACACTTCCCTCCTCACAGCTGCTTTTTGATGTTGCCAGACATCAATAAAAGCAGGGCTTGGAGAGGCACAAACTGATCCCTCCTTGCAGGGTTGTTTTTACTCTGAATGCAGAATGTTCTGAGGGAAGGACCCAAACGAAGAGAAGCCAGTCAAAAGAAACCACTCATTATCCTTCATTTGTATTCTAAGAGTTCTGGTGTTGCAATTTATTCAGCAAAATGCCACAAATATCACTTTTATCACAGGAGAAAGTTGATGTTGCTGATGGAGAGTATTGTGGAGTTAATAAGGAGAATGAGGAATGGCTTAATTAGGATCAATCAACATCTCTGAGATCTTGGAAATACTGAAGAACATTCAAACTAGAATGCAATAGATTGAGGGAGCTGGGAAAGGGGCTCAGCCTGGGACCTTGTGGCTCTGCACAACTCCCGGACAGGAGGGGGCACCTGGCGGGGGTCGGGCTCTGCTGCCAGGGAACAGGGACAGGAGGAGAGGGAACGGCCTCAGGCTGGGCCAGGGGAGGCTCAGCTTGGACAGCAGCAGGAATTTCCTCATGGAAAGGGAGCTCAGGCCTTGGCAAGAGCTGCCCAGGGAGGTTTGGAGTGCCCATCCCTGGAGGTGCCCAAGGAAGGGCTGGAGGTGGCACTGAGTGCTCTGGGCTGGGGACAAGGTGGGCACTGGGCACAAGCTGCACTCCATGACCTTGGGAATCTTTCCCAGCCTCAGTGCCACAACCCAAGTCACAGGAGATGTTCCCATACCTGGAGTGAGCAGATAGGAGCCATCAGGAGTGAAGCTGAGCCTGCGGAAAAACGACTTCATGCTGTCATCGTGAAACATCCGAAAGCTCCTCGCCTGCAGCATGGAAAACAGGATGGTGGGAAGGGCCAGCTGGAATCCCAGCGAGACAAAACATCCACTTGGACAATCCAACTTCTCTAATAAAATGTTTTAAAAGCCACGGCTCCTTCAACCTCGCTATAAATTCTTCACTGGTAAGAAAAATAGTCCTTGATCCCTCTTCAGCTGCAAAGCAAAACACTCCCAGAGCTGTCACCTTAAACCAGTCATCAAAAAATAACCTGGAGAACAACATTATTTAACACCCAGTGTTCCTCAGGCATTTAATTCTAACCCCAGGATTAGAGGTTGAAAGAGAATCTCTCATGGCAAAGTGCCTGTTTCTCAGGCCTGTTCTTCAGTGTCTATAAAACTCTTACAAATGTTTTCCCCCCAAAAGAAAAGGAATGAATAGAAGGAATTAATAAAGTTATAGCCAGCTTGGAGGTGTTATTTTACTATCACTTAGAAGTGGTTGGGAGGGAAAAAAAAAGCTCTTTGTTTTCCCTCTTAGGGTTAGAATTTCCTAAATTATCCCTAATTCATATTTCTCTTAAAAACCTAACTACCTTCTTGAAAATTCCAGGCCGTTAACTTTCAAATATTATTGCTATGTCACATCCAGTAATAAACTCACAGCTACTGCCAGGTATGTTTGAAGTTTTTCCTGTTAAGAACTACTTTTTTCCACACTGTTTTTAACATTTACAGCTAAGGGATTGTGTTACTGCTTTCATCAGCAACAAAGTTTGGGGATGTGGTTTTGGGGTGATGATGGTGGGACTGGATGAGCATGAAGATCTCTTCTAACCTTGATGATTCTGGAACATAGGAATGATCTGAATGGGAAATATTTGATCCTTTGGTTTCATGGAACAGAAAGCTGATTAAAAATAGCAGCCAGCAGTGTGTCCAGCCCCAACAGAAGCACACACCTCTCCTTCAGCTCCTGATCCTGATGGCATCTTGGTGACATTGAAGGCCACTCGCTTGGTTTGGGTGTTGTAAACTCGCAGGACCCTGGGTGGGAGAGCAGAGTCAGCCAGCAGGGAATCATGGAATGCTTTGGGTTGGAAGGGACATTAAAGATCAGCCAATCCCACAGGCAGGGACACCTCCCAGTGTCCCAGGCTGCTCCGAGCCCCAATGTCCAGCCTGGCCTTGGGCACTGCCAGGGATCCAGGGGCAGCCCCAGCTGCTCTCGGCACCCTGTGCCAGGGCCTGCCCACCCTGCCAGGGAACAATTCCTGCCCAAGATCCCATCCAGCCCTGCCCTCTGCCACTGGGAAGCCATTCCCTGCCTCCTGGCCCTCCCCTTGGCAATTGTCTCTCTCCAGGTTTCCTACGGCTGCTTCAGGCCCTGCAAGGCCACCCTGAGCTCAGCCCAAAGCTTCTCCTGTGCAGGCTGAACAATCCCAGCTCTCCCAGCCTTTCCTTTCATCCCAAGTTTCACAAAACGCCCCAGGACTTCCCTTCTCAGTCAGCACCACAAAATAGAAATTTGTACCACCAAATAACCACTGATTAAAGTTCTCCTCACAAGACACCACCAGAGGGACTTGTTCTGATGACTAAAGAACCAATAAACCCCTGGCAATGTTTGGACTCCGTGAGGTTTGGGAAGTCCCAGCACATGGATTTATGGAGAAATGGGGGAATTAGGGAAATGCCAGGGTGCTCCTACCTGCACTGTAGGGTCCTGAAGAGTGGGAACTCACCTTAAAAACAATTAACTACAAGTTAAAGTATTAAGGCAAAACATTTGGACCAACAGCTTACCTGTCACAGCTCAGGGTTGCAATATACTGGCCTAGAGGATCCCAGGTTACTCCTTGGACATAACTCTTGTGCTCATTAAATATTGAAACTTTCTGTCCTGAAATCACAAACAGCTTTCAGATCATAAATTCAAATGTGTTTCCAAACATTGCAGAAATAAAACAAGACAAAAAATGTTTCAAAATGTAGAGAAATAATTTTTTAAACCTAAAAGTGCTCACTGGATGGTGGCTGATAAGAATATCAGAAAAAGTTGCTTCTCAAGTGCCAGTTTAAGGTTTGTTCACTACAAACTTAATCATTAATTAGAATTAATATTAGATTACTATTAGAACTCAGATAAGCAAAGCCAGGAGCTCTCTGACCCCAGTGATGTGCCACAAGTGAAAGCCTCAGAGCCAAAAGATTGATGACACAAAGTTACAGAAAATTTTAGCAATACTTTGTTGAATACTGGTCACAGGTGGGATCTTTTCCTATTACTTAAGTGTTGCTTTCTTGCAAAGAAACCCCAGAAGCTGAGAAGTTTCAAACATAATAAACAGCTTTTCAAAAGGAAGACACAAACAGAGCTGAGGCCATGCTGCACAACACCAAAAAGTGGAGTAAGGAATATAAAAGATGTTTGTGCAAGAGTTTGGGGGGAAAAATGTGTGAAGTTATCTGAAAAACTCCAAGGTGAACAGATGCCTCAGGTGTAAATTTTGTTGGCCTGAGAATATTTTGTATCTATATATAGCACAGCCTCACAAGCCCAGAAAATCACATGAAAAACCAGTCACAAAAGAAGATGTTTCCAGGTTTTTTTGGGGGGAAATGCCATGTGACACTTCCAGCAGGTCTGGAATTCCAAGGGATAAGTGCAGCATTTACCTTTATTGACATCCCACATGATTGCTGTGTTATCTACAGAAGCAGATGCCATGTAATTTCCATCTGAGGTCCAACAAATATCATACACATCTTCCAAGTGGCCTCTAGAAGGCAGGAGAAACCAATTATTAATCTGAAAATTAGAAGCTACATGTAAGCATGAGTTTTATGAATTTTTAGGTAAAAAAAAATCAGAGGCAAATATAAAAATTCCTGCTGGTGCTTCAAGCACTTCTGAAACTCATCTCACATCAACCTCAGCAGCTGCCAGGAACTGCTCCTTCAGGCTTAAAAGCACTGCCCCTTGGCCTGTCACCATCTGATTATTTAAAATGTCCCTCTCCCTCCTTTTTCTGTGTCCCATTCACAGGGAGTTAAAAGAATTAATACTGGAGCAAGGAAATGGTAGAGAGCCCTGAAGCTCTACACACATTGGAGCCTGCACCACATGATAAAAGCCACTGGGGAATCTGAAATAACACACTGAAAAAAAAAACCAAACTCATCAAATAATAAATGACCTTAAAGTTTTAATGACTGCCCAGTTCTCCTTGTTGAGCTGAGCTTCGTCCTCATCCTGAAAAACCAACGGCTCCAATTCTTTGCTGTCATTCAGCTTCCACAGCAAAATGACAGCATCTGTAGGAGAAATCAGAGGAGGCTGCTTTATTCTCCACTCCTTTTTGTTCATGCAAAACACAATGCAGGTGGATTTCTTTTAGTTTAACTTCAAAATTATGTGGAATGAGGTACAGGAGAAGCAGCTCTCACCATCCCCTCCGGAGGCCAGGATCTCCCCACTGGGAGAGAAGCGCACGACGTTCACGGCCTTGGTGTGGCGAGCCAGGTTGGACAGGAATTCCACGATGGCTTTTCCATCTGGGCCTTTCTCCACTTTCCAGATCTAGTTACAAGAGTGTTTCAGCTTTCAAGGACAAGATGTAATGTCACAGGATCATCAAGGCTGGAAGAGCCCTTCAGGAGCATCCAGAGCCAGCCCAGCAGCAGCAGCATCACCCCAAAGCCTGTCCCCAAGGGCCACATCCAGACTCCTCCTGAACACTCCCAGAGACAGCGACTCCACCACTCCCTGGGCACCTCATCCCAAGGCCTCCCCACTCTGGCAGGGAAAAATTGTTCCCAATCTCCACCCTGAGCCTCTCCTGGGGCAATTGGAGGCCATTTCCTCTCCTCCTTTCCCTTGGGACACGGCAGCAGAGCCTGACCCCCCCTCAGTGCCCCTCCTGTCAGGGAGCATCTTTTATGTCAAAGACAACTGTCATTTTTCTAGCCCTAAAATATGTATTAAAAAATCCCTGAAACACATGCACCATCAGGGAAGAAGAGGTCAATTTGCCAGTGAGGAAGGGAAAAGTTTTGGCTGAGACAGCTGGAATAAACTGCTACAGAGACTATTACAAGAGTATGTAATGACAAGGGGGATGGCTTCAAACTAAGAGGGCAGGGCTAGATTGGCATTAGGATGAAATTGTTCCCTGGCAGGGGGGGCAGGCCCTGGCACAGGGTGCCCAGAGCAGCTGGGGCTGCCCCTGGATCCCTGGCAGTGCCCAAGGCCAGGCTGGACATTGGGGCTGGGAGCAGCCTGGGACAGTGGGAGGTGTCCCTGCCATGGCAGGGGTGGGAATGGGATGGGCTTTAAGGTCCCTTCCCAACCCAAACCACGCTATAATTCTATAGACAGCTGTACGATCTTACACCCTTCCCCCAAACCATCCACCCCCTGCGGCACGTACCTGCCAATAACCCAACATTTTGGATAACAAAACCAAACCAACATTTTGGATAACAAAACCAAACCAGTATTTTGGATAACAAACCCCCACACCCTGCACACGCTCCAGACCCAACCCTGGCAGCTTTAACTCACCCTCACGGCTGTGTCCACCCCTGCCGAGGCCAGGCGATTGATCCTCCCATCCGCTCCATGCTGGAAGTCCAAGCTGTAAACCGGCTCCTTGTTGTGCCACACTATCTCACAGGTGATGACCTTCATGTTTCCTGGAGACAACAGAGCAAACCCCGCCATCAGTGTTTGTTCTTTATGGCTCAGACGGCCAAACTTGGTGCAGATTTCCCAGGCACCGCTGGCAGAGCCCGGAATTGCACTGCAGGCACTGACAGGATGCTTTGAGGAAGGCTGTTTCTAAAAGTTACGATAATTATAGCTAAAGTTCCTGTTTGGGGATTACAAGAGTACGATATCAAGCTCTGTGCATCGGTCTAACACGTGAGGCAAAAACTTTTTTGGGGTAACAAGCCCGCCAGGAGTCCAAACAACGAGCGGCCACGGGCGGCCCGGCGCGGGCAGGGGAAGTGCAGAGGCGCCGCTGGCAGCTCCCGGAGCCCCGGTGATCTCCGAGTCCCGTTCCCCAGACCACGGGAACCCCCAATCGTACTCCCCAGACCCCCCAAAACCCCAAACCCCGGCGCGGCTGCCCCTCCTCGGGNGCCCGCCCCGCGCGCCGCCTCAGGAGCCCTCAGGGGCTGCCGGAGGGAAAAACGCACAAAAACAGCAAAATAAACCTCAAATGAAAAAAACCCCAATGCTCGCACTTCCTCAGAAGGGTGTTTTGGGTTGTTTTTGTTTTGTTTTGTTTTTAATTTCACATGTATTGCTGTGCTTGACCGCTGTAATTATATAAAAGTTTTAAGGGTAGCGTGTCCCCAAACTTCCGTTTTGAGTGCAAACCTTTCACCTGGAAAAAAATAATAATTGTAATGAAAAATTACATCGTGAGAAAATGGTTTCTGCTTTCCCTTCTTGCTCACGGGAAGAAGAGCCACGGGACAGGGGATTGAAGCCCAAAATGGTGCCCTGGGAGCTCCCCAGTCCCCACCCGGCCTGACACGGCAGGCGAGGGAGCAGCAGAGAACAAAGGAAGATAAATTCTATATAATTCTATATCATAAAAGCATAGAATGGTTTGGGTTGGAAGGGATTTTAGAGACCATCCAGTGCCACCCCTGCCATGACAGGGACACCTCCCACTGTCCCAGGCTGCTCCCAGCCCCAATGTCCAGCCTGGCCTTGGGCACTGCCAGGGATCCAGGGGCAGCCCCAGCTGCTCTGGGCACCCTGTGCCAGGGCCTGCCCACCCTGCCAGGTGTAATAGTTGAGTCTCAATAATCAATCAGAGACGTAGATTCAATTAGAGAATTTACTAATTAGAAGCAAGCGGGTATCAGCCAAAACGCACCGGTGGACGGGCCGGTAGACAAGCCGTTTCCTTGTCTCCGTGCACCGCAAGAAAGGTTACAGAATTGTCACTTTTTATAACTTTTGGTATTACCCTCCCACAGTGTCCCCTCGTGGGTCTTGATTGGCATCTTCTTCTGACTCTTGGTTGGTTGCCAGGCCGTCTAGGCTGGGGTGCTCTGCGTTGTGTCGTTGTGTCTTTCTGTGAGGTGGGGTCGGTGATGGGAGAGGGAGGAAATGCTTTACATACCTTTAGTTTTTAGATAAGCTGGGAGGGTTAACACACTATGGGGGCTGTCCGACATTGCTGGCTCATCTCAGCACAGTGTTTTATATAAATTTATATAGAAACACAATTAAATTGAAAAGCAGTTTAAAACCTACTAGTTTATCTACACAGTTCGTGAACTACACTTATAGTAATTTATTACACCAGGGAACAATTCCTTCCTAATACCCAATCTAAACCTGCTCTCTTAGCCTGAAGCAGTTTCCCTTTGTCCTGTCACTCCATCCTTTGGAAATTTTCTCTCTCCATCTTTTTTTTCACCTCCCTTGAGAAACTGCAAGGCCACAATTAGGTCACCCTAAAGCCTTCTCCAGGCTGAACAATCCCAGTGCTCTCAGCTTTTCCATCCCCATGGGAGAGCTCTTTGTTGTCATCCCCGTGGCACAGCTCACTGTCATTGTGCTCTTTCTCTCTGAACAGTCTTTGAATTGTGGAGTCTTCTCCTTGGGACAGCCTAAAGGTCCCTCTGGCTCCACGTTGTGCCAGGGTCCTCCTCTCCAGCTCCTGCAGCAGCTGCGGGGCCAACACCATGCTCAGATCCTTCCCAGCCTTGTGCCATGGCAGGAGCTGTGCCCTCCTGTGCCACCCTGAGGAGGGACAGTAACACCCCGGGCACGGGGCTGATGGGCTGCAAGAGAAGGGCAGGACGGGCTGTGGGACTGTGGCCCCATCTCCCCCACGCTGCCCAGCTCTGAGCATCCCTTCAGGTCCCTGGGCAGGGCAGCCATGGCAGAGGTGTCCCCACGGAGGGATGAGGCCTGGCTTCAGCTGCCCTTCCCTCCCCAGGTTGGGATGGCCTGTGGGGCAGCAGTTGCTTCCTCTTCCCCGTTTGCCACGGTGGGAATTTTTGTCCAAACTGTTCACCCAGATCTGCTTTACCAAGCCTGGTACCTCGCTGGTGTTGCATCTGCACTTTTCCCACCGTCTGCACAATGGAATCTTGTGCTCATTCCAAACCTTTCCCTTTCCATGTAGGCCTGGAATTAACACCTTCCTGTTTGCCATCTGTGTCTTAGGTGAGGTATCCAGTGGGAGCTCTCTCCTTCAGCAGTGTTTGAGACCATTTACTGAACTAAGTCCTGACAGATTTCCTCTCCTCATCCATCTCCATCGATCTTAATCCCAGTCCCCACACCCCAGGGACCCCCAGTCCTGCTCCCCAGACCCTGACCCACAACCCTCTGGGTGCAACCATCTCTTCCTTATCCAGCTCTTTCCAGCTAAGGGAGAAGGATGTGCAGAACTAGGGGATTTAAAAATTATTTTTACAAACTCGTGAGGAGTTCCATGGCAGCAGGACCTGCCTTAGGAAGCCAGGATGGTGCAAGTCCACGTGCTTGGTGAACTTCCACTCCCTGCAGCAGAAGGCAGGGAAACACATCCATGTATCCAACTCCAGAACTTCCTGAAATTCAGCTCCATTCTGTCAACACCCCCTGGATTATAACTCAGTCGAGGTTTTAGAAGTTAAAATTTTAGCTAAGAGTTAGAAGCAATTTGTACTGATTAGGATGCAAGGTAGAAAAACAAAAGATAAGTTAATGATTATTAGATGCTTGAGCTAGAGCTAAATGATATATTATTTGCCATTATATTCTTGTTTTGTTTATAGAAGGAAAGAGAATAAATGAATCAGAGCAAACTGAAACTAATAGAATCAAGAACAGCACCTGGGTTTTGTAATAATTAATCAAAAGTAGGAGATCTTGGGCTGTGCCAGCAGGTCATGAAGGCCAACAGCAAGAAGGTAAAGAGGTCACTGTGAGGAAGATGTTCCTGACTTCATCTTCCAGGACCCCTGACCCAATTTGAGACCACCAACCCAACTCAGGAGAGGAGCTGGGCATGGGTGAAGGACGAGTGATCTCATTTCAATACAGAGCAGGGAGTGGGAGCTGCTGGGGCCACACACATGTAAGGGATGTAAAACTTTGGGCAATAAATGGGGAGTGAAGAACCTTGCACTTGGCTGGCATGTCCTTAGGAGGCTGCTCCCATGCCTGAATAAACATACCACTTCCTAACTTGAATCAGTTAGAGGGTCTTTGTCTGTGAATATCGAGATTTAACGAATTGTAACAACTCTGCTTTTTCCATCTCCAGGACATTCCCATACCATTTCCATCCTGGTGTGCCCAGTCCAACACCAGACTGAGCCAGGATTCCTTGGAACACCCAACACTTCAGCCATTCTGCATAGGGTTCATTTAGAAACAAGCACAAGTTGAGATCCTGCAAACTCAGATTTGTATCTTTTTATTTTTTACAAAAAATACATTTTAACAAGTAAATAGAAACCATTTCCATAAGTCCACCGTTGTCCAAAGTGTAAATGTACATTGTAAATTTGCCATTTTTAATATAGACATGTGCTCTATTTTGCCAGTTGTCTACAAGAAATTCAGCTACAGTCTGATGGAACGTAATAAATAACGATAAAGAAATGGAAAAGCTACACACCAAGAAATGGGAAATATAAACTTTGCAAAAGTCATACATAGTTATATTACAGCCACCTCTTCCCCAAATCAAACATTCATTTTCTCCTTTATAAAGTACAACAGTAGTGCATTCCCCTTATTGGCATAGAGAGAGATCTTCCATTGAAATACTGTCCATGGAAAGAATTCCACTGAACTACAACTAAAAGGGACACCAAGGAATTAACTCAGGACAGTAGCAGTGCAAAAGCCAATACTGGCTGTATTTTTTAAAAAAAAAAAGATACTTCCTAAGAATTAACACATTGAACACTAATTAAATAATTTTTTTAAATTTACTTTTTATATTTAACAGCAAGACCCATTTTTCTGGATGGCTCTTTGGGTGACCAGTCCCACCAGAGAGGAAAAGATGGATCTGCTGTCTTTGCCACCCAGTTTGTCATTCCCAGTGACTTGGAAAGAAACCCGTGCAGCTGGCTGGGAATTTCTCTCGGTACCGTTGCTTCCAGGTTTTCCCACGGCCGTGGACAAATGGGAAGATTTAGAGCACAGAACTCTAAAAGGACAGATGTGAAAAAGAGGATTTCCCTTATCTTTCCTATAAAAAGCCTGTCTAAAGCAGCTGAACATTTTCAGCTCTAGCTCACTCTGTAGTTTACACCACAGGTGAAGAAACAACCCTCCTTTTCCAAGTGCTTCCATCCAGCAGGTCCACCACCAGTTTTCAGGATAAAACCCTTAAAGAAGCATTCTTTTGGTAGAAACACACAAATATTCCCCAAATTCTCACCTACTACTTACATTTCTATCCCATAAATGCAACACAGAACATTGCTGGGAGCAGTTGGAACAACACTGTGGGATACAACAACCCTGGGAAGGAAATCAAGGAAGTTCTTTTTTTTTTTTTTGCATTTCTAAGATATTCCACTACTTTGGAAGAGGAAATACTCACAGGTATTAATTAATGCTTATACAAGATCCAAAGTCAACGAAAAGGTGTCTGTAGAAAAGTATTAAGATTCCTAATAGTAAAAATATCTGCAAATTTAATTACAAATACATTTCCAAAGCAAAATCCTTAATTAAGTACATCAGGGTGGGGCAGTATTGACACTGCTCCTTGAAGAGGAAGTGGAAGGAACAGCTAAACACGTGGAATATTTACACTGAGAGATCCACCTATGTCCAATAGATAAAGTGAAGCAGCTCTATTTACAATCTGCAACCTGAAGGTTATAATGGAAGAGCAATGAAACTCTGCTGAAACACTGAGCTATTAAGTACTGCTGATCTCATGCATTTGTTCCACAACTTGCCCCAAGATTTCATCCACCACATCAATGTCATAATTCACTTGCTGCAGGTCCAGGTCGGGCATGATGGTGGCCAGGAGCTGCCCCACGTTCACTCGCAGGGAACGGAGCTTCAGGCTGGGGAGACAGAATTGGACAGGATTAGATGGAGGTGCAATTCTGGGTTCAGAGTCCTTCACCTAACAAAGGTGGGTTGATAATCCACACTGGAGAGGCACCATGATTCCCGTAATCCAACAAAAAACCGATGCAGGTAAAACTGCAGGAACATTATTTCTGAATCTAACAGGTTTTTCCAAGCTTCTCTTCAGTTTTCAGCTCAAAGATGAATATTCCCTTGGTTTCAAACCAATACTAAACTGAATTCACATCAGAAATATTTCTGAATAAGCATTGGTACAATCCTTTACCCCACTCCAGCTTTATTTCTCTAAGCAGTATTAAATCCTGGAATTTTTATCCATTCACAAACCCCAACTACCACAACCCACAGGAACGAAAGGAGAGAAAAAGAGAGGAAAAGGCAAGAAAGAGGAGTTTGCCCAAAGACTTTAAAATATAAATAGGAAATAAGAGTTATAGTCCAGGGAAAAGGCTGTGCCTCCCTTTTTTGGTTTCTTTCCTGGATGTCCTTGCTGTGTCCTCTTCCTGATCAAATTGTTCTGCCATGAGCCATCCCTTCTACTCTCAGCTCCTTTACCATCTCCATAACCAGTTCTCCCAGTGCTGCCATATCTCCATCAACTTGTGGGGCAAGTTACTTCCAAGTCCTGCATTTATTTGCTAATTCTTTTGGTAATCACAAGTCAGAGCTATAAGGAAAAATAAAATTTAATGCTGACAGATCAATTTTAATGTGGGTAAGTTTCTTCTTTAACATTGAAAGGGGTCCCTGGAAATTATCCAGCTCATTCTCCACTCCCCTGCCACCCTCTGCCAGTGTCAGAGCAGGGAGTCCAGAGTTGGATCCAACACTCCCTGGTTGGTCTCCCAATGGCCAGCACCAGGGAGGAGTCACTCTCCAGCCCTGGCTGGGCACTGGCCAGTCCAGCCCAGTAGGCATCGGTTTGTGCCACCAGCAGAGTGCACTGCTGGCTCACATTGCACTGCCACTCCCCCAGCACCACCGGGCACCTTGCTCCCAGCTGCTTTCCCAGGAGCTGTCTCCAGCTGTTTCTCCTGCATGCACTTCCCAGGTACCCTTGAGGAATTTTCAGGGGCTTTTTTCCAGCCCATTTCTCCAGTTTGTCAAAGTCCCTCAGCAGCAGCTCTGCCCTCCTGAGTTCCCTCCAATTTGATGGCATCAGGAATTTATTGAGTTCATTTTGGTCTGTCACCCAAGCCATGAATCCCAGAATCCTCAGGGTGGGAAGAGACCTTTGGGATGATCCAGTCCCACCAGCATCACCCCAAGCCCTTATCCCCAAGGGCCACATCCAGACTCCTCCTGAACACTCCCAGAGACAGCGACTCCACCACTCCCTGGGCACCTCATCCCAAGGCCTCCCCACTCTGGCAGGGAAAAATTGTTCCCAATCTCCACCCTGAGCCTCCCCTGGGGCAATTGGAGGCCATTTCCTCTCCTCCTTTCCCTTGGGACACGGCAGCAGAGCCCGACCCCCCCTCAGTGCCCCTCCTGTCAGGGAGTTGTGGGGAGCAATGAGGTCCCCCCTGAGCCTCCTCTGCTCCAGGCTGAGCCCCTTTCCCAGCTCCCTCAGCTGCTCCTGCCAGGATGTGTTTCCCAGCCCATTCCCAGCTCTGTTCCCTTCCCTGGCCACGCTCCAGCCCCTCAATGTCCTTTTGAAGTGACACAGGACTTGAGGTACAAAGGCCTTTTCCATTCCTGGCCTTGCTGCTGATCCCCAGTCTGCCCTCAGTCACCCCATGCTGGTTGTCCTTACTCCCTTTTGACTCTCATGGGGCTGCAGGTGGCTTCCAGGTAGATTTAGTCTATGTTTTCCCTGGGATTGAGGCTGCAGTGCCAGAATGGAGCTCCAGCTGTCCTAAATATGGGCATAACAACTGCCTTTTTCCAGGAATGACAACTTTTGGAGATACTACAAGGCCAGCTCCCTCTGAAATGCCTCTCATCTGGTCCCAGGGATCAATTTCTTTAAATGGTTCTTTAATTGAGTCCCTTTTTATCACAGGTGATGCTTCCCCACTTGGGTTCTCCCCTGGCAGGGCCCTCAGCTCACTCTGCTGCCACCTGCTCTGGGTTTTTTTGCGTGTGTGCTATTCCCACTTCCCAAAAGCTGCAAGCTCTCTAGCTGGAAGTTTCAGCCCTTGTTTAATTCCAAGACACGCCCTGGACCCTGATTCCACAGGATTTGCCTTCAGCAAGGAGTTGTTACAGAAAGGTTTCAAATCCAGACTCTTTTTCAGCTGAGTGAAGGAAGAAAAACAGATTCTCAAAGTGAAGTTCATTACAGAGCATGAAACAATGATCACCCTCTTTCCTGCCTCCCTTTTCTCTCCTTGGTTTGCAAGTTGTGTTTAGAAATTATACAACATTTTGGATACTTTAAGAAGTATCTGCCATTCTGTTGTGCAGTGGCCAACCCTGCTCACACAAATAAATCATAAATCACAAACATCACTTGATAAAAAAAAACCAACATTAGTCAGGAGTCACAAAAGGCAGTAGAAAATAATTCCAAGCATCACATTTTATTATACAATTATCAGACATAACCTTCATCAAAACATTTCAAATACAACCAACAAGTAGAAATCTTGAAATAACATCTAGAAAGAGCAAAACTGATACCTTTCTCCATCAGAAAAATTTACAGAGTCTTCTACATTACTGGTGGTAGAATCATTTGCACGTGCTACAGCCTGTGGGATTGAAGCTTTTAACTGTGCAAGCTCTGCCTTGAGCTCCTCACACTGACAGGCCATCTGATTTTTCTCCGTTTCTAGGACTTCAATCTGGCAATCAAAATAAAAATAAAGCTGTCAAAACTATTCAAAACACTGTGTATTAGAAGTGCTATGAAAAGGCAGTAAAAATTAGAGATAATTTAGAGTGACAGAAATGTTTTAACAGACATACCTCACTCTTGTATTTGTCTCTCTCAATGGTGCACTTGTCCAGCTGCCTGAAAACATCATCCAGCTGCACAGCAATCTCATCCACCTCACTCTTGCTCTCACCATCAGCACATTTGCTGCACTCAGTCTTTAGGTTCTGCAGGGTGCTGCACTGCTCCTTGAGCGTTGCAATTTCCACCAAGGCCTGCTCATAAAGAGCTGTCACCTCTGCCACACTCCTCCCATCAGTGTTCCCTTCTCCAAAGGAGGGAACTGTCTCCGTTGCCTGATGGCACATTTCCTTTTTTACATATTTATTATTCAGCTCCAAAAGCTGCTGTTCCAGCGTTTCCACTTGCTTGGTTAACGCTTCGCATCTGCTTTGGTACATTTCTTTTTCTCTGTTCAATAACTGCAGCTGATTTTTCAGTTCATTTTCCATCTCTACAGATGGCTCAGGAACACCATTCACCTTGTGCTGTTCCCTTTCCATCCCTGCCCCAGGAATCTGGACTGGGATGTCTTCCACCTCTTCCTTTTTCACCACCAGGTTTGGCAGCTCTGTCTGTGTTGCTGAGCTCAGCTGTTCACTTTTTGCCTCTGAAGTGGTTGCACTGCAGGCTTCTCCCACGGGAGAGTTGACAGTCTGCTTCTCCTCCTGATCCAAATTGATACATTCTGTTTTTACCACAGAAACATCAGGATCTGCTGAAGGCTTTGGAGTGCTGCTCTCCTCTAAAATGATGACATCTTCATCATCATCCTCCTCCTCCTGGTGGTTGTTGAATGTTTTGTCACCGAGCCGAGGTGTCTTTAGGGACACAGGTGTCACACAACTCTGTGTCTTCCTTTTGAGACTGAGGAGGAAAACATTAAAATCATCAGTTTATTGCTCAAATGCTGCCCAATCATTTGTTTCCAGCCATGTTCAGTGTTTCTCTGAGCACTATTCATAAACCACCACTCCAGAACTAGAAAGGGAATGTCCCCCTGCAGGGGATTTGAACTTGTGTAGCCACAATAAATTCCTGTAAAAACAAGTGCCTGCCATCCACATTATTCTGAAACAGACTCAATGTTCCCAGGAACATCCCCACAGGAAAACAGCCTGTGGAGTGTGGATAACACAAACTCTGCTCCTAAGCAGACAAGGCACTGTCAAAAGCTCCTTGTCGTTTTGTTGCATTCACCTTTGTACTTGACAAAGTCTCCAGGTCCCTTTAACCTGGAGCTTCCCATGCTCCCAGAATTCCCACAAGAATTTTAGCAGCTGAAGTTGTCCCCAACAGCATCATTTTCCTTAAGAAGTTATTAATTTTAAAAATAAACAGGAATCTACTTTGTGCAGGCCCACTCACCTGCTGTCAGGATCCAAATGAGGGGAAGATACTTTAATTAAAATAGGCAGAGATCTTCTACCAGAAGCATCTGATGATTTTGGTAAAAGTAACCTTGGAAGAGCTTCCTTTGCATTCGGAGTTGAGAATGTTTTGAAGTCTTTACTTGAAGAAACAGATGTTTTTAAAAATATTTCATTATTGATCTATAAGACAATGTAAGTTAAGAATGGAAATAAATAGATATTAGTAGATTCCTTGGGATAGATTTAAGCAGTTCTTTAGATACCAACACCTAAAATTCTGACTCCTACATATCCAAGTACCTCCTTGAACCCAGGCTCAGGATTTTGGGATGAGAAAGGCTGACTAGACTATTGCAAATCCCATTTTTCCATTTGAAAGTGCTGTGCAGAATGCCAGGCAAGAGCTTTTCCCAAGCTGTGTCTCTGTCTGGAGTCTGTCCATCAGACACAAACTCCAGGACACACATCCCAGGGAAAGATGCTCAAGGTTCATTCAGTTTGCCCAAAATGAGCAATTATTTCACTTCTAGAAATTACTTTTGTACTGAGGGAGATCTAATGGCAGAGAAACAATAAAATTAAATAAACAGGTTAAAACAGCACATGCAGCACCTCTTCTCCAGAAATGATCTTAGGTCAGCAACTGACTTTCAATGCAACTGAAACTAAATCACCCAGAAAATTTGATTCTGAGTTACAATCCACACATTCCCATCCAACACCTTGATCTGCATCTGGATTTAATCTGCATTTGAGAGTCTCCTTGCACAAGTGCAGCTGTTCCACCTCTGTCCATCACCACCCCCTGAGATCCCCACTTTAAAGGGAATCTTTACTTTCATATCCTCATCACATCTCTCTCCAACAAATCCCCTTTCAAGAACTGGGTTCATGCCATAAAAACAGCCACAAGTGACTGACATCTCTTCTGGTTTTGGAGAGAGGCCTCTGTCCCTCTCGAACTCTTTCCTAAGGAGAAAGGATTTTCTATCACTGGGCAACAAAGAAAGGGGATTTTGGGTTTCCTCATGGTGAGCAAATCCTGCAGAGCCATCAGAGTAAAACTGGATGCCAAAGCAGCTATTTGTACCCAGGGAAGGCTCCTGCCAGCTTCAGGAGTTACCTGGTGGCTGTACTCCAGTCGCCTCTTCAGTTTTTCCCTGTCCCTGCACAGCAGCAAGGAAAAAATATAGATTAAGAGTTTGGATTCAAACTGTTCATTCATTATGAAAAGGAAATCTAAGATCTAAAAGCAAACACAGTACTCCTCATCTCACCTAGATACAATAATCAAAGTAGTATTATTTATTGAATGAAAATTTCCTCAGGAACCTGGAAGCCTGTATAGTCTGAAGTGAGTTTAACCTCAAACAAGTTCCCTCTCAGATTATTTTTTAAAATATTGAAACATCCTCAGACTCTCATTTCTAGAATGTGAGCCAGCATTACAATTACCCAAATCAGTTTTTGTCATACACCTTAGCAAAGAACCCTTTTATTCTTAAAAGTATTGAGCTTTTCAGCTGCTTCCATGTGGACCTTGAAAGTAACAAAGCCAAGGTGTCCTAACAGCCCTCAGATTTTGCTTCTGGGATATCCCAAACTATTCCCACAATACCAATTCCCATGGAGCTACATCCCTGTGGGAGCTGGACTTTCACCCCAACGGCTGCACTGCTCTCCTGGGGAGTTTTTAGTGTTGAGCCCCTTGTAAAAGTCTCCAGAACTCACTTTTTCTTGTAGGTTTTCTCGTACGTTGGATGTATCAAATCGTCATCCTCTGGTTCTTCTGGCACATTACAACTCCTGAGGGAGGGAAGGGGACAGAAAAAAACCCACAACAGAAAGAGCTGAACACCCCTGCTGCTGCCAGGTGATCAGTAAGGACTGGGAGGTGCCCCTGGGCCGTGTCCTTACCGGAATTGCGGGTCGGGGTTCAGGGAGCAGTACCACTTCTCAGGCAAGTGCTCGATGCCGTCCGGGAGCTTCCGCCACTTGAGGCACGCGTCACACTGCACCCACGTCTGGTCAGGCTGCTTCCTGGGGTAAAAAAACCCAAATAAATCAGGGTTTGCAAGTGGAAGAATGTTCTCAAGTCAGATACAGCAGTGACAGCGTGTTCAGCTCTCTGCTGTCACAGTGGGTGGGACTCACTGGATCTCCTCGACAGGCAGGGCTAAGGGATACTCCTCGTTTTTCTTGGTTTTCATCTCGTTCCAGTAATCGTTGAGCTTTTCTCCCAGTGCTGCTATCGTGAGTCTACAAAGAAAAGAATTGAAAGACCACCTTGAATAATCCAATTCTAGCACAGAAAGGATCTTTATAAACTCCAGTGACAGAGTAAGTGCATGAACCACTTTAGAATTTCTAATTGCACAACAGTGGGAAAAAAGCTCTTCTAAAAGCTTTTCCTTTATTCTTTTATAAAAGGTTTTTTTATTTAGAAACCTGCAGAAATGAGGAATTGTCTGAAGTTATGTTTGTCAGCAAAGGAATTCCTGGAAATAAGAGTGAGAGCACAGAGACTGAATTCAAGAGTTCTCAGCTCTGAAATGCTGTTCATGGACAGAGCAAACCCTGCAGGGGCTTCGCCAGTTCAACCAGAGAATTAAAAAAAGCACAAAACCAATCCAGCACCTCAGTGTTTTTGGCTGTTGCTGTATATCCACAGTGCAGGTTTATGGCTACTCTAAGCTGATGTCCAGCTTCACAACAAGGATCTGGCAAACACTTGGTCACTTTAATGCAGGATGAACTCTCCACACTGCTAAAGGAGCAGGCCAGTCTGACCCAGGTTAATTTTCAGCTTTGTTTCCTGCTCAGGGACTCCCAGAGCTGCCCACACAGCAGGGAGAGGTGAGGAACAATAACAAACCCCACGGGTGAGCTGAAGGTGAGGACAGCCTCCTGTCTGCCTGTGGAATTCACCTCTGAGCAACCAAGTGGATGAGTAACCAGGCCCAGCCCTCCCTGGCTTGTCTCAACACCTGACACTGCCCCAGGCCTTGAACCAATACAAATGTTTGTGCAGTGAACTTGTGTGACCCACAGAGTTTGGATCCAGGTCACCTCTGAAGCCCAGGCAGGGACTGCTGAGCCAGGAGGCACCAGAAGGGCAGAAACAAGCAGGGATGCATGGATGGCATCACATTTCAAATCACATCCCTTTTCTGGGGAGGAAAGAAGTGCAGAGCGCTTTTCCATCAGGTTCACAACTTTCCAGCCCAAAACCAAAACATCTTTTGAAACCTGGAGCACTCCTGGCAGAAATAAAACCTTTCTAGAAGATTTTTCAAGTGTGGTATCACCGTGCCCACTCACATTGCAAGTGTGGGGGTAGAATCAGAGAAAGCTGGGAAGTTCCATTCCCATTGTAACAGGAGATGTAACAGTACTGAAATTAGAGGTGAAATGCAGCTTCCTGCAGGGAATGCAGTTGGCATGCAGGGCATCTGTCCCTGGATGTTAACACAGCAACCTTAAGCACATGCTGAGGGTGGAGCAAAGTGGAGCCACCACAGCCAGGTTCTGCAGGAATCCCTGCAGGAATGGGAACTCCATGGGACCAGGAGCTGATAAAGCACAGAGCAGCCAAGACAGGAGGAGCTGTTTTGCTGCTGAAGCAGCAGCTGGGGTGAAATCACTCTCCTCAGATCAGCTTGGTTCATTATAATCTAATTGTAAGATTAACTCACACCTCCAGCCCAAAGCTATGTCCAGGAACTCAAAGGCTTGGGTGTCCTGGAGGTTTTTCCAACCTTACGGATCCTGTGATTCTCCCCACTTGTCTGGATATTAATTTAATTATATTTTGGACAGACTGGCTGGACACAAAGGTCCCGAATTTCTTGGGGTGCTGACAGATAAATTAAACCCAAGGGATTGAGGAAACCCCTCCTTCATGTGAAGTGTCCAAAAAAAACCCCAACAAGTGGAAACCATTCCCTCCTCACTGTGCCTGCCAAGGGCATTCCCAATTCCTGCCCCTCTGCCAAGTGAACTGTCGGTGCCTCACACAGGAGAATGGTTCAGGGATCACAAATTTCCATATCCACATTAAAAGTACTGTTGGGCACATGGAAAATGCCTCCTCCTAAACAGCCAGGGAAAAGAACATCTAGGGAAAAACATGGGAACAAGGCTGGTATGGATATGTGGAGTGGCAGAAAGTTTATAAGGAAATAGAAGGAGACAAAGAGGGGACAGCCAAAAAAGGGTCTAAAAGGAGCTGTTTCCATTTAAACCAGGTTTGGCCAGAACACCATAAACTTTTATTCTTCCTGTTTAAGAAGCAGCTTTATCAAGTATTTCCCAGGAAATGCCAGTGTGGGATAGAAAAAGCAGATAAAAATACCTGTATTCGTTGGTGTAGTCGAAATCCTGTTTGTTGTGAGTTGGTTTTAGGAAGTTGCATTCAATAATCCCAACAACACCCACACCCATGTTGTTTGCCTGCAAGGAATGAAGGTTTATCAGGAAAACCAGCCCAAATTCCATGCCAATATTGCAAGAGTTTGCTGGTGGTAATTATTAACTACATCTACACTGGGTAAAAAGGATTTTCTTAGGCTTAGGACTTCTCTCTGAGGAGAGAATCTTGATACAAACCCCCTAAACAACAAATCCTCTGCTCCACCCCTCTTTTTGTCCTGAAAGATATGCTCAGATATTTTGTATCCAACAGCCTCAAAACCACACCATTTAATATGATTTTTAACTGCTGCACACAGCAAAAAAAAAAAGATTTTATAAAGTATACATCAATATCCTACTTTCCATCCACCTTCTTTTTTAAAATCAGCATTTGAATGAAATTTGTCAAGATGTTAAAATATTTTGAAGGCTCAGTTTCTTACCTTTAATTGACAGCCAACCCTTTCATAAGCTTTGATGAGTCTGTTTTTGTGGTACATCATTATTCCATAATGATCTTTGTTTCTGCAGTTAAATCCAAAAGTGATTCTGACTGTTTTGGCCTTTTAGCACATATTAAGGAAAACCAGGGTGAATCTCATGGAACACAAAACCCAGAGTGACTCTGAGCGGGTCTTAGAACCTTCTTTTCTTATATTGAGAGAATTCCTTCAGTATGACTTCAAAAAAACCAAAAAAAACCCCCAAAAAACAACCCAAATTTTATCAGTGCAGCTGCAACACACCCAGCAGAATCCAGCCATGAAAAGTCACAGAATTCAGCTCAGCAATGGAAATATTAAAGGATACATTGAGAAATTTGGGTCTGTAAATATCCCTCTCGATGAAGGCCAAACTTTTGGAAACCAGCTGTGTTTTCACCTTCTGTCCTCTCAGGATGATCTGCATGGTTGGCTTCAGGTACAAAATACTGCAGTAAGCCTACAAAAGACACATTATATTAAAATTAAAACATATACACCCTTTTTATTCCAAAAATAAAGCCAGTTTTAAAATTCCAACACGTACTCTTAGCGAATAATCACTTTCTGGAACAATCTGGTCCAGTCTCTCCTGTTTTTTGTAGCCTTTTTTGCCTGTTTCATCCAAGTCTTCTGGAATTCTGATGTCATATTTATCCTTGTCAAAGTCAAATTCTGGTTTGTCATTTTTATCTCTACAAATTAAGATGGAAAAGTTTATTAATTATAGGGGGAAAAAAGCAATTATAAGGGGAGGTGGTGTGGCGGAGCCAGGAAAGGAGGAAAAAAAGGAGAATTCCTCATTGATTTTCAGTCCATCTTCCCAATTATTCAGCTGCTCACAGCCTTTTTCCAGTCATTCCACACACAAAAAAATCCCCAAACCCTTCTATGTTTGCATACACTGATATAAAATTTAAAATTAATGAGAGAGAAGAGACTGAATTTATCTTACTTTCTAAGATTCCAAATGATAATCCTGGTGCCTTTTTTCCCTATGATGGCATCCAACTCTGCCAGTAATTTCTCCTCAGTAGAGAACAAGGAATGTGTCAGGATGGCCTTCAGGCTGTTCTTGGATTCTGCTGGATCACTGATCTGCCGTGGGCACTGTGTTAAGGAGAGGGACTTGGAATGGAGTGATGATCCCAAAAAATGAGGAAATTTCTGGACTCGCTTTTCAGCTTCTCAGAGCTCCTACAAACTTCAAGGTTTTAACAAATTACAGCATCTCACAGAATGTTTTGGCTTTTGACTCCTCTGCAAGGAGAAAAATTTGATACAAACATCCATAAAAGCAGCCAAGGGACTCCCTTTGGTGACGTTATCCCCCAAACGTGGGATGTGCCCACAACCCTTCTGTGGGAACGCTGAAAGGATATGTTGGTTGGTGAATGTCACGATAGGAACCATGACATGCTCTGCTTTGGTGGCTTCCAGGAAAGTCTGGGATAGCATTCCCACGCTCATGGTCTCCCCATTCTTGGTGAAGACAATGGCATCCTTGCCCAGGCGCATGGATCCTGACTTGAAGCCATTCCCGTACAATCCCACGGGAACGCGGCCGTTCATCACCGACTTCTCGCTGAAGCCGAAGCTGAAACATGGGAAAGGTGAGGAGGCTGGAAAAATCCCTGGAAAACCTGAGAGTTCAAGAGATGCACGTGCAGGACTTGTCAAATTACATAAACCAAGGAGTTCCTCTCTTGTTTTAGAGGCCAGGGACTCCTGCACAATTAAATCCTAAACTCACCTGGATGATGCTGCTAAAATCACACAGCAAAAACTTAGGAAAATCTACTTCCAGTTTTTAAGTATGGAATAGAAATATCATCTGTCTGGAATGAGGTGTAAAAGCATTCTTACGGGATTCTAAAAAAAGCCCCTAACCCTGTCTTTTTCCTGTCTTCACTTCCGAGAACATGTTTGACCCACAAGTTTGCCATTTCCATTTACACATCACACTTCAAGCATATGGAATTTAGGAAGCTGTTAATTATGGTATCTGACAGGAAAAAAACAGTTTGAACTCAATCTTACTCAAATTTAAATCTGCAGGCAGAGCAGTTTTTTATACGCAAGAGAAACTGGACAGAAAGCTCTCTGATAAGAGAAAAAACAGTTCTAACCCTACAGAATATTTAAAGATAAAAAGATAAGTCACATTATCATTCATTAAAATTTCTACAATACCTTATATTACTAATAATCCAAGGGGTTTGAGCTGAATCCCCTTTTTTCTCTTACTCACTAACTTTAACTAAAGCAATTAATAATAATAATTATTATGATAGTAATGAAAAAAAAACTCTGAATTCTCCTTATCTCCACTAGCAGCCACTACAGAGAGTTTCCACAGCATAAAGAGAACACTGAGAGAAAGGATAAAAGGAAATTATGAGGTAAAAATTCCCTGACAAATTACAGGGAAGCTTTAGTAGCACCTGTCTGCTCTGGAGTCTCACCTGGACATTCCCTTACCTTCAGAAATGCTGAGTTTATGAGCAAAATCAGTGAATTACATATGAGAAACAGTAATAAACTGAGCAATAACAGAAGCAGAGCTGGAATTTGCACAAGACAGGTAAAGAGGTTGCCTACCTGAGCAAAGTGTGCAGCTTCTCTGAGTTCATGCCATTCCCATTATCCGTGAATGTCAGGCAGATGTTGTCATTTATGACGGTTTTGTCAATCCAGATCTGCTTGGCACTCACATCTGGATCATAGGCATTATCTGAGGGCAAGGACAGCAAACAGGGTGGGAGACTAAACAGCACAAACTCAACTGGTTAAGTGCAAACACATTTTAAAAATGTTAGGATGGAACAGCTGCATCCAAACCAGGAGAACCTCACCCAAACCAGCACAAAATTCCCCAGATTATCAATGGCACCAACACAGAGGCAAAAAGTGTAGCTGGAGGTGAGCAGCTCACATGAGAACAGAAAATGAAAGCAAGACAAGGTTCCAGTTTCATTTCCTGCCTGCAGAGCAGCTGGTGCAATGTTTACTTTCTCTCAGCTCTTGCAGAGGGGAACTGCAAAGTGCTTTAGACTTGAGTTTGTGTTTACAGAATGTGAAAGAGTCAAACACAAGTGCAACAGAAACCAGAGCACCACAAACCACCCCTGGCAGCAAAGGCAGGCCCAGCCCCTTCTGCCCCAACACTGCTTTTTTCCATCTCTTCCCCTCATCCCCCTGGGATTTGTAAGGAGGGAGGAAAGGTGGGATGTGATGGCACCTCTGCCTCCCTGCCTGTTCTGCAGGTTCAGCTGAGAGACATAAAACAGCTCAAGACAATAAAAGGAACCACAGCTGGGCAGGTTCCTTCCTACAAACTTTAAGTCCAAATTGCATCACAGTGAAATATTTCGTAAAGTGTATTTCAGCATCACAAAAGAGGATGTACAGGTACATTTGAAAGTTTGGAAGTGTCTGGGGTGTTAAAAGAGCTCAAATGATTTAACATATTCTACTCCCAAAACAGCCAGTCCTTTCTGCAGCCACAGGGCTCTGGTTTCCTCCTTTACAACAGCTTTGGCCTTAGCCAGCTGAAAAATCCCTCTTTTCTTTGGTTAGGTTAATTTTCTGGATTGGCAAAGCAAAATTTGTGGAGACAGGGGAAGAGGAGGGAAGGAATGTGTGACCAGAGGAGCCGCTCCCTTTGGCAGCTGCAAAGTGCTCAGTCAGCCTGGCTGGTGTCCCAAGCCACACCTTTATTGTGAGGAACCAGTTCAAGGAGCCCACTCAGCATTCCCTGACTGTGGAAAAGAGGAACGCTGGACATGTCCAGTTAACTTCTGTTCAAAATCAAAGGCCAGGTGATCAATAGGAGCTAATAAAGAGATGCACAAGCCCCAGGTAATGCAGGTAACAGGACCAGAACAAAGAGCAAAACACTGAGGATCTCCAGCCAGTTCTTCCTCTACCTGAAGAAAAAAGGTTTTGTAACAAGAAACAGAAATGATTCCAAGCTGTTGATCACCTACCTATGAGTTCTGCGATTGCACTGAAGGGCCAGGTGTGACTGGTGGAGTTGGTGTGCAAGAACTTTGGGCATAGCTGGAACAAACCACAAGCAAGGGCATTAGTTTGTGCTCTCCAAGGCAGAAAACAGTCTGTTAAATAAAGGAACATTCCATGAAGCTGTTTTGGACAACCCTACCAAAAGGCTGGAATTGAATTTATTTCTGGCTATTGGCAGGGAACATTGATACAGCTCTTGAAGCGGAAATTCAGCACAGTCTCAGCATGTTCTGAGCATGGGTTATATTGTCAGCCTAGCAGTCTTCATCTTTATAAAAATATAAGGAACTGTTATTATATAATGATGCCAGGGATTACAGAAAACATCAAAGCCATGATCCAAACCCAGAAACAGAAGCTCTCAGATGTTAAAAAATCACATCTTAAAGCAGGAAGATTCAAACTTAATGCCAAGAGTGAGCAGCAGCCAGTACCCTCCGTGGGTCACTGTCTGTGCCCAGTGACCAAAATCTCCTCTCAGACCCTCTCAAGGGCTGCTTTGTGCTTTCAGCAGTTGGATCTCACACATTTTATGTAACCAAAGGCACAGCCACTACCAGAATTAGGTGGGAATATGCAAAAAAGCACCTCATTATGGGATGTAACTTAGTGACACAATCATTGCCAGACTAGGTTCACATATATTCACTTCAAGACTAGGAAAACCAGAACTAAATATCCATGTAAGTTAAGGACCTGTCCATGAAACGGTTGGAGAAATTTTAACTGCTGCAACTAATAGCTGTGTTTGCATTCTCACTGAGGAAATCTGTGGTTACACTTTCACAAGGCCTTTAACACAAACCCCCCTGCACGGATTTGCTCAAGCCCCACTGCCAGAGTTGTGGTGATGGCAGGAAAAGCAGCACCTACGACCACGTAAAAACAGCCCTTGTTTACGTGAAACCCAGAATATAATCCACATTATTATACATATAAAACCAGAAAGGTGTTTTAAAATACATCCCTACTTAATTTTTACAGTTACTCACTGACAAGCACTTTTATAAAGGTATAAAGTGTAAATAAAAGTGAAATGCAAATAAAAGCAAGCAACCGCTTCAAGACTCCAAGCTGAAAAGGAACGATGCTAAAAGCAAACCCTAGAGCCACAAGCCAGGTACCAGAGCATGAGGAAGGCAGAGGGAGCAGCAGCAACAGAAACGTCACCTCGATTCTCAGGTCACAGCAGCACATGACACACTTCCAACTGCAACTTAATCCCTGCACTTCTCCCTGGAGCACAAGTGGGAACAGACACCACGTTCCTCGCTGCCATCTGTGCTCCAGAACTCCAGCTTTACAAAATCTGGTGCACTGAGTCAGCCTAAGCCAGGGCAGCCCCAACAGATACTTCCAAATAATTTTGAATCCAAAAGAAAATTCCTCTGGGCAATTAATGGAAACCTCACATGTGCCATGGCACGTGGGCATAAGGATCTCTGGATTTCTCCCTCTGCTGCAGAGGAACTCAGGGAATCCTCAGATCCCTGGGTGATTCTCTTCACTTCCACAGAGCTGGCAACATCTGCTCCTCTCTTTTCTAAGCTTCGGGAGCAAAACACACAACAAACAACTGGTGGGGTTTTTCCAACCCGAAATCCCTCCCTGGCAAAACAAAACCACATTTAAAACTCCCAACCCACCACAGGGATGCACATTCAGGGATTGGCATCTTCTGAAACACTGAACAACTCCAGCCACACAGGAGGCTGGAAGCACAGGATTTCCTGCTGGATTCCCTGCTGGCACTGGAATCTCAGCAATACGGACCTGGCAAGAAGTCCTGACTGAGGTTTTGACAGAGGCATCAACTCACACTTGGGATCCTCATGGAATCCTTGAGGTTGGAAAAGCCTTCCCAGCCCATGGAGGTCAAGCTGTGCCCGATGCCCACCTTGTCCTAAGTGCCACGTCCAGGCCTTCCTTGGACACCTCCAGGGATGGGCACTCCAAACCTCCCTGGGCAGCCCCTGCCAAGACCTGACCTCCCTTTCCAGGAAGAAATTCTTCCTGAAAAGGAAGAAGCACCTCCCCTGGCCATCAGACAGTGCTGAGGAAGGACGGAAAGAACCTCAGTGTCACCCACAGTGACATCATCACCAACAAATGTCCTTTTTTCCCTGTGAGCCAAATCATTCTGCGTGCACAGAAATAAAACCTTCCTGTGTAACGTAACAGCTCCACACCCTTCATTTCACTGCTGTGAACCACTGGGAGTTCTGAAAACATCACTGGTTTTGTGCTGATATACTCTGGATCACTGCTTGGGTGAGGGTTTGAGAAAAGCTGGAAGGTGGTTCACAGAACTGGGAATTGTAACACGTAGTTGAAGAGCTGGAAGATGGGATCTGGAACAAATAGAGTCTTGGCTCTAACATCACCCATCCCTCAGCGAAAAGTGAGCAAGTATCCCACAGGAAATTCATGGGAAAGTTATCTCAGAGCAGACAGCAGCACCTGATCACAGAATTCCCGAATGCTTTGGGTTGGAAGGGATGTTAAAGATCACCCAATTCCAAGCCCTACCACAAGCAGGGACACTTTCCACCACAACAGGATGCTCCATGCCCCATCCAGCCTGGCTTTCATCGTGCCAGGCATTGAAACAAGGGCACAAAACCAGACTAAAGAACAGAACAGTGGTTTAAGGCCATCAGTTTTGTAGTTTCCTCCAGAGCAATCCAGCTATCATCAACCACTCCCTAATTCCTGATGAACTCATCAGGAATTTAAGTCCATTTGTCCCCTCACACTTCATTCATCAATGCACCACTTTAATTAGCTCATAATTAATTGAGGTTCAGTAAGAGCTGGTCCCCTGCTGAACACTCACTTTGCCAATCCAGCTGTTTTGCTCACTCAGCCAAACATATTTCATTACCAAGTGGGTTTTGTTTAGTAATTTCATTTTTCCTCCTGAGACCAAGTGCGGCCAAATACAACTCAAACATCCCACTTCTTCCAGCTGGGCATATCTGAAACTAAACTGTCCTGAGAAGAGCATCTCCTACATTTATAACCAGCAAACACTGAAGAACGAAGCAGTTTATCTCTCCAAAATGACAGGCAGCTTTGGGAATTTTAGTTTTCCAAGCAAAGCCGAGCTGTCCCATCCCTTGCAGATCCCAAGGTGTGCACAAATCCAAAAGCACTGCAGAGTTTGCCTCATCTTGGGAATTTATTGCTTGCACATAATAAATTTCTGTTTTGTTACACAACATCATTGCAGTAAATTATCACACATTTGAGTGGAAAAGTGCATGTTGGTTTATCCTCCACTTACTTAACAACTTATTGGGAATAATACTGCCATTTTCATGGAACTGTTTAGGTTGGAAAAGAGTTCCAAGGTCTTCAAGTCCCAGCTGTGCCTGATGCCCACCTTGTCCCCAACCCAGAGCCCTGAGTGCCACCTCCAGCCCTTCCTTGGACACTTCCAGGGATGGACACTCCAAACCTCCCTGGGGCAGCTCTTGCAAAGGCCTGACCTCCCTTTCCAGAAAGAAATTCCTCCTGAAACTTCCTGAAATTTTTCCTCCTCTCCCTACCAGCTACACAATCCCAGTTCCACCACTGTGCAATGAACCACATCGAGGGAGCGATCCAAATTAAAAGCCATTCTTAAAATATTAACCTGGATCACTTCCCTGAGCTGCTTCATTGTCCAGCTGGACAAAAATATTGCCAGAGCAACAGCAGGAGAGAAATTCCAGTGTGGGAATGAGTTACCAGGCCCTCCAAGGGCCTGTGCTGTTTGGAAGTGCTTCTGAAACCACGGGAAATACTTTATATTCCCAAAGAACTGGGACCATCAGCTCTCCCCGCCATTCTCGGGATTACAAACCTGGTCCAAACTGTGTCAGCTGCTTCATCTGAGCAAAAAAAAAACCCCAAAAACCTTACAAAACCCACAGCTTTCACTGGAAAGCCACTGAATGCAAATTCTCAGTTGTGCCCAGGACAGACAAAATCAAAGAGCACTCTAAAAATAATTCAGAAAGTTACCAAGTACATCTTGTTTTGTTTATACCTCCGAGAGTGCAGCTTGCCAACGTGATTTCAACCTGAGAGTGATTTGAAACTCTGAACTGCCAGGTGCAAAGGCTGATTATTGACACTTTCTCCTCTCAAGAAGACTAATAATATGTCCAAAAAATAAAAATAAATCAAAATCTTTATCTAAAGAAGCAGGACAGCCCAGCTTTAATAAAATATCACACAAACTGTGGATTTTAAACACTTGCGAGAATTAAAGACCTGAAATCAAAACCAAAATGCAATTTTTGAACTTCAAGAAGATGATGTTTAGAAGAGCTCATCTCTAAAATCACAGCAACTTTTATTAGGGTAATACAAATTGATATTAAGATAACATCAACTGATATTAGGTGATAAAATTTCAGACAGAGGTTGAACTCAATGGTCTTGGAGATCTTTCCCGTCCTAAATGATTCTGTAATTCCAGCAGTGCTGAGCATATCCTAACACACCTTTTTCACTCAAATACTTGCTGAGTTACTCCTACTTCTTTCCACCATTCTACAAGCAAGGTGATGAGCCAGATGTAGCTCTAGGTGAGGTTTAGAGGCATTGACTTGAAAAAATACCCCTCCTGTTTCATCTGAAAAAGCAGCTTTAACTTCATTTCTAGCAGCGCGAATAAAGAAACGACCAATTGCCACAACAGCTCGGCAACAATGCTGCGACTGAAAAGCACAACACAGCAGCATTTAACTGCGTGAACACTCATCCTCCTAAGATGTAATTAGGGTTAAAATGTAATTAGGCCGCTTGCAATAAAAGTAGTTAAGATTTGAAGTTACAAGTTGGCAATTAGAGGTCACAGCGCTCACCAGAGGCTGGGAAATCCCGCCCCCAACACCCAGCCCACCCTCAGCCCTCCCCGTCCCCTCGGCACAGCCCAGCCGGACCCATACAATTTAATTTCCCAGGATCTGAGCCGGGCTGAGGGCGGGAAAGCCCCCGGCCCCACGTCCCCCCGGAAAGACGAAGCGGCGCTCCCCGCCCTCGCTGAGGGAGTGACCCTGGAAGTGTCCAAGGCCAGCTTGGACTGGGCTCTGAGCAACCTGGGATGATGGGAGGTGTCCCTGCCCATGGCAGCGGGTTGGAATGAGTTGGTCCCTCAGGTCCTTTCCCCCGGCCGGCCGCGGTCCCGCCGCCCCCTCACACTCACCGCGCTCAGGCGGATCCCTCCCTGTGTTTTCGCCGCCATCTTTAGGCCGCGGCCCCGCGCGCGCTTCCGCCTCCCCGGAGCCCTTTCGCTCTTCCGGCACCGGGCGCGCGCACGCGGGGGCGGGGCTTGGGGCGAGGCCACGCCCCCTCCGCGGGGCGCGGGGCGGGGTCTGAGGGCGCTGTGAGGGGATGGCGGGGGAGCGGAGTCCGGGAATTGTTCGTGCTGGAAAAGGGCTCCGAAATCACCCAGCCCCAGCTGTGCCCGATCCCCGCCTTGTCACCCGGCCCAGAGCACTGAGTGCCACCTCCAGCCCTTCCTTGGACACCTCCAGGGATGGGCACTCCAAATCCCCTTCCAAGGCCCGACCTCCGTTTCCGTGAGGAAATTCCTGCTGCTGTCCACCCTGAGCCTCCCTGGTGCAATTTGAGGCCATTTCGTCTCCTCCTGTCCCTTGGGACACGGCAGCAGAGCCCGACCCCCCCGGCTGCCCCCTCCTGTCAGGGAGCTGTGCAGAGCCACAAGGTCCCCCCTGAGCCTCCTTTGCTCCAGGCTGAGCCCCTTTCCCAGCTCCCTCAGAAGCAGCAGAAATGCAGAAGCTGAAACTGTGCTGGGGAGCCAGAGAGGAACACGCTGAGAGCCTGCCTGGAGAGCAGCAGTGCTGTGGGACAGTGCCCCAGTGGGAAAGGCCCTGGGGG